>CM075330.1:45468242-46068242 GCA_037788925.1 Mytilus galloprovincialis
TATCCATTTGAATTAGAACATTAATTAAAGTCCGCTCCGAGTGCCGAACGCAAGCCAACGTCAGTACCAGAACAGTCCCTATCAACGAACTTCTGGAGTAGGGGAGACCGGGGTTGAATGAGACACTTTTCATTGTTTTGTCTATACCTCGGAATCGATTGTTCGCAGTTTTTTTCGCTAGACCTGGCAACCTAAACCAACACTTAATGCATATTTTGAGAAGTGTTTGGGTCATCTAAAGCTACTTCTTTGGTCACAGTTGACTTTTTAATAGAGGTCGACGCATGTCACAACCTACCCCATATGCGGGGTTGGATGTGACATAGGTTGGGGCAAGTTGTGACAAATACATACTAATGAAAAAGCTCTATTTATATGCTCAAATGTATACGTTTGCTTTTTGTGTTGTCATGTGTTCCCAAGACCATATTTAAAAGTGGATATTACGTATAAAATAAAAGCACCAGTAGTATACCGCTGTTCAATAGTCATACTTCGATTAAGCAAAATCACATTCTGGTAATAAACTAAAACCGAGGAAAAGACATCAACTATAGGTGGAAAACAGTGGAACAACAGATACACTGAACTGCAACAAAAGACAACACCAACATACATAGAAACAGACAGTAGATAAAAGACATGGACAAAGTACTCAAATCTTTCACATTCAACGAATATTGTTTTAAAAGACATTTTTTTTGCAATGCAATAAACCACTGTTTTAACATCTGCATACTCAGTAAGTGATATGACAGTTTTTTTATCGGTCTTTCTATTTGTTGATTTTGTCGTTAAACGTATATATCTTGTTTCAATATTCCCCATGGATTTTGAATTGCATAAAAAGTTGGACAAAAATATTTTTATGAAATCAGAAACAATAGAATATAAATATTAGAAAGCAAGCTATTCAAGCTAAATGTTAACATTGTTTTTCTTTTCTTGTTTGTTTCGATTGCGCTGTGTCGTTTGCAATGGAACTGGTTTGCGAGATAAGATAATATTCTTGTTTATTTATTTTCTCTCTTTAGAGTAATGCAAGTTTCTACTTATTTTACTCCCACTTTTCTTAATTTACATTGGACTTTGGTATCTTGTAAATCCTTTTTGTTGCATAAAATAAAAGAAAAGTATAAGGTTTCAACAAGAATTTTTATATTCAATTCCAAATATATTTGCATCAACAGTAAACCATATCGTCTTTCTAGTCTTCATCAGAGTCACAATTATGACATATAAATATTTTGTCTCCTTTGGTGCATTCTTCATGTGCCCATTCTTTGCAACTAGTGCACTGGATCCAAGATTCTCTTGATTTACTGTTGGAATATGGTTCTAGACATACTAAGCAAAAACATTCATCTTCGTCGTCTGAATTGTTTGATTTCCTCATCTGTTTCTGTTTGTTGGTTCTTCTCGTGATGTTTTGGAGGGGCAACTTTCGTTTAACAGTCTTTTGTTGTTTCTGACATTTTCTTTTTTCTTCCTCTTCAAGTGCGTTCTTTTCTGGTGTATCGGTGAGAATAGCAGTCTTTCTCTTTCTACTTGAAGTTTTTCTAGGGTTTTTCAATGGAGGTGCTTTTGGGAATGGTCGTACTTCGCTTGGGTCAAATGATGTTGCTGTTTTCTTTTGGTGATCCTGATGACCTTCTGCTGTCTCTCGGACTGTAGCACTGTAATGTGCTGCTGCATGTTGTCCTGTCAAAACCAGATAGATGTTTCGTTCTCTGTCAGCCGATGACGTAGTTGGTAACTGCGTTAGCTGAGATATGTTGTTGTTCTCAACTCTTATTATATTGGCACAGACTTGATACGCGTTGCATAACAGCACCAGGATTAAATCCGCAGTTCCGGACATATAATTGTTTTCGTCAATGCAACTGTTAACCTCGGTAATTAAATCTTGGTCATCAGTTATGAAATCCTTGTAGAAGTTTTTATTTCTATTAGCTTCAACTCTCAGGTTTTGAAATATCTCTTCAGTCCCGATTTTTTCATTTAACTCTGCTTCCATACAAATCTGAAATGGATAAACAAGGCAGTGTCCGTCACCTCTGACGTTTACAAGAACTCGTTGTCGTTCCTGAAGATAGTTTTGCAAATTAGATTCTTCGTTAGGGTCACTTCTCTGTTCTTGATTGTTATCTGTTTTGTCTTGTTCTTCATTTGATTTTTCTCCCTCGTGTTGCTCATCTGCTTCTTCTGGTTGATTATAATTTGACTCTTTTTCATTTGTATTACTATTCGGCACAGCGGGTGGAGATTCGTCGCTCATTTGTTCTCTTTGTGTCAAGTCATCAGAACTGGTTTGCATTGGTCTGTCTGTTACATATGAAGGTGCGAAGTCAGTATCTTCAAAAACATCAGGATTCATTGGAAATATTCCACTTACTCTGAACCCACTTATGATATTTCTTGGTGTAGCAGCATTCGGCCAAGACTCTCTCAAGATCCCAGGTAAGTCATATATAGTCATTGGCTTTCCAGGGTTATTTCTCAGCCAACAATCCTGTGCTGTTGCAACGTATCTTTTCAATGGACCATACACAGTCCTGTCCAATGGTTGAAGCTTGTGTGAACAGTGTGGAGGGAATGAAAGCTTTACAATTCCATTCAGTTTTGCAAAGGCAAGTATTGTTACAGCAAGATGAGAATTGTGGTTATCTAACAACAGTAAAACAGGGTGTGCTGTACTGGGTTTGGTGTGTTTTACAAAGTGTTGGAGAAAAATGAGAAAATTCTCAGCTGTCATCCAACCTGATGGATGGGCTCCACCACAAACTCCTTGAGGTCCATCTCTAATAAAGTGGTCTTTGAAGTGCTTTCTAGGGAAAATCATCATGGGTGGTACAGTGTTCCCAATGGCATTTACGGATCCGCATACAGTAACAAGATAACCTCTCTCAGCAGACGTTATACCTCCTACTTGCTTTACTCCTTTAGCACCCACAGTTTTGGATGGCTTTTGTACTGTGGTTATACCTGTCTCATCTAATTTCCAGATATCAGAAGCACTGAATTTATATCGATCCATCAGTTCTCCAAGCTTTGTAAAAAACAAATTTACATTGGTGTGGTTGAAACTAGTTGCCCTTGACAGACTAGTGGCTTCTGGCGTTCTAATAGACAAATTAGGATGTCTCTGCATAAACAGAAGAAACCAATCTACTCCTGCACACTTGTTTTCAACCCCTGAAATGTGGATGGAGAACTTCTCTGCACATTCATATGCAAGTCTTCTAACTTCTTTAGGTGTGAGTCCAAAGTAGATGTAAGAGGCATTCAGTAAATATCTTTCCAGTGCTTGCTCTTGTAAGTCATTGAAAACTTTCCTGTTACCAAAGTAACCAACTGTTACATTACTGGAACCAACTTCTGTGCATTTCTTTATGAATCTGGTCAAGGTCATGTGATTAATTTCAAACTCAGACGCTGCCGATCTCACACTACGGTGCTCGTTAACTACTCAACTCATTGCTCTTTCCATTATTCCATGTGGTGTTGTTCCTCTATTTGTTTTACGAACATACGTTCTTGTCATGTTGACCTGAAAAGTTAAAAAGAATAATTTATTAAAGAATGGATGAAGATATTATGTTTTATAAGACATATTCATATCATCTATATATTCAATTTAGCACTGTCATGTTACGTGTAGTATACGATCTTGTTGTCTGTGTGCACATCCATTTTAGTGTTTACATTAACATTTTACCACAAGCAGATTTAGCACTATCGATTCAAGCTACATAATAACGGGCATGGAAACAGTTAGAACTTTTCCTTTCAGAAATAAAATTATTAGTTCATATCCAATTATCTGTGGCAACTACATATCATTATTCATCGCATATGTGTTTTTGTATTGTTGAAATCTTTATGTTGCCTGCTAAATGTCATTAGTTGTTTTTTTTTCGTTTGATTGCTGTGTTATTGACGTATAACCTACATCTCCTACAGTTTTAGTTCCATTTTGGTGTATTTTCAAAAAGGTGTATGCAAAATCATAACTAAATATAGATGTATTTTGCTTTTCTTCCCCTAGGTAATATGCTTAGAGATAGATGAACCAATGAGAAATGTTCCTCAATTTACAAAAGTTAAATAAACTGAAAAAAAAGTTTCACTTTCCAATCTTAAACTCTCCCCATTTTTTTCCCATTTTTCGTTCAATAAATTGTTTATATTTATTGACGGGAGTAAACTTTTAATTTGAATACGTTTTAGGTCACTGATAAATGTGATTTTAATCATAAAAAGGGGGAATATTCCAGTTTTCAGACAATGCTTTGAGCAGTTATGAAACTTTGGTGACGCCAGGTTTATATCTATTAACATAACCTCCCATTAGTTTCTCATGAATTTGTGATATGACATTGAGAAGTTATTAAACTTTTATTTTTCTTTGAAAAAGCGACGGCTCATGGCGCAGCTGGTTATTTTTATTTTATGGAATTACATCCCTTTCAAAGTCTAGGATCAGTTAAGAGTACATTTGAACTTTGCAGTATATCTGAGGTAGTTAATGCACACCTTAGCTGTGCATGATCCTGATCTATGAAAGATTCAAACAAAAACTACCCAACCTCCACTCCTCCCCCAAAATGCAACAGTGTATATATTTAAATTTGTTAAGTCTTTTCAATGAGCAAAGACAGTCATGACAGTACTGAGAGTGAAACAAAGCAAAGCATGCAGTTATATTCCCATTAGAAAAGTGAACATTATAAACATAATTATATGTAATTTTTTACATAAACTATATTATATGATTGACTGTTATGGGTGATATTTGTCACCATGGCAACTGTTGTAATAATACTTAACGATTGCAGTTTAGAGTTTATATATGCTTCAATGCATGTCTTTTTTCATAAAGGTTTGGAAACAATTGAGAACATTGAATTCCCCATACCGCAGAATTCAATAAATAATAACTCTGTTTCCAAGGAGAAAATACGTTAACATGGTGATAAAATTCAAGAGAGCCCCACGCAACGTTTTATTTATTTTGGTCAGGTAGTATTCAAACTTTGTTACTACAATGCTAACTATGATTTACATATTTTCAATTTTCGGAAAAACACACGAGAAAATTTGATAATTTCACAATACTTCATGATTTCGAAAAAAATGAATTTTTTTTTAGTATTTTTTAACAAAAAATCTAAAAGTCAGGGTTAAACTGCAATACTAGCTAAGCTCTGAAGCTAAAACCAAGTTATATAGATGTTATACATATATATGAAATTCCTGAAAATAAAATTGATTGTATTCATAATCATTATTCTATTCATAATCAGGCTCCAACGTTATCTTTTCAAGAATCTACATGTATGATTTTTTTTAAATAAACCTACCCCCTTTTTTTCCTAACCTTCGGTTCTAACCTCAATGTTTCATTATATATTATATACAGACAAGACTGTGAGTGAAGCAAAGCATGCAGTCATATTCCAATTTGAATATAAACACCGTCTATATATAATATATGTATTTTTTTTACATAAATTTCTATTGATACATTTTAAAATAGATGTTACTATGGGTAATATGTATTTCCATGGTAACTATTGAAGTCAGCAACTATCAACGAGTGTAATTTAGAGCAAGCTTATGCTTAAATGTAATTTTTTTATCAGTTATGGAACAATTCAGCACATTAAAGCTCTAAAACTGCAATATTTTGCAAATAATAACTCCGTTTCCAAGGGAAAAATCGGTTGCTATGGTGATAAAACTATAGAAAGTCCCAAGCTTTTTTCTATTTAATTTGGTAAAGTAGTATCCAAACTTCATAACTAAAGTCCTAACTATGCTATACACAGTTGCTCTTTTCTGAAAAACACCACAGAAAATTTGATAATTTCGCAAAAATCCCAAATTCAGAAAAGTTGAAAATATGCATTTTTTTGGCAAAATTTTTCAAAAAATTTACAAATTTGGTTTACATGCAATCTGAACTAAAATGATGCTAAAACCAAGTTGTATCAATGTTACATATGAAAATTAATGAAAAATGCTTGATTCTATTCCTATTTAGGCTCTGAATCGTAGTGATTTAGCTGATTTTTGGAAGATTTTACTATGCTTCACAACCAAAAAATAGAGTGTCTGTTACCATGGCAACCACTCGTATTTTCCCACTCATATTTATTTTTTGAGCAGTATTCAGTTACTGCTTCTTCTAGGCCATTTATAGATAAAATCTGAAACCCTCATAAATCACATATATATGGCACCCTGCCTGGTTCTTACAAAGAGCTGTACTTAATAAGTCATTTACACCATCACCAATTGCAATATTTACAATTCTTTCAAAAAAAATAACCCATATGTACATACATTGCTAGCATTACCAGGCAATGCTCAATTTTTAAAATTTTTTTTTTATGATAACAAGAACATTTAGATTATCAAATATAGAAGAGAGACGAAAGATACAGTACCAGAGGGACAGTCAAACTCATAAATCGAAAATAAACTGACAACGCCATGGCTAAAAATGAAAAAGACAAACAGACAAACAATAGTACACATGACACAACATAGAAAACTAAAGAATAAACAACACTAACCCCATTGTCAACTACCAATAAAATTTCTGCTCTCGTGAATTACCGTCGGCTCCGCTTCGTCAGAAATATCGACACATCCAAGTGGCACATTTGCGTATCTTAGCATATCAACTGGCACAAATTTGACATATCATAGTCTAAGTTATGTTACATAACATAATTTAAATTCAGCATAGCTTCCCGAGAAGTTAAGAAAGAAAATTACGATTTTAATTTTCTGTGACCAATTTTTTTCGTCAACACCTTGTCTTTGAAGACACATTTTGAGAGAAAAAAATGAGTTTAATCCATAATTGAGTTGAGTAATATATTTCTTATATACTCAAGAATGTTCACTTAAAATGAAATTAGTTTTAATTCATGCAAAAAACTACAAATTCCAAAAAACGAGCTTCACTTTTTTTGGTAAAAAAATGCCCATATATGGTAATCACATGACGTCCATTGTTGCTTTAAGAAATGGGGTCAAACCGGGGTCAGCTTTCTGACTGGATTCGGCCACCCTACGCGCCATATATTTTGTTAAAATTTTCTTATTAATCACGGGTTCATACGTTTTCTCATTTCTTTTAGTTTCATTAAAATAACATGTTGATATCATAAATGTTCAATTCAATAATATTTGCCGCTGGACGTTAAGTAGCTATTAATAGATATAGGAAGATGTGGTATGAGTGGCAATGAGACAACTCTCAATCCAGGTAACAATTTATAAAAGTAAACCGTTATAGATCAAGGTACGGCCTTCAAAACGGATCCTTTGTCATGTTTGTGCTGATGTCAAAAATAGCAGGTACTTTTGTTCCGTAATGTGTCTTATTTGTTAAAATGTTATTCAGCATGTTACAGTTTAAGCAACGAATAGTAGGATAACTCCGAAATCCTTGCAATTTTTCTTTCTCTTAGTACGTTGAGCAGATTCCGTTTGGCCGTACAGTTTTGGCAGTTATTCAGTGCTTTTGCCAGACTAAAAAGCTCCATAATTCTTCTTCCGTCTTTCCATGGTATACTGTCAGAACTCTCTTCTGTGTCTTTTACCTTTTCTTCAATTTGTCATGCAAAGTTGTATTTGATTTATTTTTGTTCATCTCCAGTATTTCCTTTGCTCTCACTGCTCTTCCGCGGATTTCGCCGTCTTTTAGAAACGACATAGCCGCTTTTTTAGCAGGTACTTTTTTGAAATTCGCGCAACCTGATTATGACGTCAGTGAATCTTCCGCGAAAATATGACTTCATTTAAAGCGACGTCGCGAAATGTTAACGTTCTTATTAGAAACATCGCGAAATTACAACGTTCTGGTTACCAACGTCGCGAAAACAACACGTAAAATTTTGAAAACATTATTATCTGCCCCGGCTACTGTATCGTATTCCCTTAAATGTTAAAGGACCAAACGTGACCTTTTCCCGAACATGACTATAGTGCGGAGTGTGAATTCGCATTGCTATAAGACGTGTCTCAGTATTTGTACATCCAACATTTATGTATTTGAGTTATGTCTTATCGTTTGTAGTTGTAATTCTATTTTTTTTATTTTCTATTCGCATGTAAAAGTAAAGATAATTAATCATCCAGTTTATTTATATGATATAAGTTTAAAGAAAACCATATGTACAGGATTTATTTGTTTTAAAGTTTGATTTAGAAGAAATACAGACATAGTTAGAAAATACATTTAATTACACATTGCTAACACAATTATATATTAATACTCTTGTAATTGTTATAAAATACATTAAATAGCATAAGTACAAACCCAATGTGGCGTTGATACCTTCGTGTGACGAACAGTTCGTAATTCTATTATGCTGTTTTTGTGTACAGTCCTAAATTGTTTTAGGAATCCGTTGTTTTCTGTGGTTAAAATGTCGAAATGTAGTATTTTATTATTTATTTATGTATTTCTCTGTCCTGAGTGTTCTCGCATTTATTTGTACTACTGTTATGTAATTTTGTAATTTTAGCGGTATATTAAACATTGCCATAAAGTGGAGGTTTGGCTAGCATGATTAAAAACAGGTACTCCTTGTCATTAATTTACTGATACCTGCATGGTCCTACCCTTTTCATTTACATATAAAAGAGATAATTAAAGTTCAATTCTTCTTGAATAATTGATAGGTCTTTCCTTCCATTTTTTTTTATTATACTGTCATGAATAAACTGTCATATATATTGATTGATTGATTGATTGATTGATTGATTGATTAATTAAACACGTTGAATAGTGTCTCTTGAAATAAGCGAAAAAGAAACAAATAAGATCTTGGACCCCATATTAAACACATGAGACGGAAACATGCATGCACTGATTGATTGATTGATGGATTGATTGATTAATTGATTGATTGATGGATTGATTGATTGATTGATTGGAATTCAAACACATAAAACTCTTTAAATAGTGCCAAAATCACATAATTTGCCTCTTAGTACATGACCTTTACCTTTGACCTTGTGACCTTCGTCAAGGTCATTGCTCTACAATGTCATTGCAAAAGACCCTTTGGGTCAAGGACCTTTTGTTTAAGAGTTTTGCCTAATAATGGCTTTTTATAAACCATCAATGGGGGTTATGTCCCTTACATGATGGTAAAACCAATACAGTCATAACGTAACAAAGTTGCCCCTTGAAGTACAAAGCATTTTTCACTACTTAAATTTTCTGTATCTATAACCATTCCAAAGTTATAGGGAAATCAAAAACAAATAAAAATCTAAAATACGACCTTGACCTTTGACCTTGACCTAATTTTCATTTTTTTGGACCAAGGTTTCAAATCAAAAGACCCGAGGTCTTTACAACTGATGGTTCATGAGATTTATTTGCATATTGAAAAGTAAAATATTCAAGGGGAAATAACTCCTATAATAAGTCACTGGATCGCTTCGGTTAAAATATTCCTTACAAAGCACAAAAATGTCGGCATTCATCTCAAAAGGTAGCAAAACAAACTTTTTAAGAAGGGATATAGTTACAATACTGTTGTCAAGTCATTTAAGATGGCATATTTTGGCCTTAGTATTGATTCACTTATTGAGTCTTTGCATCGGAAATTATGTTCTTCTCATATATTTATGATGTTATGATACTTAACCCCTGACGGGAGGGATAGTGCTTTATATCCATATGATGAAGACATAATCTTTCAATCAGTTTAATTGAGGTATGGAGCTAGCATGTCAGTAACTGCTAGTAGTCCTTTGTTAATTTATGTATCATTGTCACTTTGTTTAGTTCAGTTGTTACCCATTCTGACATCGTTGTATTGTGTGAATTTCTATGTGTTTGTTTATCCTACATAAGCTAGAGGTATAGAGGGAGGGTTGAGATCTAAAACAAAAATGTTTAATCCCGCCGCCGTTTTGCGCTGTCCCAAGTTATGAACCTCTGGCCTTTGATAGTCTTGTATGATTTTTAGTTTTAGTTCTTTTATATAATTTGGAGTTTAGTATGACGTACATTATCACTGAACTAGAACAGATTTTGTTTAGTGGCTAGCTGAAGCACGCATCCGGGTTTGAGAATTTCTCGCTGTTATCAAGACCCATTGGTGGTTTTGGTTGTTTTCTGCTCTTTGGTCGGGTTGTCTTTGACACATTCCCCATTTCCATTCTTAATTTTATTTGTTTTGTATTTGCATTTCTTACATTTGTCTTGTCTCAAATACTGTCTGATACATGTATTCAATCACTAAGCGATAAAGCTTTTAAAAAGTTTCTATAATTTCTCTATTGTTTAGATCAAAATCAAATGAAAGACAAATATTTGTTTAATGAAGGTATAAAGTTTTTCAATGTGGAGATGTGATTGAAAAGAGAGGGATGAAAGATACCAGAGGGACAGTCAAACTCATAAATCGAATATTAACTGACAACGCCTGGCTAAAAATGAAAGAAGACAAACAGACAAACCATAAAACACATGACACGACATAGAAAACTAAAAAATAAGCAACACGAACCCCAAAAATAGTAAAAATAACGCATTCATCAAGTGGAGATATCAAATTTCATGTATGTCTTGAAGACATTTACAAAATACTAGTCTTGTTATCAAACATGACATTTTATTAGATTCATAAACTAGAAACTAACTGGATTCACAGTTTTTGAGTTCATCAGCTGTATCAATTGACAATTTCATATCTGTTCGACAAGCATTTAAACTGTCTTCCATTTGTGTTGGACAATGATGTTTTGAAATGTGAATGTTCTTGAAAGGAATCAATGTTAACCAAATAATTGCGTCGGTCAAAAAGAAAGGCAGTTGATGTCACCCAAACCTATCATGCAAAAATTAGTAAATTGAAAAACACTATTCTAATACCAAGTTCAAACTTGTAATCAGTGATTTTACAAAATACCTTGCAACATTTTCTGTGATTTTGTAAAAAACCCTAAAATTTCAGGGATTTTACACAATCACTGAAACTGTTAGTGGTTTTACAAAATCACTAATTATTCCAGGGCTTTTACAAAATCCCTGATTTCAAAAATTAACTGTAACACATCTATAATACTAAAATAACGAGGTCCAATTTGTCAGCCGTCATGAAGTAAAAACGACAAATCAAAGAATTCAACTTTATATATAGCTAATATGGGACGATGGTGTTGATTAAAAATTACACCCCTCCAGACCCTTTTGTTTTCCACATAATTAATTTGCCAATAATTAACAAGTTCCAAAGTGCCAATGCTTAAAAAAAATTATGTCTTTATAGTGTATTTTATCGTTACATCTTATTTTGATATTTATTCACGGGAAATGACTTTTTTTGTATGAATAATATATGCCTTAACATAGTATAGATATGCTGGTGTATACCAATAAACCGTCAGTTCAGATGAAACACTTCAGTACTACTTGCCTGAGCCAATAGCTCTGTTTTTATTGATTACCAATATCTGGGCCTAGGTTCGGTAGGATAAATGTTATTGGTTATCATCTTTCCAGATTGCATATATGATCCCATTCTAGGCCAGGATTTAATGTTACATAATGGTGTGTGACAATTTTTTGTTATGCATTTACTTATATTAATTAAGGATTTTTTTTTCACTTATCATTTATATGTTGGACATAGTGTAAAGTTGTTTATACCATCTGTAATACTTTAATAAAGCTAGCTATAAAACAAGGTCTAATACACAATAACTACACAAGGAAATGCATGTACCAAGAAATATGACAGTTGTTTTTCTATTCTTTTGATGTGCTTGAGTTCTAGATTTTGCCATTTGATCTGTTTTGAATTTTCCTTGGAGTTCGGTATCTCTGTTGATTCACTTTTTATGTTTTGACAATTTTAATGTGATAGGTCAGCAGACCATTTCATCATATGTGTTTGTTATGCGTTACATAACTTCATTCCTTATCAAAAAACTAACTCAAAAAAGAGATGGTTTAGTCTGGCGGTTGTCGTGGGTTGAAAAAAGAAGTCATTAAAACGTTATGATGTACCATTCAATAATTCTTAAAACAAAGATAAAACGTGCAAATAAATATGTCTGAAACACACAGTTTACTTTTCGGAAATCATTATATCGTCACAGTTCTCTTTTTCTGTCAAAAAAATATTCATATAATAGTATGTGCATTGGTTACCATATAAGTTTCGTTGTATCTTCTCAATTCTGCAGACAGCACCAGATTCGCACACTCCACATACGGATTAAGATTTGAACTGGTGTATGATTATTTTGAGTATTATTTCGAGTGTTTCTGCTTAGTCGCATGTAGACTACATATGCGGCTGTACGTTCCAAATCATAAGCTTGGTATCTTTGTTTAGTTTGGATGCACGATCTTTATATGAAAAAAAATCAAATATATACCTCGAGTACATATTTGTTAACTTTAATTCATCTTAATGTCTAAAGACCGTTATTGGATGTTTCAAGACTTGGAAATAGTCCATGAGTTAAAAATCAGCCTTGCGCTCTAATGCATATATGATTCACTCTAATTAAACGCATTTAAATATATATTTATGAGCAGTATCATGGAATTTTTTTTATATAGGAACGAATAATTTGTCAAAGAAACAACAACCCGACCAAAGAACAGAAAAACAGCCGAAAGCCATCAACGAGTTATCAATACAGCTTCAGCTGTCCCAATAAACAGTAATGCATACTAGTTCACTGAAAATGACCGTCACACAAAACTCCAAAACATATCAATGAACCAAAATTAAAAACAAGAAACAACATACAATACTAACAAAAGCCAGAGGTGCCTGACTTGGGAGAGATGTAAAAATGCGGCAGTTTAAAACATGTTTTGTAGGATCTCAACCCTCTCCCTATACCTTTTGCCAATATAGAATAAACAAACACACAGCATTAAGCACAGAAATATCAGTTTAACATAAGTCCGAGTCCGGTTTAAGAATTTGTTACAGAAATCCTAAGCAGTTCCGAAGGTGTTCTCCTAATTTCAGAATGAAAAAAAAAATGTATTTCGTTTGACTGAAGACGAGACCAAATATTTTTGCCACATACTTAAATGTGTTGAACATTTATTTTTCTACATGAACACTGATTTATTCCGTAAAGAAAAATGACAAAATACAGCATAATAAGGATTCTGCATACACATGTATAAAATTTTTTGAATACATGACTGAAGTTATTATTATTTTTTTAATTTATCAAATTTAATGATAGACCGCTAAGATAAGAGACGACAGATGTATGTACAACGCTATCACTTTCCTGTCTTATTAAAGTTGAACACCGATAAAAACCATACAGTGGTGTAACATGATCATAAAGATAACAATAATTTAGGTCAAGCATGTATTCCGTTTTCTCTAATTCTTCGTCAATTTATTCTTTTCTGCACCCGTTGTATAAAAAAATTTAATCAACGTGTGATTCGTTTGATCTCAGTTTTTCATTGGTTAAAATCCGATCATGACGTCGAATTTTATTGCTTTCCTCTGAATTTCCTATTGAGACGGCATGAAAAAAGGCGACCATGCCTGATGACGTCACATAGAAAGAACACATCTTTTTGCAGATCATTCGAAAAGAAGGAATACCGTTTGCCTGCATATTGTTTGAAAATATTATAGAAACAGATTCTACCACCAAATCTCGTGTAATTCGATATTTATCCACTCTCGACAGTTAAATTTTAAATATTTAAAACGCTCGGCAAGCCTCGCGTTTGAAATTTGAAAATTTAACTGTCTCGAGTGGATAAATATCCTATTATACTCGATGCAGTGGTAGCATCTATATGTATTTTATATCATTTATTAAAACTTAAATTGACAGTGCAATGACTCTTGTTGTTTGGATCTGAGATAGAAATTTCAAAAAGCATGTGTGACATTTTTTAACCATTTAGAAAAACTAAACAAAAAATAAATTAATAATGTTTATTCCAAAATGATGATTGAAACGTTATGCATCGTCGTTTGGAAACAGATACTCTGTTACGCTCAACCAACTCGTGAGTACGTCTGTAAATATGTACAAAAGGATAATTCCAACTTCACCTCTTGGAACTTTTGGTTCAAAAGCTTCGTTGTGAGCAGCAACCCTCTATCAAGGAAATCATTATAGGAAACGCAAGACCTGGATTGTGAATTAACAAGTGTTTATATCATCTACATGCATCACGTCATCATCAGTAACACGTTAGACTAAGACATTTCGAAAGGGATTTGTTTATTTCAGTATATGTGTTTAATGTTTGCAGATTAACACCGGTAAAAGTATACCGAAGTATTAAATATGGTACTGTGTATATATTTAACATGTATTGAATGAATGCAACAGCTGACCGAAATAATGGTTGGTCAATATGTTTGTAATGTAATGATGTAACCTAGTAATAAAAAGACAGTTATATGTAAAATATTATCACGTACACGTGTTATTGAAAACGAATACCGATAACAGCAAATCAATGGAGTAAATTACATCATACATACAAAACAAAATTAAGAACACGTATGCTTTCTTTTGTATTTTGTTGTATGTCTTTAAACATCAATGATGATCGAATTAAATAAATTAGTCTTGTTATGTTATTTGAAATAGCTCTTGCCACGATAAAGCCTTTTTGTGCTGTTGCGGCGTAAAGCAATAACCGATCAACCATAAACAATCGCTTCACTGTGCATAGTTCTTGTCTCGAAGGGATACATTAATAAAAGACATTTGTAGATACGTGTAGGACACACTGTTTAACATTAAGATACTTAACATGCTTAAGGAATTAACCAACTTATCTTTAGGTATTTTTATTTCTGATAAGACCGAATGTCCAGTGATGCATTTCAACACGGTCAATCGTATTGTCATTTCCATTCTATTGTCAAGAAACATACAAAATCAATTCTTAATTTTTTTACTGTTTGATATAAACATTGATTATTTTTTTTAATGTTTTATTTGTTGAGTGTCTGTTATTATGTCAAATGAAAAAGAGGATACTTTTTAGAATAGCGTTATGTGTCTGGTGCCCTTTTCACACCATTTAAAAGCAGCTTTAATACTAAACCACTAAACATATTAAAACAAAAATAAATGAGTCGCAAATTGATGTGTCCTTATTTGAGGTTTTATAAATAATATTGACCTTCAACTGTTTATACATGTATAAATCATGAAAAACGATTTGAACGCATGACATTTATAAAAAGAAATTAAAAATTAAATCTGCAGAGTAGATGAATAGAAACGAACGGGCGACTTGTAGAATTTATTTATACAATAAGTATCATATTGAGTTTTTCACGATATCATAATACGATTGTCAGCACGTTTCTGTTTCTTATATTAATCAAATGTGGACAGTAACATCTTTCCTGCATTAACAACGGTTAAAATTTATAGAACGGCCATATATCACAATGACATCTTTGTATCACAGTTTATTCTGTTGTTTAGTAATACTATAACTACAGAATATGGACTGGGTATACAAATACATATAATTATTTGTTTAAGGTAGCACAATACAAAGATTTTTCATCCCCAATCAGACATCTTTAAACTGATGTAATTCCACTCATCTTTCTTTAAATTTTATAAATGAGGTACCAAAGAAAGAAGAAGGATTAATCTTTCAAAGTGTGATAATTTCATTATGACATAATTATTACATCATTAATTGTTATGTAATTAGTTGCCATATTGTGATGTCTATACTTGAATGAATTTAGCTTCTTTGTTATTCATAGCATCCCAAAATATTTTATAGATTCTTGCACAACACAGTTTGACCTCCAAAACTGTGTCTCAGATTTTTCCTATTGTATTTCATTCTCTCATAAATCTTCAATGAAGTTTGCAACATCAATTCATAAGAGATCACTAAATTAAATTGGGTATAAAATTTGTTCTATTGATGTTTTTGGAAATCTGAGACACAGTTTTGGAGGTCAAGCTGTGTTGTACAAGAATATATAAAATATTTTGGAATGCTATGAAGAACAAAGAAGTTAAAATCATTCAAGTGTGGACATCATAATATAGCAACTAATTACATAATAATTAATTATGTAACAATTATGTCATAATGAAATTATTCCAATTTGAAAGTTTAATCTTTCTTCGTTCTTTTGGTACCTCATTTATAAAATATAAAGAAGAATGAAATGAATTACATCAGTTTAAAGTTGTCTGATTGGGAGTGACGAAATCTTTGTATTGTGCTACCTTAATGGCAACACACACTTTTGTTATTATGAATTTAATGGCCAAGAAATCATTCTAACTGATTTCTTAAATCTCATTCTTCCAAAGAAATTAAAAGTTTAAAAGGTTGAGGTAATTCAGAACAAGGTAAAGAAACAATTAATTTTATTAGAGGGTGATATAAATCAATGTTCAATCGATTGTTATATTGGAAAGGGGGGGGGGTAACAAGTGGATATTTAAGGCATTCAAATGGATAAAACCAGAGGGTTCCGAAAATCTGACAAAAATCTCAATGTTCAACATATCTTATAACTATATCTTTAGTCTCATACTTCAAACGAATTTGAAAGTTTAAGATGTTGAGACCTTTAACAACAATGTAAAGAAAATATTTCTTTAATTTGAGAGTAATATATATACATCAATGATCAGTAAATTGCCAGATTTTGGAAGGTAACAAGTGCAGATGAATTAACTAATAGCACCGTGCTGATTCGTCGTAGATAAACCTTCTGTCGTGCAAGGATGTGTTTATATCTTGCAAATTAAGTATTGAAGAGTAAACAATTTGTTTTATACGTTAGATTATCGATATATTTTTGTTGCACCCATCTATAAAACAGTTTTGTATATATTGAATATTGTTTGTGTGTGTCTGTATGTAGTTAGTGGCAAAATACCTAAATATTAAACATTCTCCAACGAAAATGTATTTATAAAGGTTACTCGGGAACACGTGCATTGTTTTTAAGCACGTGTGTTCAAATCAAAACATGATTATGTATTTAGATGATGGATTTGGCATGAGTCCAGATGAAAATACATGTTATGAGCAGTCATCCTTTGTAAAAAGGTCTTTGGTCGATGCTGGTTTCCTTATAAACGAGGATAAGTCTGTATTTAAATTTGTTACTGGGTTAGAATGGTTAGGAATAGTATGGAAATCGAAAAAATACAAATTGTCTATTACTCAATGTCGAATTGGTGATTTAATTTCCTCATTAAATGTAATTTTGGCTCTTCCTTATGTTACAGCTAGATCCGTAGCTCAGGTCGTAGACAGAATTATTTCTATGACTCTCGTAATCGGAAATGTGGTTAGAATCATATCAAAGTTCTGTTACATGGAAATTGAAAGTAGAATCTGGTATCAGAGTTAAAGTTATGGTTAGAAAATGTCACTATGATGAGCTGTCGTAAATTAAGTCATTACAGTAAATCGTCTGCTGTTATATACTCAGATGCTTGTAATATTGATTTGGTGCAGATATCGTTGAATTAGAAATTAAGATTTTCCACAAGATGTGGATATGTAGTGAAACGGTGCAAAGCTCCAACTGGAGAGAGCTTAAAGCAATAGAGTAAGCCCTGTTTTATTTTAAAAATAGTTTCACAGGAAAAACTATAAAGTGGTTTACTGACAATCAAATTGCGACAAAACTGCTTATCCAGAAAGGAATTTCAATTGATATTCAATGGATTCCCAGAAAAGAAAACGAAAAGACTGATTATATCAGTAAAATGGTTGATCATATATTTTTCAATTTTTTAAATGATATGTGGGGTCCTTATTCGATTGACAGATTTGCTAGTGTCGAAAATAGAAAAGTTTTGATTTGATTCCTTATATTGGCAACCTGACTCTGAAGCAGTTGATGCGTTTTCTCAAGTTTGGACCAAGAAAATAATTGGCGGGTTCCACCAATTAATCTTTTTTATTAGATCGATTAAACACATTATAGCTTGTAAAGCTCGAGGCACGTTAGTTGTGCCTAAGTCGACTATGGCTGCATTCTAGCCATTAATATTCGATTAACATTTGATTTATCAAGATTACGTAAAATGTGTTGTTGTGTTTAAAAATACTGATGGTATTTTTGGCTGTTTTGCTAGACACATCTTAGACATTGCACTAATATATGTAAATATATTTTAACAGGCATGATCTGTGTGTAACATGGTCCTAGTATATGTATATCTATATATTGTAGCAGACATGTTTTTTTTTTATGTTAACATGGCCCTAGTATCGGTAATGATATTGTAGTAATATGTATTCCTATAACGATTTTGTTTTTCGTTTGTTTTACAGTACGTGGCCCTAGTGTATGTAATGATATATTGAATATAAATTCTTTATCATATTTTACTCTGTGTATAGATATTTGAAATATGCAAATAATTCGTTCTCTGTATATGTAAATGGTATGTTATTGCAACTAGTGGACTAGTCAATATTCTTTTTCACCATTGCCGGCATCTCATTTGAATATTTCTTTATATTTAATTCATTTGTCTAAGACTGTAAAATCTGTTTCAAAATTAAATGATGCTTTTTATGCCATTAAATGGGCATACCAATTAACTGGCGTTGCTGATCCTAGTGAAAATAATCTAGTTGCATCTGTTCTTGAAGGGGCTGATGGAAAAATAGGTCATTCAGTTATCAAAAAAGAACCTATCACACCACATATTTTGAAAAATATTGTAAATGCTAATGATACTTGTAATTTAAAAGATATAAGAATAGCATGCATATGTGTATCAGACTGGGATTTTAAGATTCTCCGAATTAATTAACGTGAGAAGGTCTGATATACAGTTTTTCCCTTCTTACCTTACACTTTAATTAGTCAAGAGTAAAACTGAGGTATATAGGGAAGGGAGAGATATTGTCATTTCAAAAACAGGGAATATTACATGCCATGTAGATATACTTCAACGTTATCTAAAGTAAGCGTATATTCCGGAAGAATCTAATCAACTTAGAAATACTTGTCATATTTCCTACACTAGAACCAGAGAGTTATTGTTATCTGCAGTTTAGGTCTTGATAAAAGTGAATAAAGTTTGTATGATAAAACGAGGCAAAGGACACCCAACTTTTATTTAATTTTTATTTAATGGTAGATTAATGTCAATAGCTTTAGAAAAGATATCATTCAAAGGGATTTAATTCTAGTTTGAACCACTTGTTTTGGGGAATATGTGACTTTGTCATGCTTCTTTTTGTATTAGAGTCCCCCCTAATTATTAATATATCAACTTCATCTGCATATGGAATTTACATTTCCCAACTCATTCGGTATTTGAGAGCTTGCAGTTGCTACTTAGACTTTTTACAACGTCATGTCTGAGTAGAAAGTTTCAGGGTTAAGTCACAGAAAGTCTAAAAAAAAAAATAATCGGAAGATACCAAGACCTTGTTGATAGATATTCCGTATAAACTTTACAAATAATACTTAATAGTCTTCAAATATGGATTCAAGGTACTGACCATGTTTTTTTTTATATCTTAATTAAAGTGTTATAGCGTTCTTTTTATGGTCTTAATATATTTTTTCCCTTTAAATATTATCCATTGTTTGTTATATTCTTTTGGCTTGGCTCGATATCTACACATAACATCATTGTGTTATTATGCTACGGTCATCTTTTGTATTATTGTTTTTCATGTTTGCTGATATGTTTTGTCTATAGAGTATGTACATGCAAATTATTTTTTCTTTGTTGACATAGTTGTTTGTTTTTACAGTAATTAAGTATGCTCTCTTGTCATGTTTTGAGATTTTTGTCAGATTTTCGGAACCCTCTGGTTTTATCCATTTGAATGCCTTAAAATAATTGCCCATTGACCCCCATTTTACTTGTTTTTTTCTCTTATAGTATTTGAGAACTTTAGTTTAATTATAAGACTCATCAGTGACGCTCAGATCAAAATAGTTATAAAGCGAAAAAAGTACAAAGTGTAGAGCATTGAGGACCCAAAATTCCAAAAGGTTGTGCCAAATACGGCTAAGGTAATCTATTCCTGGGATAAGAAAATCCTTTTTTTTTCAAAAAATTCAGTTTTGTAATAGGAAATTTATAAAAATGACAATATATTAATTGATATTCATGTCACCATCGAAGTGCTGACTACTGGGCTGGTGATACCGTCTGGGACGAAACATCCACCAACAGTGGCATCGACCAGTGGTGTAAATAGTTATCAAAAGTACCAGGATTATGATTTAATATCTTACATGTATAATGTGTATAAGAAAAAAATGGCTCACGAAACAAAAAAGGATAAACTTATTTCACCTTCGTTTATAAAGAGTAAATTATCTCACTTCAATCATAATGTTGCTAAAATACGAAAACAATAGCTCTCCTAAAATGTGAATGTTTCATTTAAAATATTAACAGTTTGTTTTTCTGCTATTTTACACTCTAAGTAAACAGAAGACATCCAATATGTCTTAATATGTAATTGATAAATAAACTTTATATAATTGGTTTGATTGGAGCGCAAAATGAATCGTATATTTGCAGCTTTTGCATGACTAGTATATAATCCTGATGAAATTTATAAAGGGTTTATATATTTTTTTTATAGTTATACTACGCATGACGATGGTTAAAAACCAAAAACTAATTATGTAGATAAATTTCACTAATTTGATTAGATCGAGAAGTTTTGATGAGACGTTACGCGCGATGTTCGTACCTCATTGGAAAATCGGTGTAGTTGGCAAGATGCAAATCCAAAATATATAATTTTGTGATATCATATTCATTGCTATTTTACGGATTTTTAAAATTAATGGTTTTTTAAATAAAAATGAAAAAAATAATTAATTAAACTATGTTTTATGCTGCATGAGACAAGCTTCATTTTAATAAAACGACTGTCCCGCGTAACATATTTCATTTATTGTAACCACTAAACTATGATTTTCGTCTAAACTATTTAATATTTTGAAAAACGGTTTTTTCCATTACTTAACAGGAAGGTTCCTTTAGTCTCTTATTCATTTTTAAATGACGTTATGATGACGTCATAGAATTAAAAGCATTCCATATTACAAGGGCAAAGCTGTCCCTCGCGGGAAAAAAATGGGATTCCAGATTTGAGAATCAAAAACGTTTGTCTAAAATGGAAAAAGATCAGTATTTGTATTTACTACACCAATGTTAATTTGCTTAATTTTATGACTTTAAAGACAAATATCCTGAAAAACGATATATGGTAATTTATGAGCGATTTTTCAAAGGCTTACAAGGTTGTCGCACCGCCATTTTTTGACGTAAAAACAAACTCATCTCAACTTTACGTCAATTGTTTGCTTATCAGTGCTCTTATAATGGTAGAATTTTATTATTTTTTAAAATGTTATTTTCTTAACTTTTCAACAATTTAAAATACATCAATTTTCAAAAGGTAGTTAAAAAGTACCGTCGATTTTGCGGAGTCTTACAAGAATGTCGCACTTGCTTAAAAACAACGTTCTAGTCGACGTTTTGCTTTGAACGTTGCGAAATATTCGCGACGTTGTGTTACGCTTACATGTACGAACATCGCGCGTAACGTCTGAACAATTAAGAAAGAAAGAAAGTACCGCATAAAACTAAAAATGTTTAATCAAATTTTGGTCTTTCTGAATATGTTATCTGTGTGATTGGTGATCCCAATTTCCTTCATTGCAAGATCAACGTGATAATATAATACGGGCATTATCTTAAACATTTTAAAATCCAAGATCTTTGTGTATCTTAAACAGAATTTCCACTGAAAGCTAGACGGACATTTCCTGTAATGGTGAAGGACAACACTGTGTGATGTAAGTACAATCCTGAAAATAAACACGAAAATTATAGAGCATCGTAAAAGCAAAAACAAAAATATATTAAAACGCTTGACATGTCCGTGTATGTAAATGAAAAAAAAAAGAAGGGTGCCGATGTAATTTGTTTTCTCATATTTTCATCAATACTAAAATTATGAATAAAATATTGTTTATCCCAATGTATTATATCTTTTAGGTCAACAGCTGAAGAGACTATACCCTAATAATTATAACTGTTAAGGTTCAAAAAGATTAAAACATTATGTCGATACTTATACTTATGTTGCACAAGATAATGTTTTTTCTATGACTTTTTATGACGTTCTCATTTTAATCGATTGGATTAAAACTGATTGATACTTTATTGTTGCATACATGATGTTTTATAAGTTGTTATTGGCTTTGGACTGACTTGAAGTAGCTTATGGTACACTCGGATTCTTACATTTGTCATAAGAGTTTCTGCTTGTTGTTTTTTTCAAACTCCTGGGTGTCAATCTGATGAGTCAGTCTATTTCAACTGATTTTACAGTTTGTTTTAATGTTGTGATGTTCGAGATTATAGAGAGGGTAGGATACTTGCAAACATGTGTTACCTTGCCTCATTATGTATACAATTGTCATTCAGTTGATGTCGTGTGTTGCTGAATACCTGTTTTGTGTTTCGTTTATTGTTTAGTGTATATAAAACCGGGAGAGTATTTTTTCTCGACATTTGTCAAGTCATTGAATCTTATAGCTCGGTATGAATTTTGCTCATTGTTAAAGGTTGTATTATTCCTATTATTGTAAACATCTTCGTCGTTGGTCTCTGGTGTATAGTTGTCTCATTGAAAATCATACCGCATCTTCTTAATTAAATCCTATTCTGATAAAAAGGACGTCGTACATGCATGCTAATTACCCTTAAAAAGAAATATGTAGTATCGAACTACAGACGCTATCAAAACATAGCATGCAACATTGCATTAACGTTTTGTTTTCTAAAACAACGAATGAAAGGTGAAGGTGGGTAAATAATCCCTTTGGTCAGATCAGGGTATATTTTATGTTGAGGAGTTATGATAAATTTTGCAACTAAAATAACTTGCACATTTTTTAGAATATGATAGACATAACAATACAATGATTTGTTATACTTGTTGATAACTTTGTCAAAATGCGCATCTGGTGCATAAAATTGGTAACGTCGATGTAATTTATTCCCCATGAAATAATTACTATAAAATATTTGTTCCATAAAGACTTTATATTAATGAAATAAGACTCTTATAAGGTTTTCAAAGGTACGTCTGTTTAATATAATGGAGAACACATGGACATCAGTACAATGCGGTTTAAGCACAAGATTGAATCGATTATGATGAACAGGTAATTACAATCTTTTAATCACTTTTGTGTTTTTATACGATACACGCAGTTAAAGTCTAATTTGTCAAAATTATCGTCGAGGATATATCCTTTCTTAACACGTCTATTGGTTTTAATTTTATTATCAAGTAATTACGATTTAACTGATTTCATATACCTGTATATAATTATTTCCTTACAAGACGAAATGTATTTCTGTTGAATAAACAACTCGGACGATACAACGTTTCACTGAAATGTGCTTCAAGGCACATAATAATGAAATGTGTATTAAATATGATTAAAATTCGAACTACAGTTGCATATGACATTTAATTCAAGAGCTTGCAGCTGCTACCAAGACGTTATTAAACTTCGCCAGTGTCTGAGTAGAAAGTTGATGAATATAAAAAAAAAGAAGATTTGGTATGATTGTCAATGATGAGACAACTTTCCACAAGAGACCAAAATAACACAGAAATTTAACACTATAGGTCACCGTACAGCCTTCAACAATGAGCAAAGCCCATACCGCATAGTCAGCTATAAAAGGCCCCGAAATGACAATGTAAAAGAATTTTGACGAGAAAACTAACGGCCTTATTTACATAAAACAATTAACGAAAAACAAATATGTAACACATAAACAAACGAACCAAGTTTATGTCAAAGAATGTCTCGTCCTGAAAGAAAGTTCATCGGAGGATATCAAGACTTTGTTGACATATATCCCATACCAACTTCACATGTTATATATGATGGTCTTGAAGTATAGATTCTATCTACTGACGTTGTTTATCATCTAAATTACGTGTCCTTGCGTTTGTCTATTAACCTTTACTGTTAAGTTCAGTTTTGTTAATATCCTTTTGGTGTGGCTCGTTAATTATGCATCCCGCCAACGTGTTGTTGTGCTGGGTTCATTTTTTGGGTTTCTTGTCTTTCACTTTTGATTATGTGCTTTGTTTATAAGCCGTTTTGTTTTTCTTTGTTGACATATTTGTTTGTGTTTAAAACACAATGTTGTATCCCCCTTTTTCTTTACATTTATTACCTTTTATGTATATTTGTTTTGTTCACACATCAATTGTTATCAATATAATGGAATGTCATGCGATCATCATCATGATCCTACAAGTGAGAGATTCAGCTAGCTATAAAGCAAGGTTTAAAAAGTAAAATCACAAAAATACTGAACTCGGAGGAAAATCTAATCGGAAAGTCCACAATCACATGGCAAAATCAAATAATCCACCATTGTATACACCAGGAAATGCCTGTACCAAGTGTGGAATATTAGAGTTGTTTTCCATTTGTTTGATGAGTTTGAGCTATTTTGTCATAAGAATAGAGTCATTTCGATTGAATTTTCCTTGGACTTTTTGTTATTTTTACCTTCTAATTCATTTGATAGTAATCATATTTTTTTGCCAATTGAGGTTTTACTGGACAATTTCCTATCTCTAATAGGTTTATATGTTTCAGGTTGAAACGATCATATCTTCCATTAATTAAACAGAAATATCCAAAAGCGTCTTTTTTAACAGTTAAGCATTCGAAACAAAGCATGTGAATTTCGGTAAAAAACTTTTCAACATTTTTATAACAAGCCAATTGTATCAAATTCATGTGTAGGATTAAAAAAAAGAGGAACATACAGGAAATTTAATACAGGGAGAGGGATACCATATTGTGTCCTGATTCACAAAGAAAATTTGTGTTGCCATACCTAAGAAATTTAAATTACTTCAAAATTGTTGAAAATAATCTGCTTTTCGGCAGTAAATTTGTCATGAAACAAGAGAAAAAACACAGTGTTTACATTTATACACATAACATAAATTTACTAACAAACGTCACCTACATTTTTCAAACAACGTAACAATTATTTTGTTTCTAATTTTATGCAAACAAAGAAATATTTTAATATACCTTGACATGATTACTAACGTTTATATCTAGATTTATTTAGTGGGCTTCATTTCACCTTATGGTTGAAGGTGGTTTTACCTAAAGGCATAAGAAAAACATGTCTCACTCCAATGTGATCTGTAAACTTTGGTACCCTTTCGTGTAATGCATGGTTCGCATAAAAGCTTTTTTACGGTATATAAGTCAGAAAATGCATATTTTAAGGTAGGTTAAACGACAAGAAAAACGATATAATATAACCTTACAAAAAATGTATATTTTGTTATGTGCTAGATTTAAAAAAAAAAAACCCATTCACATTGAATTTTTACAAAAAAGATTTAATATCAGAAATTTTACAATTATCTGCAATATGCTTTATACTTATACTTATATTCCAAATAGCTCTTTTGTTGATCCACCCTTTTTTTTATAAATTATTTTTTTGGGAATTCAAAGTCTTTTATTTAATTTCTATAGCTGGTCACTGGTCATTAAGCTTTGAAAATTATACTCTGAGTAAAAAGTAAAATTACCAAAAAAAAAAAAAAAACGATCCTCAAGGAAAATTAAAAAATGAAAGTAACTTTACAATTGGCAAAATCAAAAGCTCAAACACATCAAACGTACGGAAAATACTTTGTACATGCATTTTCTTATGTAGATAATGGAGGAATAAATCTGGTTAAATAGCTAGGGAAACCACTCACTTGTTTGACAGTCGCATACCACAAGCACTGTTCTAATATGGTTTTTTTTTAAAAAATATTTTATCAATCAGCAGCGTGCATGTTTGACAAAAATGAGTACCGTCAAAACTCATCAAAAGTACACGATATTGACAGACATTTATTTTCTATATGGTTCTTGGATAAAAAAAAATTGGAAAGCAACCCAATGAAATTGATAGTTTGATTAACTATTGCATTTATATTGTTCTACTTGCATCGAATGTATATTTTAACTAGAAACAATGTTAATTCCCCGATATTTAGAAACTAAGCAATACTTTTTTTCTGATATTTTAAATTATTAGCAGAGATAAAAAATCAGAGGTCGTGTTCATGTATAAATTGGACATATTTAAACAATCATTGATCTAAGATACACTTCAGTCGCAAAGTCATGAATCAGAGATGTCAACTAAATCACACTAAATCTTTGAAACATGCAGATTATATTACACAATAAACTGTACCGTGAAAAATTTAGGTAGCAATAAATATTCTTCCACGATGTTATGAGATAAGTAAAAAAATCTTATAAATATAGATTACACTTTTTGATAAATATTTCACAATTTATTAACAGTTACTTATTTTCAAAAACAAGAATTGCCATCGTTTTAGGGAATAAAAAAAGTATAGTATAGTAAAGATTGCATATTTTGGCGTTAATATTGAGTCACTGATAAGGTCTTTGCATCGGAACTAAACACATTTATTCTAAAAACAGTTGTTGGCATGACACGGGTTATGTTCTTCTCATATATGTTATGATGGTATGATACTAAACCCCTAACGGGAAGGATTGTGCCTGATGTTCATATGATGAAATCATAATCTTTCAGTCAGTTTAATTGAAGTCTGGAGCTTGCATGTCAGTTAACTGCTAGTAGTCTGTTGTTATTTATGTATTATTGTCATTTTGTTTATTTTCTTTAGTTACATCTTCTGACATCAGACTCGGACTTCTCTTGAACTGAATTTTAATGTGCGTATTGTTATGCGTTTACTTTACTACATTGGTTAGAGGTATAGGGGGAGGGTTGAGATCTCACAAACATGTTTAACCCCGCCGCATTTTTGCGCCTGTCCCAAGTCAGGAGCCTCTGGCCTGTGTTATTCTTGTATTATTTTAATTTTAGTTTCTTGTGTACAATTTGGAAATTAGTATGGCGTTCATTATCACTGGACTAGTATATATTTGTTTAGGGGCCAGCTGAAGGACGCCTCCGGGTGCGAGAATTTCTCGCTACATTGAAGACCTGTTGGTGACCCTCTGCTGTTGTTTTTTATTTGGTTGGGTTGTTGTCTCTTTGACACATTCCCATTTTCCATTCTCAATTTTATATATACCTCTTATATCCCTTCTTTGGGTGTATCGTATGCGTATCTAAAGTTTTGGTCCTTCTTGGAAGATATATGTTTTTGTAACGTTCATATCGTGGATTAGTGCGTCGGATATATTTCGTAGTTAACATATTTCCAGTTCCAGAAATTCCCCAGTCTGTTAGAAAGAAGGATACATTTAGAACAAATCCGGCAGCATCCGGGTGCAACGGCAATAATTCTGACTACAAATATAGTATGTAATTATTATATACTAAAACTATGATATATATAAATAAACAGTTATTATTCAGTCATGGTAATGCGCAAAATTAGATATTTGAACTAAGATTAACATCAATACGTGGAATTGTTAAAAATTCCTGGGCTTTTACCCACCATGGGACATATCAATACGTTGTTAAAAGTTTCGGTGACGTTACGTATATTGTTATATACATAAAAAAGGCCGTTAAATTTCTTGTCTGAATAATTTTACTTTTTTTCATTTTTAACCTTTTATAACTTACTATGATGTATGGGTTTGATCATCGTTGAAGACCGTACAGTGACCTATAGTTGATAACCAGGCGCGTATCCAGAGGGGGGGGGGGGGGGGGGGGTTCCGGGGGTTGGAACCCCCCTTTTTTGGACGATCAATGAATTTGAATGGGGACATGTAATTGGAACCCCCCTTTGTCCTGGGTTAGGAACCCCCCTTTTTAAAATGGTTGGATCCGCCCCTGATAACTACTATATCAATTGGTCATTGCTGTAGAGTTGTCTCATTAGCTGTCATACTTTGTCTTTCTATTTTCATAAATGTTAACAACCAAAGGATCGATGGAACTGCTGGTTGATGTTTTCTCTCCTAATTATATGCTAACTGTTGCAAAAGATACAAATATTTCGAAATACTGAGGATTTTCTACCTTAGAAATAGTTTTTATCATCTGTATTTAGCACAACCTTTCGTAATTTGGTGCTTAATGCTCTTCAACTTCGTACTTTTTTTGGTCCAGGAACAAAGATATCGTCCTGTGATTTTCGTTTTCTACAAATAAAGTCCGTTGTCTGGACAGTGTATTATTTGCATTTTTTTTTATAAACCTTCCTTTCATGTTTTATTCCCCAAACAGCAAGTATTGGGATGAAATTAAACTATAAAAAAATTGGGTCATGCATTTTAAAGGAGAGTAGTGATTTGGTTCAGCTGAAAAAGTTTAAAACTAGTATTTCTGAACCTGTCAAAAGAATTCAAGACCTACTGAACATAAAATTGTCCATATTTTGAAGTTTTCTATAAATTTGATACAATTTGTCCCAAAAGTAGTTCAATACACTGTAAAAGTATTATTGAGAAAAAGCAATTGCTGTTTTTTTTAATTTTCATTTATTGTCTAAAAGGTATGCATTACGAAATAACTGTGTTATCAGGCCATTTGGCCTTTTATTTTTCCAATAGGAGCGTCACTGATTAGTCCTTTGTAGACCAAAAGTTAAATCCTAGTCTATATAATGAGTTTACTTACATTCTTTAATAACGGTCAATTTCAATAACAATATGTAAATTAATCATAGCTGAGAGTGCAAAAAGACATTGTCAATTGAAGCGAAGCTGAGGTTGACAATGTTCTTCCGAGGGGTACCAATCTGCTCTATCACCCTCGAAGCTATGTGTTATTTAACTTTTTATACTGAATGTTCTATTATTATTGTCTTTTGTATAACAGTTTGAATTGACAGAATTTAACTATGATTTTTCATTACATATTGTCCATTTTAGATAGTGACGTTCCCTTATCACCATCTTATGGTGTTTATATATCTCAACTGTTCGATTAGCTAGTGTATGTAACAACGTATTTGCTTTAACGAAGGAAATCTCTGTATTACTGAAAAATTATTACACTAGGGTTTTCGATATCACAAACTAGTAAAAACATTTACTAAATTTTATCATCGGTAGAAGGACATCATCGTATATAAAAACAACATGCAGACATTGTTTACGTTCAGGTATTTTTCAACCAATCTTTTATGGCAATATTTTATACAAAGCACAACAGTGTCAGCATTCACCTTAAAAGTTAACCAAACCTTTAAACAGGATGTGATCTAGTTACGATACTGTTGTCAGGTCATGAAAGATGGCATATTTTTAGGGTCTTTGCATCGAAAATAAACATGTTTTATTAGTAAGCCAGTTCTTTTCATATATGATATGATGGTATGACAGTAATTCCGTAACTAGAGGGATTGTGCTTGATTTATATATGATGACGACATAACCTTTAATCAGTTTTTCAAATATATTAGCCTCAATCATCACAACATTTGTTGTCGAAATGCGCATCTGGTGCAGTAAAATTGGTTGAGTAAATGTTGTCGTAAAATGTAATAACATGTACTGTTTCTCCGTATCCGGCCTGAAGTTATTCACAAATTAGAAAATGTCAGTACGTACAGATATGAATAACTTTAAACATTACCTTCATAAACTCTGAGTATGTCATGAATTTTTCATGAATAATGTATTCGTCAAAATCAATTACTGCAACAAAAGCAAATCCCTGTAGAAGTTGTTCACATGTAAAGACTGCAAGTTGCTCATCATGAACACTTTGAAACATATGCCACCGGTTTTTCTCAAACCCACGATCTGAAAAATATAAATGAAATAACAGTTGAAATAATACAAATATTTATATAGCAGTAACATACCCTCGGCCCCTTCGTATTGTGTTCACATATCTCAGTTCATACGTTATGCTCGTGCATGTTCACACTATACTGACTTCATATACCGGAGTATGCTCCTTACTCAAAAACTGCTCCTACAAAGTTTTGAGAAGGAGCGATTTAAAACGACACTCCGTAAATTTTATTGACACCATCACGAATTGGTTGATCCATACGATGTGTCTCTAACTCATTAAGGACATATTTACCATGTCTTAGATTGTTGTTTACCTCAGTTTTAGTTTGTAACCCGGATTTTTTTTCTCTCAATCGATTTATGACTTTTGAACAGCGGTATAATACTGTTGCTTTTATTTACACGACTTTTTTTACAAGTACATTTGTACAACACTTTTCGATATAACATATAATCGGAAATTTAAAGTAAAAGTATAAACGTCTCCACTTTACATATAAAGTACAGGCGTTTTATTATAAAGGGAGATTATGATATTCTCGAATAAATAATTAAAAATAGGGAACTTTTCCACTTTCATTGTCCATCATTTTTGATGTTTGAAAAAGAAATTATTTCACCATTCATTCTATTGAAATGTTTTTAAAACAAATTGCTATTCGTGAGTTTCAATAGACAAAAAACAAGTTAAACATGGTCATAAAATGTTCAATTATTCGAAACACTAAGCACTAGTAACAAACGTTTAGACTGATCGGCAATATCGGTATTAATAACTTCTTAGTTAAATCCATTCAAACTGAATAGAGAGTCATTTTTAAACGCATCTAATATGTTCCCTAGATATGTTTAACTACATAAAGTCATTTCGTAGAGTAATAAAAATCGTTCGACAGATTCAACTGCTGTCAATCAATTGACAATATCAAATTTTCGTTCCGAAGTTTTGTTCAATGAAAATTAAAATAACCAAAATTCCAAACTCTACAGGAAAATTCAAAACGGAAAGCCACTTAACAAATGACAAAATCAAAATTCCAAACACATCAAACGAACGGAAAATAGAAACATATTAAAAAAAATATTTTAACAGTTAATGAAGACGGTCAAGGTCAAAAATAATAATACATGATATATATCAGAGAGGTAATTAACTGCATTTTGACAAATAGTACAGTTCATGACATCGTTACCAAGTGAATTTGCTAGAACCGACAAGATGAAGATGGTACACGATAATTATTATGTTGTGGATAATAGTATTGAACAGATTAATTGTTCATCATAAGAATAAGGGGATCTCTTTGAATTGCAAGGACAAATCCACATTGTATATGAAAACAGATTTTATTTCGAACTTTATCAAGTTTCTCTTTGCTTGATTTGATTGTTTTGTTTATTACTCTGTGTCCTAGTTTGTATTTTAACCAGAATTTAATTTTTCTAGTTATGAACAGAGACATTATAAAGAAATTTATATAAAGTATTCACATATAAAATAATTTAAATGAAAGTACGTTTACTTTAAAGTTTGATAAAATACTTTCCGATAATCAAATAGTCTTTGTTTTGTTTTTATGCTGTATAGAATGAGCACAGAATATTGATTTTGAAAATGTTGCAATTTGTTAATTGGATTTTGTTGACAGTACAACATTCTAAGATATAAACCAACGAAACAAAGTATTGTAAAATCTCTATTTCTAATAAGCTTGTAATATTGTCCACTTAACTCAAAGTTCCTCTTTGGTTCAAAATGTAGGCATGGGGTATATGCGGAGTTACATTGTCAAAACCTAAGTCCGATTTTAAAGATCAGTGCAACGTGTGTACTCAAATACCAAATTATAACTTGTATTCACGACCGCACAGTCCTTCTAATAAAATGCACATTGATGCAAAAACAAAAAGAACTAATTTGTGCGGTCATATGTATCAACTAATAGTAGGATCGGTTAATCACGCAGAACAATGTATTTGGATAAAAAGTGTATTTAAGTTTGATTATATCATTTCACTTTTCCGGACGATATTGGTAGTACGCTATTGAGAACAAGTTTAAAATTCTATTAACGTCTCAACTTGGGTTCTAAAATCATATGTTGGTGAAATTGTAAAAGGGTTTATGAAAGCTGTTTACGATTTAAATATAATTTGACTTTTAACAAAATGTTATGCTTGTTTTCTTCGTCATGCATTAAATTTTTGAATTGCTTATGTCATCTTATATAAAGTAAAATCCCTTGAGTGAAATCAGTATTTTAAAACACAGACATCCCAATAGATTTCAAAGAAATAGACTGCAAATTGTCATTTTGAATTTTGAATTTTGAATTTTACATGCTACATCAATGTTTTGCATGAATTATATCCTTAATCATGAATTCCATTCTTGGGAAAATAGTCAAATAAGATTTGTAGAGGCAAAATTCAATCCCAACTTATAACTTATCTATAAATATCCAACTGAATTACATAAAAGAAAATTGAAAATCAAAACATCTGAATAGCTTAATTTTTGTTTCACTGACATTTGGACTATGTATAATGGGTAAGATTTCAAACGTTCAAATATTATGTAATAACAGTTTTCTATTTCATAACATGTTAATATGCAGGTATAAAATACTGTCACTGAATAACATTTTTGTTTAAAATTTTATTGTCAGAGATTACCAAAAAGCAGGACATTTCCTTCCCTTTCAATTTATAACAGAATATATCGAGGTGTTAGAAAAAATGCAGCATCAAGGTACATTCAGCTCTTACAAAACCAGCTAGCAATGGTTAATTTAGATTGTTCAATTGAATTACAGTTTGAATGAAAAATAGGTATAGGTCAAGAGTAACATTTAAAGTAAAGGCACAAAAATCAAACTGAAATGAGTTTGCCTTTTGGTGTCAAGTTTTTTTCAAATTTCTATAATTTGTTTTAAACAGGGTTAATAGTTGTTTGGTCTTTCATTCCAAATGCTGATTACAAAGAAATGTTTTCTATCTAGAAAAAAATTACACTAGCCATATTGGCATTATGTCTCGGATATTTTGGTTTTTAGCCTTATAACTGTACATGTTTGTTTCGGGCGCCTCAGAGAAGATCTATATAGACAATAGGGCATCTAGCGTACCAAATTTAAGGCTTGGCATCTGTGTTGGTTTGTTTAAAGCCGATGTTCGATGCCACTTATAATCGATTTTTTTTGTCTTCGTTTGTATCACCAGTCAAATAGTCAGCACTTTTGTGTTTACATGAATTATCATTTTTAAGGTGACTTTCAGACTAAAAATAATTGAGAATGGAAATGGGGAATATATCACAGAGACAACAACCCGACCAAAAAGCAAAAAAAGAAACCAACAAAAAACCAACGACAAAGGCCACCAATGCGGCTTCAACACAGCAAGAAAACCCCGCACCCTAAGGCGGGCTTAAACTGGCCCTTAAACAAAATTGTGTACTAGTTCAGTGAAAATGGTCGTCATACTAAACTCCAAAACACATAAATGAACTAGAAACCCAAACCATACAACGACTAACGAAGGCCAGGGGGAAAGGCGCAAAATTGCGACGGGGTTTAACATGCTATGTGATATCTCAAGTCTCCCAAATATATATATATACCTCTTACCAATATAGATTTTAAAAAGCACAGCAATCCGCACAGCAAAACTCAGTTTGAAAGAAGTCCGATGTCAGAATATGTCACACAAGAAACTAAGAATAATAACAATGCTACATAAATTAACAAAGGACTAAAAGTCGTTACTGTCATGCCAGCGGCAGACCCCAATTAAACTGATTGAAAGATTATGTTGTCATCAAATGAAAATCAAGCACAACTTCTCCCGTTAGGTGTAAATATCGTACCATCATGAAATATATGAAAAAAATTTAACCGGTATCATGCCAACAACTGTTGTAAAAGAAAAAATGTGTTTATTTCCGATGAAAAGACCATATGTCTTGAGTGAATCAATGTTTATACATAAAAAAGCCATCTTTAATGACTTGATAACATTATCGTTACTATATCCCTTCTGAATAAGTCTGTTTAAACTGTTTATTAAAATGATGTTCTTTTTGAAACGCTAAGCTTTTTCCATTCAGGTATAGATAGTATCAACCATATACGGCAGTTTTTCAGAAATATTTGTTAAAAATGCATTGCAGTTTCATAATTGATTTGGTTAGCATAGAAAATCTTTAGCTTTGCATCTTTGCTGATTTTCTGTTTACCTGAGCCATAGCCAAATGATCTTGAATGCTTTTTAAACCTAATAACACTTTTCTTTTTTTTGATAAAATTCGTGCTGTGTTTTAAAAATAATATGAAATGTAAGAAAAAAGCTAAAGTCTGTGTTATAAAAAAACTCACCAATGCAACCAGGTAAAACATCGGGGAATGATAGCAGCTGAACAATTCCTTCCATTTCGTAGTGCTTAAAAACTGCGTAAGCTTCAGAGTTCAAGGTCTGTAACATTATTAACACTGTGTCCACACCCATTAGTTTCTGATATTCAAACCATTCTATAAGGTGTATTGGATTGAGATAATTAAAAGCAACTTTTGTACATATCGCTGTCGAATTTTCCTTCATCTTTGGGTAGATAACAGTAGTCATTTGTGCTCCAGGATTGCAAACTGCATGCCTCTCTACTAATATTATGTACAATGGTTTAAAGTTTATATCCTGACAGCTGCAATAGTACTGTGTGGCAAACATTCTGACATCCCTCTTATCAACTGTGTATTTGTGTTTGATGTAGGCCATTGTTCTATAGGCCGTCTCATGTTTCTGTCCATAAATACAACAATCAAACATGACGCCGACAGATCCGTCAAGTACGTTAAGTACTATATACTCAACCATATTCCATATTAATTTAGGTTGAGCTACTGCTATCAGAATATAAATTGAATCATCAGCACAATTCTTCCAGATCCGTACACTCTACAAAACAAACTAATGTATAAATAAAGGCAACAGTAGTATACCGCTGTTCGAAATTCATAAATCGATTGAGAAAAAAAAAATCCGGGTTACAAACTTAAATTGAGGGAAACACATCAAATATAAGAGAACTACGGCACAAAAGAAACACAACTCTAAAATGTAACACACAGAAACGAACTATAATGTAACAATAGCCGATAACCGATACACATTTTGACACTATATAATCTATTATTTGGTCTTTCATGAAATACATCAGACAATATCTGAAAAAATCCAATTTCCATGTCCCATCTTTCACCAGCAAATATTTTTTTTATTCAGGCATCTTTTTGGAATATTTTAAGTTTCAGTATTAACTCGAGTATATAATGCACCAACTGCAACCAATTAAACATTCTTCTTAATATTTCGTCTAATAAAATATTATAATTTAAATGGTCAACCCCCCAAAAAATCATATTGTTCCCTGTTATTTTAAATCATAAAAATCAAAAATTCAATCATTCAAAGAATATCTAAATTAAATAAACAGCCTTCCGATTTTCACAAATCTGATAGATTATATAAAAAAACTTCTCCATTACTGGTCTTATTTTGTTATAAATAAACCATGTTAGAAAATTTTGCATATTTAAGGGTCTTTTAAATGTTGTCCCCAAGGGTAATTTCCCTCTGTTACCGCCAGGTATTTTTCACCTGTGGACACGTTTGAAAGACCAAAAATTTATTTCTTGTAATGCATGTGAAGAGCATCATTTCCTGAATGTATGACTCCATTTAGGTGAATAGCAGCCAGCTTAAAAATAACTGAACTCCCCAAAGATCAGAATTTGGAGAAAAATAATTGTGTTGTTCTCCTGTTACAGCCTTTTTGTGTACATTCTGAGAATATTTTATTGTCAGCACTATAACAATACATGTGTTTTTATAGTATCTTATCAAATTGATATGTAGATGGAAGTAAAGTTCTACAAAATTCGAGTAAATGAACAAAAAGTACTGCGTAATTCCTTTCTGTTACGTTCTGTTATGTTACCTGATAAAAAGTAACAGCATAACCATAATCAGTTTATAGGAAGGATGTTCCAGACAATTTCACTGATGAATCAAAAAGTTAATCTACTATTTGTCAACCATTTCATTTAATATAAGTTATCATCACCATATTAAATAAATTTCAAAGTATTATAAAATAATATACAGTATATTGAATGAAAAAATAAGTTTTTTGCTTTTGATAACAGCAGATAACATTGTGCAATTCTAGTATAGTAGATAGTAACAGAACGGAATTTATTTTAGAATTTTTCATTACCTAGGCAGATGTTTCATCTTGCAAATACAGTTTCAAAGGATTGACATTGTTTGCTGTTATCTTCCAATTGTGACCAATCTGAAATGGTGTGGTTTTTTTAAAACTATAAAATAATACATTTGTTTGAGAAAAAAATCCTTTCTGTTACCAACTCTGTCCTGTTACCGTTGTCCTGTTACTCAAGATTCTTTAATGTTACCGACATATCTGACTATATTTTAGTGTTACATTTAAATGTTGTGTCGTCATTCTCCTCTGATATTTAATGCGTTTCTCTTGATTTGGTTTGTGACCCGGATTTGTTTTTTTTTCTATCGAGTTATGAGTTTTGAACATCGGTATACTAGTGTTGCCTTTATTTAATATATTTCTAAACCTTTTGTATTATAAATGCTAAAATCAACAATTGGCATTTGATAAACTATTGCAGGATATACTAGTAAACCACAAATAGTGTCTTAAACTTATTCTTTTTCCCATTAGAAACTTTTTAAAATTGATTCACTTTGGTAACAGGAAAGAACTGGATTTTTTTAAAACCATTTTTTAAATTGCCATTGTTACCACATTTTACAATTGTTTGAATTACAGACAACAGTTCCTAGATCCTCAATGTGTGTTCTTCGATTTGTGCTATTAGAATACCAGGTCTAAAGACATTTTTTTTCTTATTGCCAAAAATTAGACTTGTTCAGATATTGTCTCAGATATATATACAATTAAATTTTTTGATGATTCGTTTGTATTTGGTCACGAAAACCAACGGTATAATTTATATAAAATCGAGAAACGAGAAACACTCCTACCTATTTGTTATAAAGAATAATCGACCAAGAGAGACAGATTACACGAAACTATGCATTGGTCATTCTGTTACAACATAGATTCAACCGCCGTAAATTTTGCTGGCTGCAAACCTTGAACCTTTGTGAGCTCATTTATTTTACCAGAATTTGATCACAGGTAATATACCATCTATAAATATGATGATATACATATTACCAAAATATTTTTTTTTCAAAAGATATATTACCGTTAAAAATACGTGCAATAAAAATAGATAACTATTGAAATTAGTACCTCTATGTTTGTTTCAGGACAAGTCAGCAAAAACCAGACTAAAAATCCTATCATACATATCAGTATCTTGTAAATTATGTTTTTTTTCATATTTATTTTTTACTTTGAATTTTCAAATATTTTATACATTTAAATGCAAACTCATTCTAGCGGAAAAAATGTTTGACCATAAACTGTAACGATTTTTCTTAAAGTTGATAAACTGTACAATTTCATATTTCATCGAGTTTGTTTGTCAAATTATAAAGGGTTCAAGTGGAACAGATAAACTATGGGCTCTGTTTAGGACCAGTGGTAATTTTATTTACTATGCATGTAGTTCCAACCTATACAAAATTTTATAAAAATACCACAAATAGTCAGCACATAACAAATAATACATAACTATAGATAAAGGGGAATACAAAAGTCATCAATAATCATCCCAATCTATGAATATGATATCTGCTTTCTCTTTTATATTTAAATATACACATTTTAAGTCTCATATTGACATGCTATTAAAAAAAAGAAGAACAGTACATGGTCCGTGTATTATTGCGTCTATTGGTGCATGTGGCTTTTTGTTTTGAAAATCACAAACTAAAACAAAAAACGAAATTGGTTTTGTTTTTCATTTTTTGTCGAGCCTGCAACTTTTGTTGCAGAAAGCTCGACATAGGGATAGTGATCCGGCGGCGGCGGCGGCGGCGGTGTTAGCTAACTTCTTAAAAGCTTTATATTTTAGAAGGTGGAAGACCTGGATGCTTCATACTTTGTATATAGATGCCTCATGTTACGAAGTTTCCGTCAGTCACATGTCCAATGTCCTTGACCTCATTTTCATGGTTCAGTGACCACTTGAAAAAAAAGTTCAAATTTTTTGTAATGTTGAATTCTCTCTTATTATAAGTAATAGGATAACTATATTTGATATGTGCGTACCTTGCAAGGTCCTCATGTCTGTCAGACAGTTTTCACTTGACCTCGACCTCATTTCATTGATCAGTGAACAAGGTTAAGTTTTGGTGGTCAAGTCCATATCTCAGATACTATAAGCAATAGGGCTAGTATATTCGGTGTATGGAAGGACTGTAAGGTGTACATGTCCAACTGGCAGGTGTCATCTGACCTTGACCTCATTTTCATGGTTCAGTGGTTATAGTTAAATTTTTGTGTTTTGGTCTGTTTTTTCGTACTATATGCAATAGGTCTACTATATTTGTTATATGGAATGATTGTAAGGTGTACATGTCTAGCGGGCAGATGTCATGGGACCTTGACCTCATTTTCATGGTTCAGTGGTTATAGTTAAATTTTTGTGTTTTGGTCTGGTTTTTTTTTCATACTATATGCAATAGGTCTACTATATTTGTTGTATGGAATGATTGTAAGGTGTACATGTCTAGCGGGCAGATGTCATGTGACCTTGACCTCGTTTTCATGGTTCAGTGGTCAAAGTTAAGTTTTTGAGTTTTGGTATTTTTATCTAATACTATATGCCATAGGTCAACTATATTTGGTGTATGAAAATATTTTATGATCTTTATGACAGTAGCGCAGGTTTCTTTTGACCCTGACCTCATTTTCACGGTTCATTGCACAGTGTTAAGTTTTTGTGTTTTGGTCTATTTTTCTTAAACTATAAGTAATAGGTCAACTATATATGTTGTATAGATGCATTGTTAGCTGTACATGTCTGTCTGGCATGGTTCATCTGACCTTGACCTCATTTTCATGGTTCATTGGTCTTTGTTTAGTTATCTTGGTTAATGTTAAGTTTATGAGACAGTTGTAATAAAGCTTTATACTTAGGACTTTCTACATAATATCAATGATTAGTATAGAAGGCGAGACATTTCAGCGTGTGCACTCTTGTGATTTCTCAAAAACAAAAATGAAAAACAAAAGTATCTTTTATAAAAAAACCCACCCAAAAACGGAAGTGTAGTCGTTTTTCAATTTTGATATCACAAACAAAAAGAAGAAAAACGACTTATTGTTTCAATTTCTGTACTTAGTTAATCAACAATATAGAGAAAAGAAATATTCGTTTGACTATGTAGGTCAAATTTTAGAAATGTTTAATTACCTGATGCAGACGATTCGTACACATTTCACCCTTCAATTTGAAAATCGACTAAGCTCTCCATCGGGGTATTTATATTAAAAATATATATTAAAAACATATTTTAAAAGAGGGACGAAAGATACCAGAGAAACAGTCAAACTCATAAATCGAAAATAAACTGACAACGCCATGGCTAAAAATGAAAAGGACAAACAGACAAACAATAGTACACATGACACAACATAGAAAACTAAAAAATAAACAACACGAATTCCACTAAAAACTAGGGGTGATCTCAGGTGCTCCGGAAGGGTAAGCAGATCCTGCTCTATATGTTGCATCCGTCGTGTTACTTATGTGATTACAAATCCAGTAAATAGTCTAATTCGGTAGGTCACATTCATGAAAGGTAAGGAAATTGTAGTTACGACATAAGAAACATATCCGATATCATTTGGGAAACGGTTATTCCATAACGGTCAACCAACTCGTGAATGTGTCCGTAAAATTTACGAAGGGATGACATCAATTTCACCATTTGGAACTCTTGGTTTAATAGCATCCTTGTGAGCAGCAACCCTCAATCAAGGAAATAATGACAGGAAATACAAGCACGGGAATATTGTATCAATTGGGAGATATATACTCCGTTTGCAGGCGCTGTTGGAATGTTGCTACATAGAAATGAAAAGTTCACAATTGGGAAGTTGAAATCATCTCGTTTGTCGTAAAGTTTTGTTTTCAACCGACTCTCATTGTCAATTTATAGATGCAAGTCAAGATATGAGGCAGACTTAACTATATCTGTTGTATCCTTTATCTGTAGTTCGATGGGATAGATGCGATCAACTTAGACACCATATTCTGAATTATTTAGAGAGATAAAATCATTTATATAGCGGAAAGTAAAGTTAAAGGACATTACTAACTTCTTATTTTTCGTCCTAAGAAGTTCCTGTAAGAAGTCAGCCTCATAATAAAAAAAAGAAACAAGTCGAGAAGAAGAGGTGCACAATTGGTTCCCATAGGAATGCTGACAGTCTGTTGAAAAACACATCCTCAAAACGTTAAAAATATGTTGTCAATCAAGGAATCAATCATCTTGATAGTGTGTCAGTTTCAGAGAATTTTTTGTTTGAATGAGTGTGATCCTTTACAAAGTAGGATTTATCACTCCCTAAGAAAAGTTACATTTACGTTGGCTATTCTTTTTTATGAAACAAAGCAATACCAACTCTTTCAATTTGTCTTTTAGTGTGGAATGGGGAATACTTGTGCAAAGTGTAGAAAAGTCAAATGTTTTAATACTATTGCAAGATGAAAGAGTCTTAGATTGTATGTACTCTAAAAGATCTTTTGAACTCTTTAGTATCCACATCTGAATCATGCCACCTCTAGAAAAGGCTGTTTTACAATAACTTTGAAGCCCGGTTTGATTGCTGATAGTCAATACCTAATTCATCTATCAAGCAGTTTATGTAATACGTTTTACACACAAAAACGATGTTGTTTTGGACTTTATCTGTGGGGAAATATTTGTCATGGAGGTAGGACAAGTGTTTTGCAATATTTAAGTCTTTCAAGATTGACGTAGCATGGGTATTGATAAACCCATTCAGTTTCTTAATTCTCATGATTTGTATGAACGACCTCACAGCCTTAATCAATTCGGAAAGAGTATCTACGTCTTCCTCCTTGCGCTTAGCCCATTGCCTGGCATAATTCTCGACTGAATCAATCAGTATTTTGAAGTTGTATTTTCAATTGAAGGATTTAGGCTCACGATATTTCGGACCTCTTGATAACACATTTCGCAGAGAAGTGTTATTGAAAATGTTTAGATCACCGGTAATAACGTGGCCAGTCGGATTATATGTGAATTTGGGAACTAGCACACGTGCATTCAGGAGGTTTAGACTTGAAGTCGTCAATATTGAGATCCTGGAAAACTTGTTTGTAATTGAAAATTTTAGTTGCAATTGGTATGGTTTACATTGTAGGTATAAGAATGATTGGTACAGACTGATCTTTGAAATAAGGAGGTATTTTCGACTGAACTAATTTATGATGAAGGATAGTGCCTAAGTTGACGCCATCGAGACCTTTGTTGGCAAAGAAAAGTTTAAGAAAAGATCTTTTCTCTTTTTCGTTTTTTCCAATGCGAACTGGTTTGAAAAGTAAGTGACTTGCAATATCTAAAATGAGAGCTGTAAGTTAGTATTGGTGTGAATGAGGGTTTTAACAGTGGTTTCCAAACATAAATTGAACAGAGAATGAAGTTTTGAAAGGGGTAAAGAGTAAAGTTTCGTGCGAATGAGATTAATACCTCACGACTTTTGTATAAATAGCAGCAAGTCATTAATAGAGACATCATGCAGAATAGATGGTGTATAATGACGATGACCATGACTGCGTCTACGTCGAGGAGTAGAGTTGAAAATATTCATCACATTCACCGAGTTACACGAAGGACTAGAATACCTATACCATCAATTTTGTCATTGAAACCATATGGTGTTGCAGTTCCCAAATGTCGAATCCAGTAGTCCTCTTTTTGACTACGGAGAGGCGTTGCAAGATGAGGGTAGTAAGTCTTGTTGTATTTTTTTTCAATAATGTGAACTGTCATTAAAACGATGGAATGACCAGGCTTATTAAAATGCTGGTAAGGGAGGGGGGCTCTGACTGCCTAAGAGGAGTCCCGCTCCAGTCATGCATCATTCATTTCCTATATAATCAACAAAGAAGGTCCGGTAAGGGCCGATTTTGGCCTCAAATTTCAGGTTCATCTAACGAAAGATTTTGGACACTTTTTAAACACTTAAGTGTCTATTTCAATTGATTCAATTAGTTTATACGTGAACAATTTTAACTGATTTAGTCATTAAAAACGCTCCGATTCAAGCTTAGAAATGAAAAATCTATCAAATATGCCTAAAAACGTCACTTTTGAGATGGTTTTTGTCAAAAATGAAAGTGGCCGCATCCGTGTTCATCCTCAACCTTTATATATGTTATGCATTATCATCAAATACAACTTACATTTCAATATTATGAATGAAAACGAATGCGGCCACTTTCATTTAAGACGGAAACCGTCTAAAATTTAACTAAAATGCTAAAATTGAGAAGATTTCAGTAATTTAGCATGACGTAGTGATGCTAGTACCCGATATATGTGCATTGTATTGTCAAATACAGCCCATATTTATGTAGCAGAAGCATTCTACTTTCCAATAAATAGCTAAAAGTTTACATTTTAACAATTTTGTAAAACTGCTACATTTTGAGGCCAAAAAGGGGTCTTACTGAACCTACTCCTTTTTCCCACAGAGGGGCTAGTTTCCGAGTCCCTTGAAAAACCCTTTAAATCCGCCTCAGCATGTAATCTTTTACAAAAATTCATTCTACAACAATTTACATACTTTTAACCAAGCTCTAAATGCCCGCGATTTCGCGAGTGTGTTCTAGTTTTTTTTAAATTGGCATCCGAAGAATTCACTTTATGGAGATCATACATGTCCAAGAACAAACAAGATGTCGATATCGACGATATCGACAATGTCGACACGATATTGAATCAATATTGACAAACGAATACACCGTGACAAAACACACTGTCGATATCGACAATTTCGGTACAATATTGAATCGATATCGACGAATGAAGATAGCTTGAAAATACATACTGTCGATATCGTCGATATCGACAATAACAACAACACGATATCGAATCGATATCAAAAATTTCTGAATTAAAAAATGTATGAACAAACAAGACGTCGATATCGTCGATATCGACAACAGCGATACGATATCGATTCGATATCGACATAGAAAATGTTAAACATTTACCCGATGATATATGGTATATGGATATACATTAAAGGATAAACAAACATAATCTTAAAAGAAGTGTTGACAACCAAGGACTATTTTAGAAGAAGGGCAAACAGAGGACAAAAGACAAACCCGGTAACAAATAAGACATACATGGACAAACAACAACATTTTACATTGAAACTAAAAACAAATGAAAAACGTAGACCCGAAATACTTGGGCGACTATACAATGAATTCTTATTGCGTTTACATCTATGTATGAATGAATGTCAAGTTAAAATATGTTACATGATCTCTTAAATGTATTGCCAACATAGACAAAAATAGTATGTAAACTGGATTTAAAATGAAAATTTACGGATAAACTTTAAACGGAGGAAAAAAACCATAAACGCACATAGTTCCCCTTTTGAATGATACAATCAATAATCAAATTACCCTCATGCGTTGTCAAATTAAGATCTTCATAGTGTTAAATATCTTATACGATGTAGTCTTATTACTTAATAATCAACATAGAAATTTACATAAAACAACATCACAGACAAAATGTCAATTGTTTCAAATTGTCAATTCATTTTAAAATATTTCTAATTTACTTTGCTCGTTTAGCGCTTTTTTTTTTACCATTTTATCTTTATTGTATATAACACATATTGTTAAATGAAAAAGATTTAAACTTCCATATGTCATATGTTTTGCTGCATGCTTGAATTTTGTAATAAAATTAAATGTTTGTTCGCAGGCTTCGGTATTCAAGGAATTGATAGCGGCAACTTTGTGATGATTCACATTTTGTTTACACCATGTATCGACATGGTTTTTAAAGTGCATTTTGTCCACCACCATAATTAAAGTTGCTAAGAACTTTCCGGAGATTGTGTTCTGTCTTCTGTTTACAAATCCTTTTAAGTGTATCGACATGGTTTTTAAAGTGCATTTTGTCCACCACCATAATTAAAGTTGCTAAGAACTTTCCGGAGATTGTGTTCTGTCTTTTGTTTACAAATCGTTTTAAGTGACACGCATCATCGTATGCAAGAAGCATGGGGAACAGTAATATTGTTTGCCACAGCCATGTTAGAAAGATATACACCTGTGAGAGAGATTCGCTTCCATATAGTTCTGTTATTCCAACCACTATTCAACAATTATAAACCGCAGAGCAAATTCCAGCTGATCTATGCTTGTTAGCTGCTTGTTTTACTTTTTTCTTTTCTTTATAAGAGCTGTTTGTTTACTCTTGTCAGTTTTACATTCCAAACCTTTTAGATCGTCTTTAGGGTCAGTTTAATTGCTTGAATTCTGAAACATACTAGTATTTTAACATCATTTTGAATATTTGCAAAGTCAACAGATACGTTCAATTGCATTGACTGTTTGATGGTTATGTGCAGAATACATAGCAATTGGTTTCTATAAATATTTTTAAAGGATTATAAATGAATCAAAATATTCTTCCTTATGTATACATGTTATTAGACCGTTGGTTTTACCCGTTTGAATGGTTTTACACTAGTAATTTTGGAGCCCTTTATAGCTTTTTGTTCGGTGTGAGACAAGGCTCCGTGTTGAAGGCCGTACATTGACCTATAATGGTTTACTTTTATAAATTGTTATTTGGATGGAGAGTTATCTCATTGGCACTCACACCACATCATTTATCTTGAAACTCGATTCATGTTTTATTACTCGTCAGAATATTTTATTCATCCTTTACAGGGACCTTATATAGATTATCCCTGCCCTTAATATTTATTTGAAACGGTAAATACCATATCTCAGCCATAACTTAGCAGGTTTTTTTCCTAAAAATTATAGTTACAATTCAAGTTACCTTTAAAAGTACAATTGTCGGTATGATGAGTTCCTGACCACTTTTGTGTAAAACGCTTTCTTAATTTGAGTAAATATTTACCTCTTTCACTTTCCACCCGGTGATTTTTGAAATAAGTGACTCGGTCTAGTTTCCATTTGATCAAATGTTTTTTAAACCATGCTTATGACAAACGCCTTCGATCTAGAACTCGGCTATCCTCATTCGTTACCCATTCTTTACCAAAATGTACATCATTAAACGAATATGCAATTCCTTCAAATGAAGAGCCATTCCTAAATTTGTGAATAAAAATCTTCTAAATGTACCTTAATTAAAACCAGCTGTTATGAATGTGAAGCTTATTTTCTATATAACGTGATTCGACCATTTTATTTTCCGTGTTACATGGATTTACAAGACTCAACGTTGATGATTGTTTTTTTTTCTTCTATATTTACAGTTCCTTTTGCCGGATGTTGGGTTACATATCAATTTGTGCGGTAAACCCCGTTAGATACGAACCGGCCAATTCAAATCATCACTATATATTTGATAAAATAATGTGTAAAAATATGCCCTGATAAAATCAGCACGATTGGTAATGATTTCAAAACACTAACTCATATTAGTCTTACTTTAAATATGAATTTGAGGCCAAGTTTTTATCAATGTCGATATCGACAACGGAGACATAGGTTTTAGGCCGTTGTTTAAGTTACGGGATGTTTGTCGATATCGACAACGATGACAGAGGTTTCAGGCTGTTGTTAAAGGTATGGGATGTTTGTCGATATCGATTCGATATCGATTCGATATCGTCGATATCGTCGATATCAACAACAAAGACAGAGGTCTAAGGATATGGAATGCTTGTCGATATCGATTCGATATCAACATTCAAGACAGAGGATTCAGGCAATGTGGACATAACAACATACATATGAAAAGTCATGTATCAATATCGTCTCTTGGACATACCTCATGGAGATAGTGGGGGGGGGAGGGGAGGGGGTCCAACCATTTGTCCCATTCAAATGCATCGATCGTTCAGAAAGGAAGTATCCAACCCCCGAAATACCCTCCCCCAAGATCAACCACCTTGTGGACACAATTCTGGAATCGAAGCCTGGGAATGAGGGGGAGGTAGGTTAAAGGGAATTGAGAGTCGGGCGAGAACTACATGTAGGTGACGAGGGTAGTAAAAAAGGGATAATGTATAAATTGCTGCCTTCAATGATAATAGCATATAAAGTCGTGGACGTCCAACTAGACTAGAGGGGTCATTTGTCAGATTTAGAACTGTGCATTGTAAAAAGCTAAATTATATTATAATTTGCATCAGCTGACACTATAGTGCACTGAAACCCTTGACAATAACTATACCGTGATGCTTGGTGTAGACTTCTTTGCAAACAAGAAACCATATAGCTCACCTTGTAAGTTTTGTATTCTTCTAATCAGTCAGCTGTTTCTATCGTCGGTTTTGTTTATTTACACCAGAAATCAATGAAGCGATGAAAGCGCGGGAAACGAAATGACATCTTCGGTAAATTCCGTGATTTTAATATTTTCTAATCAATAAGTCCAAGCAATGAAAATTAAATGGTTCTTATTTTTTTACATAGAGCATACGTTTTGTGCATTTACTATTTAAAATATAAGCTTACGAAGAAATCTAACACTAAAGTATCTCAATCATTCAACCGTTTTAATAATACACAGTCTAAAGTGTAGATTTTGTGTATTACTGTTCTATTTTTAAAGAATATCAATGATACATAATATACAGCCTCGTACCAAAATTGCAACATAATTTCAAGGTTACATGATTTCATTATCACAGAATTATATTGATTTAATTAATTGCATCAAATTGACAGTGCTTCGTGAATTAACATTATAGCTCTTTACGATAACAAATGAACTCTTCATTATAATTTATACCGATGACCTACTATCATGATTTTTATCCGACCACACATACGGACGCGTTGACACATAATGCATACCACTCAATAATGGCCAATCATTTCCCCCAGAATCATTCCGGAAGCAAGCACGGAGCAGCCATTAAACAGTATTTATAACCAATGAAATACCGTTAACAGATTAACCACATTCCAGACGTCCAGCCTCTGACTAATCAGATACGGTAATTATGTGGAAAACAAACGGGTCTGGAGTGGTGTAATTTTCAATCAACACCATTGTCCTATATTAGCTATATATATATATAAAGTTGAATTCTTTGATTTGTCGTTTTTTCTCCATGACGGGTGACAGATTGGACCTCGTTATTTTAATATTATAGAAATGTTGCCTGTTTAGCCATTATTGAATGTCGTTACCTTTGTGCAGAATTATTGAGGACATATTTGAGCTTAATTTTTTTTAATCAATGATATGACAAGTTTTTGTCCAATAACAATTGGACATGTTAAATTTGAGAGAGTCAAACTTTAGACACATTTTGATGAATTGAATAATTGGACCATTTGGTTAGAACCATACAAATAATACATGCTTGCAGGTTCTCGGATACTATCTCGCATATTAAAATCACATCATGCAGAAACGCACCTTATGTGATCCTCTTCTTATTTGAGTTTTTGCTGCTATCAAAAATCTAAATCGTGGAACATATTTTATTGGAATCATTTTGCAATATTTGCAATTTTCTGCTTCTTCAAGTAAATTTCTCAAGGGTTGGAGCACACTCAGTTAGCTGTGTTCCATAAACAGATCATTTAGAAAAATGATAAATGTATTCAAAAAAGAAGTTATTCCAAAGCTTAAATGTCGAAAGGAAATCCCCAGATGGAACGTTTGCACATGCACACAATTTAATTACAGGAACGTATATTTTATATACAAAGCACTCACAGCAAGTTGGCAAATACGTAGATTTGATATTAAAAGCAATTTCTAACTTAATAAAATCTATTAACAGTTGGCACTGATATGAATTAGTGTCTCTTCTATGATAGTCTTGAACATTGAATAAAAGACACTGCTATTTTAGTGTTTAGTACAGTATTGCTGTCACTGGGCACCACAGTTCAACATAGAACCCTATAGGAGAAAACTAGAGACCTCTTTATGTCAGAAAATACTATCAAATATATGAACGGTTGGCACTGATTTAAATTAGTGTCTCCTCCATGACAGTCTTGAACATTAAATAAAAGACACTGCTATTTTAGTGTTTGGTACATATTTGCTGTCACTGTGCAACTCAGTTCAACATAGATCCCTATGGGAGAAAACCAGAGACCTCTTTATGTCAGAAAACACTATCAAACATCCAACATCGGCTGTTGTCTGCTCTATGGTCGGGTTGTCGTCTCTTTGACACATTCTCCATGTCCTTTATCAATTTTAAACATACTATCAACACTTATCTGTGTCCAAACTTGTTTTATTTAAATATAAACTATGGTTTATACTTTGTTTGATAGTCTATGTATTTTTTTAGTTTTTTGTATCTATGATTAGAAATGAAATAATTATTGTAATATTTAAGTATTAAATCAATTACAAATATAAATTCTACAATAAAATATACTTTAAAGATTGTATATGGCCTTCCAAATACCGTTTCGATTCCTAACATCACTGAATAGACATTAATTGTCGAATCCGGATGTTGTGTACGAATTTGTACACCTAATGTTTGCGGTGCCATTTTTTCAAGTCTATCGATTTCTGTTTGGTAATAAATTAGTAATGAGATCAATTTTGTTACATCTGGTGATCCGTTTATTTGGCAATCGCAAAATGCAATCAGTAGGGTTTAAGAACATCAGTTGTTAGACTTGATAGTCACATGCGTTTTGTTAAAATATACTTTTTCACTTTTTGATCTCTTGGAAAATGTTGTTTGTGCTGTATTTAAACCTGTCTACCAAGATATTTGTTTTGCATGCACACGTATAAAAGTTGCGGCTTTTATCCAACGAAAACATAAGTTTGAACGTTGTCTTCAGTTTAGACTATAAACAAGTCTAAATTGAAAACAACGCATTCAATTGTGTTTGGTGAAAAACCAAATTTGTATACGTGTGCATGCAAAACAAAGGAGTAGGTCCGGTAAGGGGCCGATTTTGGCCTCAAATTTCAGGTTCATCTAACGAAAGATTTTGAACACTTTTTAAACACTTAAGTGTCTATTTCAATTGATTCAATTAGTTTATGTACAAGATTTTAACTGATTTAGTCATTAAAAACGCTCCGATTCAAGCTTAACTATGAAAAATCTATCAAAATATGACAAAAAACGTCACTTTTCAGATGGTTTTTGTCAAAAATGAAAGTGGCCGCATCCGTGTTCATCCTCAACCTTTATATAGGTTATGTATTATCATAAAATACAACTTACATTTCAATATTATGAATGAACACGAATGCGGCCACTTTCATTTTAAAGGGAAACCGTCTAAAATTTAACTAAAATGCTCAAATTGTGAAGATTTCAGTTATTTAGCATGACTTAATGATGCTAGTATCCGATATATGTGCATTGTATTGTCATAAACAGCCCATATTTATGTAGCAGTAGCATTCTACTTTTCAATAAATAGCTAAAAGATTACATTTTAACAATTTTGTAAAACTGCTATATTTTGGGGCTAAAAGGGGACTTACTGAACCTACTCCTTTCTTGGTAGATAGGTTTAAATACACAAGTTATAAGCTAAGTTGTTATAACGAGTAAAATAAGTTAGGTCGTTATAACAGGTTAAGTAAGTCGTTTTCACGAGTTATGTAAGTCGTTTTAACGAGTAAGCAAAGTCGTTTAAACGAGTTAGCAAAGTTGTTTACACAAGTTAGTTAAGTCGTTATAATAAGTTAGTTAAGTTATCGAGTTAGATGAGTTAAGAAGTCTTTATTACGAGTTAGCTTAGTCGTTTAAACGAGTTTTACTGAGTTGTTTTAAAGTCAGAGTTAGGCAAGTTGTTTATAAAACGAGTTAGGCAAGTTGTTTAAACGATTTGGATAAGTCGTTTAAACATGTTAGCTAAGTTGATATAACGTGTTAGATATGCAAAGTCGTTATAACGACTTAAAAATAAATCTCCACCCTGACACTTACTGGCTTCCGTACCTTTTCTTTGGTCCCATTTGGTGCCAACACTTTTAATTTTACTATCCAAAATCTTTCCCGAGCGAGCTATCATCCCTTATGTTCGTGTAAAATTGCTCAATACAACAGTTAATATACCTTACCTGTAAAATTGAGCTATTTTACACAATGAATAATTAAGAATTGAATGCTTCTTTTGTAACTTTATTGGGGTGTAAAAGCCTTAACCGAAGTACATTTTGTATGAAGCGCGGAAGAGCTTCATTCTGAAAATGTACGCACGATCAACGCTTTTACAACTCTATGAAGTTACAAAAAGAAGCATTCAATACTTATAATTACATTTTTTATCTAGGATTATGAAGACACGATTTACATCAAGTTTTTATTTTATTTACCTGTACACTTTATTATGGGACCTCGTGTCATCATGAATGATAAGTTTTATTGTGTAATGCAACTGCTTAAGGAATAACACGTGATGTGCAGTTAGCCAATCAGAATAACGTATTATAATGAAACATACATGTAATGTAATTATATTATAGTTATTGGCCAATCAAATCGGTATATTGGATTTAATCTGCACAGCTTGGGTGACCCTGATTAACCCGAACGACGTAGGAGTAGTTCGGGTTAAAGGGTCACACGAGCGTGCAGATAAAATCCAATATACCGATTTGATTGGCCAATAACTGTTTTAACACATGACGCCATCAATTTACGTGAACGTTTTAGCAATATGCAAACGATGTTCCGCAATCCACGGCTCCTGAATAAAGTTTCTTGTAGAGTAAAGAAAGGGGGAAATGAGCCTTTATTAAGTAAGAGGTTGGTAAGTTTTAAATTATTATTATTTTTTTTATACTTAGGCTTCTTCCTCAATTTTTACATTATTTGCGATTTAATTGTAAACATTTTCTATCGTTTCTGTTAAATTTATTCGTAATTTCTTTTTCTTGCAATCCGTGACGATTAATACTTTGACATATTGTACTTTCAAATCAGTGTTATTGAGTAGAGGTTAATTGCTTTTCTTTCCTTAATGATATGCTTAGAGAAAGATGAAACGAGGAAGGTTTTAGTACATAAATTTAAAATCTTAAATAAACAGAAAAAACGATTAGCTATCCAATCTTTAACCCCGTCCCCTCCCCTCCCCGACCCCCAATTTAAGTTCGATACCCAAATAGTCCTTTTATAGGAATAAATATGCCAAAAATCGTAATAAAATTCATTGAGTCTAAAAATTATTCATATCAGATTTCATTTATTTGAATATTCTGAAGTACGTGATTTCTTTTTTGGCAGAAACTACAAAAAAATCGTTATTATCTGTTCCGACTTTGAAACACTGATTTAAGATTTACACTGTGTACACAAAATAAAATAAAATATTTCATGTCCCAGTTTAGATAATAAAAAAGGAAGGAAAAACCTTTCTTTTTTCATCAGGAGCCTCGTTTGCCAAGAAGTCTAAGTAGTTTTTCTACAGTAATCACTAGACAGTCAACACTGAGTGTTTGAGGGCAAACTCCGCCCGTGCTGGGGTTTTTAATATTTAATGTTAATTGTACCTAATGGTTTATGAGAATAAAGATTATGATTATTAATTGATTAGGACTGTCAGTTTTACTATCAAATGTGTGTGGTTTTCTCCGGGCACTCCGGCTCCCTCTACCAATAAAAACTGGGCCCCACGAAATAGCCCATTTTTGAAACTACGATGTTTGTACAAAGTGTTTAATTAATCAACTATTTTGTAACTTCAAGTCAGATGGCGGATTCGTATTTTTTGTTTGTTTGTTTGTTTTTTTTTTCGGGGGGGGGGGGGGGGAGGGGTGTCGAATAGGCTGTTCATCCTTGAATCGGAGAACGAATCGTTTTTAGTCTCGCTACAATCGTTGATATTTTTTAATTTTATAGAATACATGTCACACCCCTTTCAAAAATCCAGGAAACGCCCTTAAAGTTAACAATAGATTTGAACTGTGCAGTATATCTGAGGTAGTTAATGCACACCTTAGCTGTGCATTATTCAGATTATAGCACAGTAAGAACAAAGAGATTTTACCCATGTCATGTGTTAAGTTTTGTTAAAATCATTGACACTGACGAACGCTATCTGTTGAGCCGTATTATATCAACACGATTACACGGCCGACACTCGGCTAACCGAGAGATTGGTCGGTTAATCTATATTGAGTATGCGGCTATATCGGCGGATGGTCTGTTAATCGGGTTGGCTAAAGTCTGTTATATAATCAGGTGTTATCGAGAAAATCATTGAAAGTTCAGCATGTTTCATTGTATAACTTTCTAAATATATTTTCATCATAAAAAGTATTCATGTCTAACAAAACAATTCAATGTACTGAATTCAGTGGTGTAATTATTATTTTTCTAGCTTCGATGTACGATCTATAAAATGAAAAGGCGTGTTACTCATCAAATAAATTTATACACATTTTACACACATAAAATGTACACAAAATGACACATTGGTTAAATTTACTTGCATTCAATATTTTGAACATCGAAAAAAGAAAGGCATTATGTTGGTTAACAATATTCATATCATTGTGTGAAAAATCTACACGAAAATCTGTATTTTGGTGACATAAATCAATCTTTATTTAAACCCTGGTCTGTTAATGGGTCGGATGTATAAAACCCGGTCTGTTAATTGGTCTGTTAAGAGTTATGAATGGCAATACAAGTATAATTTTATTGCTATATGGGGTGTTATCGGATCAAATGAGTAGGCTCAAGACGAGCGGCTAAAATATATGAAAACAACACATGAGCAATGAAACACAACATATACGGAAACAACACATGAAATAGAAAATTGATAAAAATGGTTTCAAAAAGTGTAATATTAATGTAATATTTTAAAATTTCATCCTTGAATGATCGCATATATCATGTTGATTCTGTTTAATTGTCACGAATGACACAAATTTGTCATCAACATTTGTAACCAGTATATAAATCAGAGATAAACGTCGTAATGTAACTAAACATCAGTAAGTAAAATATATTGGGATCACAAAATATGAAAAATAAAGAAAGAATAATGAGTAAGATAAATAAAATGTAGAAAAAAATGACATAACAATTTAAAGAATACAGAAATAAACAATACCCCCAATCCGGACTCTCACGGTATACACGAGAATCTGGATGGAAACGCAGAATATAGAATAATATATAAGCACAGTAGAGAGTGATACATTGCTAAAAACGAGAGAAAAATAAACCAGGCTCAAGCTAGCAGCCACTCGCTAGCAGCCACTTCGCTAGCAGCCAGTTTTCAGATATGTCTATAAACCCAAAAGTTGCATAAGATTCAAACGTACTTTAAATGTTTTTATCAATCATATAATCACAAAATAATCTGTTTTTATATATGAGTGAGCAGCCGAAGACACTATTTAATGTTTTTTTAATTAACATGTAATTTCCTGTTCATTACATTATTCGCTTTTCATATACAAAACAGCGTGCTACGCGCAATCTTTAATAGTGTATGAAGAATAGTAAATAGCTATGCCATTATTTAAATGCTGGCAAAATTGTTGTTACATGGCATCGACTTTTCCATAAGAAATCAATTTTGTGATATTGTAAGAAATAGCTTTCCATAGTCTCGGCATCCTGTCAAGTAGTACCTAAAAAGTATCAATAGTTTTGCATTACAAGATAGAAAATTGCACTCGTGCTTTGCTATTTTTTTGTCAGACAAATTTGTTTGACAAAAGATTCTACTTCTGAACAAGTGGAATGCGCTCACATTTGATTATACGAAAGGTTTATTTGTTGTACTTAATGTATGGTGTGCACGGAAAATATAAATTAGCAATTTATAAAAGAAAGTTACCTTTGGACCTATGGTGAAATTTTCCCACCTGGGCCATTTGGCCCATTGGACCTTAGACCATTACCTATCATTTGCACCTTGTGGGTAAAAAAGTATTGCCTTAGGGAATTTTGACAGACTTTTGAAAATTTGGGGTAGGCATTTTTTAAAAATCTAACTTTGGACCCATGGTGAGGACAAACCATGAGTTGTCCCACCTAAGCCTTTTGGCCCTTTAGACCTTAGACCATTACCTATCATTTGCACCTAGTGGGTAAACAAATTATTGCCGTAGGGAATTTTTGACAGACTTTTGAAAATTTGGGGTAGGCATGTTTGACCCTTAAGACCTAAGTTCGGACCTATGGTGAAGACAAACTATGAGTTGTCCCACCTGGACCTTTTGGTCCATTGGACCCTAGCCCATTACCTACGATTTCTACCTAGTGGCTAATAAAGTATTGCCGTAGGGAATTTTTTACACTCTTTTAAAAATTGGGGTAAGGCATTTTTTTAAAATCTAACTTTGGACCCATGGTGAGGACAAACCATGAGTTGTCCCACCTAAGCCTTTTGGTCCATGAGACCTTAGACCATTACCTATCATTTGCACTGAGTGGGTAAAAAATTATTGCCGTAGGGAATTTTTGACAGACTTTTGAAAATTTGGGGTAGGCATGTTTGACCCTTAAGACCTAAGTTCGGACCTATGGTGAAGACAAACTATGAGTTGTCCCACCTGGACCTTTTGGGCGCATTGGACCCTAGCCCATTACCTACGATTTCTACCTAGTGGCTAAAAAAGTATTGCCGTAGGGAATTTTTTACACTCTTTTAAAAATTGGGGTAAGGCATTTTTTTTAAATCTAACTTTGGACCCATGGTGAGGACAAACCATGAGTTGTCCCACCTAAGCCGTTTGGCCCATTAGACCTTAGACCATTACCTATCATTTGCACCTAGTGGGTAAAAAAGTATTGCCGTAGGAAATTTTTGACAGACTTTTGAAAATTTGGGTTAGGCATGTTTGACCCTTAAGACCTAAGTTCGGACCTATGGTGAAGACAAACTATGAGTTGTCCAACCTGGACCTTTTGGCCCATTGAACCCCAGCCCATTACCTAATATTTCCACCTAGTGGCTAAAAAAGTATTGCCGTAGGGAATTTTGACAGCTTTTAAAAGATAGGGGTAGGCATTTTAGTCCATCGTCTGGGCAAAGATACCAATGGAACTATGCAAATTGAAAGCTATGGTATGAAAAAATACAGGCGCACTGGGTATGATTAACACGACTTTCACGGACGGTAGGATTGACAGTGTTAAGATATGATTTTCAGGACCGAAAACATTTTGTCTAATAAATTGAATTGGGGATGGTGGTTGGGGTAACCTAAATTGATCTTTTTTATTGTTGGGATGAAGACATGGATCCAATAGCGGACATGGAGTAAGTTGTTGAAAATGTCAAAGCCCTGAGAGGTATTGCCAAAATGAACCACCTTTGATGGTACTCCCGGTTTGGTAAAGATAAGTTGGTTGAGTTGATTGAAACAGAAGAAACCAACCTTAAATATCAGCGTCAAGTCTTCAAGTCAATATTAACAAACACCGGCCGCTGAGAGGATCACAGTACATTGACTTGCCGGAGCCAAGAAGGCTGTAAACAATATGAGGATTGTTTTAAGTGGGCCATACTTTCGGCCTTGCACCATGACGAGGTAGACCCAAAACATACAGACATGGTAACACAGTACCACCGTGGCAGGAAGAGCTCAATCTGGAAAAAGATGTAGTTCTCGCTCAGCCTTAAGGGTATTGGTAAGTTCGAGAAGGTCAATTCAACCATGACAGTCAATGTATATAAATTAACGACAATATCCGCTGCGCATATCAGACGTTAGCGAAAAGCGGAAGAGAGACATCAACTTGCTGCTGATAAAAAAAGTCTTGGCTGATGTTGAGCCAGACTTCGGACCACAATTGTGAGACCCACCTGTGCTACAGGTGCATGAACCAGTTCCCATTAAAGAAGTCCTGGAGACCCACAAAGAGTGTTGCTTCAAGCACAAGGCGATTAAGATCGAGCTGCCCAAGCTAATTAAGGAAGGGACCTACCAGACCTTTGACAACACTCACTCGATAGGAGTCCCTTTCGTGGTGTTCGCAGAATTTTAGTGTTTAACCGAGAAGGTTGAAACCAGGAATGATAAACCACATACGAAAGCCTACCAAAAGCACATGCCTTCGTGATTCTGCTACCACATCAAGTGCTTTGATGACAGCGTGTATACTAAGGCACCGGTTCTGTATATCATGCATAAGCCGGGAGAAGATGTGGCACAGGTCTTTGTTGAATGCCTTGAGACAGAAATCAAGGCCATTTACACCTAAAACTATCTTATGAAGCATATGGTCTTGACGAAAGAGGACAAGAAAACCGCAAGGAGTCCACGCAGCGCTGGTTGTGTGATTGTTCGCTTGGTGAGGACAAGGTTAGGGATTACTGCCACTTTACCGGAAAATACAGGGGCGCAGCACATAACCAGTGTAACCTGAAGTACAAAATGCCAAAGTTTATACCTGTGTTTTTTAACAATCTGGCCGGGTATGATAGTCATCTGTTCATTAAGAACCTGGGAATCGACAACGGGGCAGCTCACATGCATTCCCAATTCGGAGGAAAAGTAAATTTCGTTTAGGAAGACATTCCAGATGAGCGAGTACAAGAGCAACGACGGGGAAATGAAACCCCTCCACCAGAGTTTGAGGTTTGGACAGTCTCAAATTTATGAGTGCGAGCCTGAATAGCTTGGTAAACTCAAGTCTAACAGCTGCTTTCAAGAATACTCGGAAGGTATTTGGTAGAGGAACGTTTGATCCCGAATTGGGAGGCAGGCCAAGGTTACACTGAAGTATCCGAAATGGTATCAGGAGTGAAACATATCACAGACTCTATTGTTAAATTGCAGCCGTACCTTTATGAGCAGGCGAAAAATTCAAAGGAATGTAGGGGCACCGACTACAACATCGATGGAATGACGGTGAACTATGTAATTTGCAGTTTGAAGAACATGGCACTTATGATGGCGTTTGATTACTAGACAGAACAGGACATTGAAGTTGAATCACTTGTAATTGACGGTATCGTGATTTACAAGTACAATGTGCCACCAGAACGAATTTCCCGGGTGCTCGCCGTTTGTTCACAGATAATCAAGGAGGTCAAGTGATGTGAAATGGTCAATGACCGCACAATCAACAAGGACAATGAGCTCACCGGGTGCTCACAGAGAGTCAAGGAAGTCATGGATGAAGTCTCTTGATGAATGTTTACTCTTGCGAAAGGGTGTGTACTCTTATGACTATGTGGATGGGTTTGAAAAACTCCAGGAGACCGAGTTGCCACCCAGTGAAACATTCTACAATACCATCACCGGTGAGGGAGTAGGCCATGCAGACTATGAATTAATACACGCAGCAAATGTGTGAAAAGAAATGGATATCACCAGCATTAGAGAGTATCATGACTTGTATCTGAAAACGGATGTACTCTTACTGTGCGATGTGTTTGAGAACTTCAGAGATGTATACTTGAAGCATTAGGAACTTGATTCCGCGTGGTTCCTTACAGCACCAATATTTGCCTATGATGCGACATTGAAAACTACCGTAACAGTTGTGAAACCTAAACTTATCTCGTACCTTGACATGCTTCTGATGCTTGAAAAAGGTAATAATAGTCGCGACGCAGTCAACAACCCTTATGTCGAAGGATTCAATGCCGACAAGCCCACCAACCGATTGATGTATGCGGATGCCGATAACCTGTATGGATGGGATATGAGCACCTATCCACCGACCGGTGGCTTTGAATGGATAATCACCGACGAAATGCCACAATGACTACTCGATGGCCCCGGAAACTGTACACTGAACAAAGCAAAGAAACTGGTGCCAAACCTCGGTGACAAACTGAGGTATTTTGTACACTACGTCAACCTAAAACAGTACATTGCGCTCAGACTCAAGCTAAGAAAACCACACGGTTATAAGTTGTAACCAGATCCTATGGCTGAGGATTTATATTGATCTAACCCCCGCGCTCAGTATTACTTTGACTCTTATGGATTGCCAACGCCCGACGAGATGGTGGACTATTTGTAGCCTGAGATCCTTTTCAAAACGGATGAACTTTAGACGCGAGGGGATGTGGTGTGTGGTCACTTTTGTCTGTACGTGTTGAAGATGCTGACAATGGGAAAATCGTGGAAAATGCAATCTTTTCGCTCTAGAAATAAATGGATAAGTTCGGATCCCATGCAATACAGTGCATATCCGTCTGGCGGATCGTGCAGCATTTCGATATGAACGACAATCGCATTACTAGCCTATGATATCCCAAGGACAGCTCGGATGCTGTGAAAAAACAATGGGTGACCAAGCAGTTAAAAGATGGTATAAAAGACAACAATGAGCTAGAGGCTGCGCTAGAAGCGATCGTGAAATAGCTCTCGAGGACATGAAAAAACACCTTGTCGATATTGAGAAAAAAGTGGCAAAGTGTCTACCTTGCGGCGCATGAACTAGTGACCAAAGGATGGTATATGCAAAGAACTATGTGGATCTAAGCATGGCGGTTCTAGAGAAAATCAATACCATCGAATTGAAGGTGAAGTCTTATCACACGACGGACAGGAGACGGCGCGAATCGAATCCCTTATCTGAGGAGGACCTGCGCAACTATATGATAACACAGCAGTTTTTTTCCAGTCCTATGAACTAGTCTATTGCACATCCGCAGCTTTGACCCAGGAGTTGAACTCCGTGGGGTACCCCTCCACTTGACGTTAAGCTCTTTCATCCCTCCCCAGGTTCTTCTACGCAAGACATTTTCGATGAGGTAGATGTTTTGATCAGTCTTTTGAAGAACGGGCTCATAGATGGATACCTGAATGTCCTCACCGCTAAAATCCTCGAGGCGATAGATTGGCAGCTTAGTGATTAACACTAGGGAAATGTTGCAGCAAGCGCTGGGAACAGGCTTCACTAAGGAATATATCCTAGACCTCGTACAGTGCAAAGGCAAGTCACCCTACTCGTTGATCGATGTGGTCAACGCCTTACCACCACCACGACACCCGAGTGTTATCGAAACTTTTTCTTCGAGCAAAGGAGTGATGACCTAAGCCCCGGAAACTCCACCAAACCTCACTGTGTTCGACGACTTGATGCTTAGCAAATGAAGACTACTACGTGAGTGGTCGCCACACAATGATTATTTTTAATTGTGACAGAACTACTTCAACTGCCCCGCCAGTCTATCCGGGAGAATGCCAACGTCCTATGCTTCTTCTAGCAGGATGCTAAGAATTTCGAACAAATCCGACGAGATCACTGCAACAATCTCACCAAGGAATAGTTTGACATTCAGTGTAAGCATTGCTGGTCAAAAACCTATGGATTTGTAACCATCGATATTAAAAGCACCACGGCATATGGAAAATATCGATGCAATTTGATGAGTTTTATAGGTATAGTATCAATAATGAATTGTTACAAAGATAACCCCTCGAAGTACAAGGATTCAGAGTTCCTAGAGTATTCATTGTCAGAGATTGAAAAGGAACTGGAGCTAGAGTTCGATCCCCAGCTTAAGAAATACGAATGGCCCTGCAAATGTAAATTTGAGTCGGCCCCGCGCAAGGTAGAAAGACTGTGTTACAAGTATGGTTGGATTGTGTTTCATTATTTATGTCCCGATATGGATGAACGTCTGTTGAATTGGCTATAAACATAATGAAAGATCCCAACGCGACAACAACCCAAATGCCCGCCAAGACTATTTTCGGTCATCAATGCAATCACCGATACAAACCTCGAAAAGACGTAAAAAACTATATCTCAGACACTGGAATCTTCAGAAGATGGGCATTCGACCAATGCTTGAACCATCGCGTATAATCGATCGACCTGGGTTGACTTGGTATTCACACCAACACTATGGGGGCGTTCAGGGCAATCGGAAGCGTTCACACCTCCAGTTGTGCCAGCCCTTCCTCCTCCAACGCCCGAGTTTGCCGACCCTCTACCCATTACACCATCTACAGACACCGTCCTCGGACCTCGAACTTAGCAGTATTTGCAGCTCAGTATGACTTCTTCCGCCGACCACACCCTTGGATTGCGATCTGAAAACGATGGTTTCTTCATCCAAAGTTCATCAGTTACTTTTGACGGCCCTGATATTTCCGTGGATGGTGTGAGGTACAAAAAAACCCTTGGCCTCTGGGAACTCATGGTGAAAAAGAAATCAGATTCGTTCGACGCTTGACGACTTTGCAGAGATCCTGAAAAGTTCCGGTGCCATGTATCAAGGCAATTCCACCCTCTTGAAAACCGCGTAGGCGAACAAGAGTTACAAGGAAGGAAATCGTATCCCATATCTACCAGAGGGATAAGTTTGGCAGTGGGCTGCCAGCCGTGTTTCGTCCTGCCAACTTCAAGCAGCTTCTCGATCGCTTGGAACTGTGTGCTGCAGCTTACCGAGCAGGAAATAATGGTGTGCGCAACGAAATTGTGTCGATTATTGATGCTATGAAAAAGGGTAGACATATCAGCATTGAGGAATATAAGGCGCTTCATCGTAGCATCCTATAAATAAATGTTGCAAATAAACAAAGGTTACGCACGAAAGTACGACTACGGTGGTGGAGGACTGTTTGACACAGTAGCCTTGAAAGGTGTTGAAAAAGGGGCCTCTTAAACCGTCGACCATGTGGTTGATAAAGTGGTATAAACCATCTACGACTTCGTCAACGCTAACAATACATACATTATGTCTGACATCCTTACAATCACCGAAGGATTGACTTTCGATGAAAGTCTCCAGGGATTTACCAGGTTCGCGAATACGAACCTCAAGCTGTTCCCAGCTTGAATAATCAAGGTGAACTGATATCCTAATCAATATCGAAACCCAAGACTTATTACTCCATTCCGCTGAAAGTTATCTTTTGGTAGACGGGCAACTGCAAAAGAACGACGGTAGTGCATATGCTGATGCAGATCTAGTGTCTCTCATTCATAATTGAATCATGTATCTCTTCTCTCAGGCCAGCTAATCGAACATATCAATAACCCAGGTGTTGACACTACCATGTTGGGAATTTTTATTTATCAGAACGATTTCTCCAAATCCCAAGGTCTCAACCAGCTGTGGTGCAAGGATTCATCTACCGAAGCCGAGACCGAAAACACAGGGTTCGCAGCACGTCATGGTAAAATAATCCTCAAACCTGCCAACAAAGGAGCTTTTTCATTCACCATACCCCTGAGACATATTTTCGGATTTTCAGACGACTACGACATGATCGTATGCGTATTAAAGCATGCATTGTCACCAGTGCGCGTGATTCAGACGCCGATGTCAACGATGTGGCAAAAAATATTCTGAGTCAGATCTCTTGGTTCGTTCTTCACGTCACCCCATCAGACGAAAACAAGATGCGGCTGTACAAAACCATACAAAGTAACAGTAAAATCGACTGTTGATTTCGCATGAGGCAGTGTGATTCTATCACCGTTCCCAAAAACACATAATTCAACTGGCGCCTATCTGCCACAAGTGGTACTTAAAAGCCTAGATATACCATCGTTGCCATCCAAACCGACAAAAGTGTGGATAAGACCCATGACGCCGCCGTGTGCGATCACTGTCGATTGCGGAACATCCGTATTACTGTCAACGCTGAACGCTACCCAGCCGTTGTATTTAATGCCGATTTCACCCAAAATAGGGTTGACAGAGTGTTCAAGGAGGCTGCAGACTTCAGAAAGAAATTCTACAACATGGTCACCTTCCTCAGTAACGGCGGCGTCAAAACCGATACCTCTGATTTCACAGGCTTATAGCCGCTGTTTAATTTGTCATCTATGCAAGTCATCAGTCCGAGCGGCTGAAAGAATCCACGGTGGACATCCAGATACGAGCCGAATTCGAGCGCAATGTTTCCGCCAACACCAAAGCATTTGCACTTGTAATATCCGACAGAGTTCTTTACTTCGAATCTGACGGACAGAAGATGAACGTCGTGTTTGAAGCCTGAAAATAATTGAACAACATTATTTTGCAGTAATTCGTAAGTAAAACCGATCCAAAGCAGGGGCTCTCGTTCATACTATCCGAGAACCATAGCCAAATTCATACTCGCTTCAATCCACTAAAAATTTGAAAGGATTATGAGATGTCATTGGTAAATCATGAGACCTACTACGTATACTCCATTTCCAACATTCACACAAGTGGGAAATGGCATCAACGATGAAATACAGCGACAGCTGCGGCTCAACAAGCACAAAGCCAAAATCATTATCGATGCAAATCGGAAAACCCTAAGAGCAACACTAACTCCCGCCAGGCACTACGAAGTAGATTTCAACTTTACAAATAGCCACAACAGCGTCTTGGGATTAGAACGGCAAATTTACACCCACGATAGGGCTATACAGAAGGGGAACACATTTTTAGTATCATCAACATCATCAGCATCCTGGCAAATAGCGGTATTATCTATTGGAGCTATGTTAATGGAAAGCAGTAATCCACCATCTACAGTTTCTTTCCCGGTGTCGATCCTGGTATGAAGAACCCCCCAAAAAACTGTTGTACTTACCAGTGACCCTGAAAACCATCAACCGCATGTGCACTTATCTCACCGATCAGGATGGTGAGCCCATCAAACTCCGAGGCGAACACCTCACTATCCATTTTCACCTTCTAAGGGAATAAATAAATGACTTATTACGATAATGGTTTGAAAGGTCAGGTAAATAAACTACACTATGCTGCCAAGAAAGGTTGTCAAGTCTCCATTTGTTTGTCCCATGCAAACCTGTAATGCGAACACAAGATGTGGCTCACCTCTCGGCAGGTTTAAAAGATCACCAAGCTTCTCCAAAAAGGAACTGGTGTTATGAATCTCGAGCTGAGTACCACGCAGATAAAGGAAAACATGCAAAAAGTAGGTGGATACCTACCCATGTTCGAAGGGTTGGCAATGAGGGCATTTCACATGGTATCTAAAACCATTCTATCTGCCTCGGGTATTGGAGACTTGATTGCTTTGGGTGGTGTACCCGTCAACAAGGTATTGGGATCATGATTTTACCTGAAACGTAGTGGATGGATTTAAAATTTTAAGATATTTTAATTCTGGTATCTATGGTGAGTTTATTTGCACAGTGAATCTCCCTGGTAACGATCTCTACCTCAAACTCTCAAACGCCTGGATCACCTATGGTGATGGACTTTACTTGAGGCGTGCACGTGGTCGGCAATTCAACGAGAAAGCCGGTCTGATCTTAGGTGTACCAGCACCTTCAAAGGCACCCCCTCCTCGGTATATTCCTATAAATAAATGAATGATTTATATTCTGGGTACCGGCAACTAAAGATTTCTACCTCCTGAGCCTTATTCTCTCTCTGATCAGACATACCTTGTGATTATTATGTGGCTTTTTTTCTTTTTTCTTTCACAAAGGTACAATGGGCCAAAAGGTTTGGGTAGGACAACTCATGGTTTGTCTTCACCATGGGTCCAAAGTTAGATTTAAAAAAATGCCTTGCCCCAATTTTTAAAAGAGTATAAACAATTCCCTACGGCAATACTTTTTTAGCCACTAGGAGGAAATGGTAAGTTATGAGCTAGGGTCCGATGGGCCAAAAGATCCAGGTGGGACAACTCATAGTTTGTCTTCACCATAGGTCCGAACTTAGGTCTTAAGTGTCAAACATGACTACCCGAAATTTTCAAAAGTCTGTCAAAAATTCCCTATGGCAATACTTTTTTACCCACTAGGTGCAAATGATAGGTAATGGTCTAAGGTCCAACGGTCCAAAAGGTTTAGGTGGGACAATTCATGGTTTGTCCTCACCATGGGTCCAAAGTTACATTTAAAAAAAATGCCTTTCCTCAATTTTTAAAAGAGTGTAAAAATCCCCTACGACAATAATTTTTTAGCCACTATGTGGAAATCGTAGGTAATGGTCTAAGGTCCAGTGGGCCAAAAGGTCCAGGTGGGACAACTCATAGTTTGTCTTCACCATAGGTCCGAACTTAGGTCTTAAGTGTCAAATATGCCTACCCGAAATTTTCAAAAGTCTGTCAAAAATTCCCTATGGGAATACTTTTTTACCCATTAAGTGCAAATGATAGGTAATGGTCTAAGGTCCGATGGTCCAAAAGGTTAAGGTGGGACAATTCATGGTTTGTCCACACCATGGGTCCAAAGTTAGATTTAAAAAAAATGCCTTACCCCAATTTTTAAAAGAGTGTAAAAAATTCCTTACGGCAAAACTTTTTTAGCCACTAGGTGGAAATCGTAGTTAAGGCGCTAGGGTCCAATAGGCCAAAAGGTCCAGGTGGGACAACTCATAGTTTGTCTTCACCATAGGTCCGAATTTAGGTCTTACGGGTCAAATATGCCTACCCCAAATTTTCAAAAGTCTGTCAAAAATTCCCCATGGCAATACTTTTTTACCCACTAGGTGCAAATGATAGGTAATGGTCTAAGGTCTAATGGGCCAAAAGGCTTAGGTGGGACAACTCATGGTTTGTCCTCACCATGAGTCCAAAATTAGATTTAAAAAAAATGCCTTACCCCAATTTTTAAAAGAGTGTAAAAAATCCCCTACGGCAATAATTTTTTAGCCACTAGGTGGAAATCGTAGGTAATGGGCTAGGGTCCAATGGGCCAAAAGGTCCAGGTGGGTCAGGATCCCTAATAGACCTTGAGATGAGGAACTCAGATGACGTAATTAAAAAAAATATTAGTCCGCCATACAATTGTGGATGCTGTGATTTTAAAAATGGACATAAATGAACAATAAGAACTGTTTTATAGAGCTGGTGTGATGAGAAAAGAAAGATGTAGATTTGACCTGAAATAAATTATTTGAATTTTATGATCAGAATTTTGGGATTATTTCATGAGGAGAGTGACATTTTTCACCATCTTCCGGGGTCCATCAATTTGCGAAAAAAGTAATCTCACTTGCCACCCCGAAAATTTAACCAGACATGTATAAATGTATCAGCTTCGATATGAGCCATCATACATGTTCAAGTAAACGATATGGACTGAGCAACGGAGGAAAACGTTACCATTACCGCCTATGGAGAATTAATTGTAAATGTATACCCAATTTAGAAGCTTAATTCCAGAAGTTTTCAGGCTGATTTATGGATGATTTCACCTTGTTCACCACCGAAAATGATGGTTAGTAGTTTTTTTTATTTATACCTAGTTATTATAAATGGTTTAAGATAAATATTATTGATAAAGATCAGCAAAAACTCAATGAAACTTTGCTTTTAAAATGCATTACTGGCACGGGGCTGAACACTTTTTTTAGGCACAATCATAACTTTGTTTACTTCCGAGAGATCCGAAAGGAATTTGTTTACTATATTGAAAAAGGCAAGAAACAACTTTTAAATATTATTAAATTGTAAGTAAACATGACACAATATAGTCTTTGTTATGTTATTATCACTTCGGTCTACAGGAATACCTGATAATCAAGGGAGATAACACACTTCATACGAGTAAAGTGAGATACATCATCGCATGTGCTTTTATCCAATGATTTGACCCCTGGTCAGTAGATATCATATGCAAAAAAACAGAAAAAACATGTACATGTTTTAAGAAAATCATGAACTAATATTTCTAATGCACTTGAGCAAAACAATAGATATTGTCATTTCTCAGTGAAAAAGGGGGAGGGTCAAACCTTTTTGAAAACAATATTTCTGCACCTATTCAACTATTAAGCTAGTTAGCTACTACCCATTGCTTCTAAAATAAAAGGTTTAAATGAAGGTGACTAAGCCACAAGGGAGAAGCATTTGTCTTTCTTTGTGATTAAACTTTCAAGAATTAGATTTTTCTCTCTCAATAGTAACTTCTGTATTTAAATCAAATGATAACACAGCCTGAGTAATTTTTTTGTCTTATTTCAGTTCCAGACATATCATTACTTTTTAACCTGAGATGGCAAACTAGAGGTTTTAAAAAGTCCTGAATAACTGGTAAGCATTTTGCTTTATTAGGCAAGCTCTAAATTGTTTATTTATGGTATTTATGCAATTGAAATTACAGTCGGTATGTTAAAAATATGCAAATATGAAAACTGTTGCTATGGCCTTGGTATTAAATGAAAAGGCTTAGTTACAGATCGTTTCGACTCAATATTTCGAGTTAAATCTTGCGGCAACTGTTTCTCACGTAACACTGCAAACTATATTTAGCTCTATTTTGATCTGTCGTTATTTAATGACGCCATAATACATGTGATGTCACAATGTTTCCTTTAAAATCTCATGTGGATTTCTCACTAATAAAAGGTTTTCACTGAAATACATGTTAAAAACATTTTTTTCTCAAATAAAATTATGTGAAAGGACAAGTTTTGAAAATTTGCACTATATTGCACTCCAATTATATGATAAGGATGACTTTCCAAGTAGTTAAGAGTGCTTTCCACAGTTTTAAATACCAGATTTCCACTAGTAAGAATAATTATTTTGGTGTTGGTTTTTTTTATAAAATCTTCATTTTTGCATAATTTCTCTGTCAAAATGCACTTTAAGGCACAAGAAAAATTTATAGAATGCTTTAACAGGGTCTGTGTATTGTAATTAAAGGTTATAATCAGAAGTTTTGTCCTTGTTTTGACTAGTGAAGGTATTCTGGAAGAAATTAATTATACAAACACATTGTATTCAAAATAAATGAATATAGCGACGAAAGTGTCATTGCCGTATAGTGCTAAAACAACTTTATTTTTTTTCAGAAATGGACAAAAATACACAGATTTATTCAGAATGTTATACCGATGAAGATCACATAAAAATATTTGGAAAAATCAGAAGTATGAATTTCAATATGGGTCAGGATCCCTAATAGACCTTGAGATGAGGAACTCAGATGACGTAATTAAAAAAAATATTAGTCCGCCATACAATTGTGGATGCTGTGATTTTAAAAATGGACATAAATGAACAATAAGAACTGTTTTATAGAGCTGGTGTGATGAGAAAAGAAAGATGTAGATTTGAACTGAAATAAATTATTAGAAAGGACAATTTTTTTATTGAATTTTATGATCAGAATTTTGGGATTATTTCATGAGGAGAGTGACATTTTTCACCATCTTCCGGGGTCCATCAATTTGCGAAAAAAGTAATCTCACTTGCCACCCCGAAAATTTAACCAGACATGTATAAATGTATCAGCTTCGATATGAGCCATCATACATGTTCAAGTAAACGATATGGACTGAGCAACGGAGGAAAACGTTACCATTACCGCCTATGGAGAATTAATTGTAAATGTATACCCAGGTGGGATAACTCATAGTTTGTCTTCACCATAGGTCCGAACTTAGGTCTTAAGTGTCAAATATGCCTACCCGAAATTTTCAAAAGTCTGTCAAAAATTCCCTATGGCAATACTTTGTTACCCACTAAGTGCAAATGATAGGTAATGGTCTAAGGTCCGATGGTCCAAAAGGTTAAGGTGGGACAATTCATGGTTTGTCCACACCATGGGTCCAAAGTTAGATTTAAAAAAAAATGCCTTACCCCAATTTTTAAAAGAGTGTAAAAAATTCCCTACGGCAATACTTTTTTAGCCACTAGGTGGAAATCGTAGGTAAGGCGCTAGGGTCCAATAGGCCAAAAGGTCCAGGTGGGACAACTCATAGTTTGTCTTCACCATAGGTCCGAATTTAGGTCTTACGGGACAAATATGCCTACCCCAAATTTTCAAAAGTCTGTCAAAAATTCCCTATGGCAATACTTTTTTACCCACTAGGTGCAAATGATAGGTAATGGTCTAAGGTCTAATGGGCCAAAAGGCTTAGGTGGGACAACTCATGGTTTGTCCTCACCATGGGTCCAAAGTTAGATTTTAAAAAATGCCTTACCCCAATTTTTAAAAGAGTGTAAAAAATCCCCTACGGCAATAATTTTTAAGCCACTAGGTGGAAATCGTAGGTAATGGGCTAGGGTCCAATTGGCCAAAAGGTCCAGGTGGGATAACTCATAGTTTGTCTTCACCTTAGGTCCGAACTTAGGTCTTAAGGGTCAAATATGCCTACCCCAAATTTTCAAAAATCTGTCAAAAATTCCCTATGGCAATACTTTGTTACCCACTAGGTGCAAATGATAGGTAATGGTCTAAGGTCTAATGGGCCAAAAGGCTTAGGTGGGACAACTCATGGTTTGTCCTCACCATGGGTCCAAAGTTAGATTTTAAAAAAATGCCTTACCCCAATTTTTAAAAGAGTGTAAAAAATCCCCTACGGCAATAATTTTTTAGCCACTAGGTGGAAATCGTAGGTAATGGGCTAGGGTCCAATGGGCCAAAAGGTCCAGGTGGGATAACTCATAGTTTGTCTTCACCATAGGTCCGAACTTAGGTCTTAAGTGTCAAACATGACTACCCGAAATTTTCAAAAGTCTGTCAAAAATTCGCTATTGCAATACTTTTTTACCCACTAGGTGCAAATGATAGGTAATGGTCTAAGGTACAACGGTCCAAAAGGTTTAGGTGGGACAATTCATGGTTTGTCCTCACCATGGGTCCAAAGTTAGATTTAAAAAAAAATGCTTTACGCCTATTTTTAAAAGAGTGTAAAAAATCCCCTACGGCAATAATTTTTTAGCCACTAAGTGGAAATCGTAGGTAATGGTCTAATGTCCAGTGGGCCAAAAGGTCCAGTGGGCCAAAAGGTCCAGGTGGGATAACTCATAGTTTGTCTTCACCATAGGTCCGAACTTAGGTCTTAAGGGTCAAATATGCCTACCCCAAATTTTCAAAAGTCTGTCAAAAATTCCCTACGGCAATACTTTTTTACCCACTAGGTGCAAATGATAGGTAATGGTCTAAGGTCCAATGGACAAAAAGGCTTAGGTGGGACAACTCATGGTTTGTCCACATCATGGGTCCAAAGTTAGATTTTAAAAAAAATGCTTTACGCCTATTTTTAAAAGAGTGTAAAAAATCCCCTACGGCAATACTTATTTAGCCACCAGGTGGAAATCGTAGGTAATGGGCTAGGGTCCAATGGGCCAAAAGGTCCAGGTGGGACAACTCATAGTTTGTCTTCACCATAGGTCCGAACTTAGGTCTTAAGTGTCAAACATGCCTACCCGAAATTTTCAAAAGTCTGTCAAAAATTCCCTATGGCAATACTTTTTTACCCACTAGGTGCAAATGATAGGTAATGGTCTAAGGTCCAATGGTCCAAAAGGTTTAGGTGGGACAATTCATGGTTTGTCCTCACCATGGGTCCAAAGTTAGATTTAAAAAAAAATGCCTTACCCCAATTTTTAAAAGAGTGTAACAAATTCCCTACGGCAATACTTTTTAGCCACTAGGTGGAAATCGTAGGTAAGGGGCTAGGGTCCAATAGGCCAAAAGGTCCAGGTGGGACAACTGGGTTTAGATGCGCATTAGTTTTTCCATAGGCCGTAATGGTAACGTTTTCTTCTGTTGCTCAGTCCATATCGTTAACTTGGATATGTGTGATGGCTCGTTTCGAAGCTGAGACATTTTGACATATGTGGTTAAATTTTCGGGGTACGAAGTGAGATTACTTTTTCCGTAAATTAGCAAACCCCGAGTATCCTTTTGTGATGCAGCTCCTCATGGTAAATAATCCCATTTTTAACACAAAAAGTTCTTTGAAAATTTAATACTTTGAACACATTTAATAGCTCCATAGATTTTACACATTTATTCTGTGTTCCCCTACTTTCTAAATTAACTCAAATGGTTAAGCTCAGTCACTTGTTTATCATAGAAAAGTGTCAAATATCACTACACAGAGAATTTTTGTTTACACGTGACTTTTGAGTTCCTCATTTCAAGGCGCATTAGGGATCTTGTCCCAACTCATAGTTTGTCTTCACCATAGGTCGGAACTTAGGTCTTAAGGGTCAAATATGCCTACCCCAAATTTTCAAAAGTCTGTCAAAAATTCCCTATGGCAATACTTTTTTACCCACTAGGTGCAAATGATAGGTAATGGTCTAAGGTCTAATGGGCCAAAATGCTTAGGTGGGACAACTCATGGTTTGTCCTCACCATGGATCCAAAGTTAGATTTAAAAAAAATGCCTTACCCCAATTTTTAAAAGAGTGTTAAAAATCCCCTACGGCAATAATTTTTAAGCCACTAGGTGGAAATCGTAGGTAATGGGCTAGGGTCCAATTGGCCAAAAGGTCCAGGTGGGATAACTCATAGTTTGTCTTCACCTTAGGTCCGAACTTAGGTCTTAAGGGTCAAATATGCCTACCCCAAATTTTCAAAAATCTGTCAAAAATTCCCTATGGCAATACTTTGTTACCCACTAGGTGCAAATGATAGGTAATGGTCTAAGGTCTAATGGGCCAAAAGGCTTAGGTGGGACAACTCATGGTTTGTCCTCACCATGGGTCCAAAGTTAGATTTTAAAAAAATGCCTTACCCCAATTTTTAAAAGAGTGTAAAAAATCCCCTACGGCAAATATTTTTTAGCCACTAGGTGGAAATCGTAGGTAATGGGCTAGGGTCCAATGGGCCAAAAGGTCCAGGTGGGATAACTCATAGTTTGTCTTCACCATAGGTCCGAACTTAGGTCTTAAGTGTCAAACATGACTACCCGAAATTTTCAAAAGTCTGTCAAAAATTCGCTATGGCAATACTTTTTTACCCACTAGGTGCAAATGATAGGTAATGGTCTAAGGTACAACGGTCCAAAAGGTTTAGGTGGGACAATTCATGGTTTGTCCTCACCATGGGTCCAAAGTTAGATTTAAAAAAAAATGCTTTACGCCTATTTTTAAAAGAGTGTAAAAAATCCCCTACGGCAATAATTTTTTAGCCACTAAGTGGAAATCGTAGGTAATGGTCTAATGTCCAGTGGGCCAAAAGGTCCAGTGGGCCAAAAGGTCCAGGTGGGATAACTCATAGTTTGTCTTCACCATAGGTCCGAACTTAGGTCTTAAGGGTCAAATATGCCTACCCCAAATTTTCAAAAGTCTGTCAAAAATTCCCTACGGCAATACTTTTTTACCCACTAGGTGCAAATGATAGGTAATGGTCTAAGGTCCAATGGACAAAAAGGCTTAGGTGGGACAACTCATGGTTTGTCCACATCATGGGTCCAAAGTTAGATTTTAAAAAAAATGCTTTACGCCTATTTTTAAAAGAGTGTAAAAAATCCCCTACGGCAATACTTATTTAGCCACCAGGTGGAAATCGTAGGTAATGGGCTAGGGTCCAATGGGCCAAAAGGTCCAGGTGGGACAACTCATAGTTTGTCTTCACCATAGGTCCGAACTTAGGTCTTAAGTGTCAAACATGCCTACCCGAAATTTTCAAAAGTCTGTCAAAAATTCCCTATGGCAATACTTTTTTACCCACTAGGTGCAAATGATAGGTAATGGTCTAAGGTCCAATGGTCCAAAAGGTTTAGGTGGGACAATTCATGGTTTGTCCTCACCATGGGTCCAAAGTTAGATTTAAAAAAAAATGCCTTACCCCAATTTTTAAAAGAGTGTAACAAATTCCCTACGGCAATACTTTTTAGCCACTAGGTGGAAATCGTAGGTAAGGGGCTAGGGTCCAATAGGCCAAAAGGTCCAGGTGGGACAACTGGGTTTAGATGCGCATTAGTTTTTCCATAGGCCGTAATGGTAACGTTTTCTTCTGTTGCTCAGTCCATATCGTTAACTTGGATATGTGTGATGGCTCGTTTCGAAGCTGAGACATTTTGACATATGTGGTTAAATTTTCGGGGTACGAAGTGAGATTACTTTTTCCGTAAATTAGCAAACCCCGAGTATCCTTTTGTGATGCAGCTCCTCATGGTAAATAATCCCATTTTTAACACAAAAAGTTCTTTGAAAATTTAATACTTTGAACACATTTAATAGCTCCATAGATTTTACACATTTATTCTGTGTTCCCCTACTTTCTAAATTAACTCAAATGGTTAAGCTCAGTCACTTGTTTATCATAGAAAAGTGTCAAATATCACTACACAGAGAATTTTTGTTTACACGTGACTTTTGAGTTCCTCATTTCAAGGCGCATTAGGGATCTTGTCCCAACTCATAGTTTGTCTTCACCATAGGTCCGAACTTAGGTCTTAAGGGTCAAATATGCCTACCCCAAATTTTCAAAAGTCTGTCAAAAATTCCCTATGGCAATACTTTTTTACCCACTAGGTGCAAATGATAGGTAATGGTCTAAGGTCTAATGGGCCAAAATGCTTAGGTGGGACAACTCATGGTTTGTCCTCACCATGGATCCAAAGTTAGATTTAAAAAAAATGCCTTACCCCAATTTTTAAAAGAGTGTTAAAAATCCCCTACGGCAATAATTTTTAAGCCACTAGGTGGAAATCGTAGGTAATGGGCTAGGGTCCAATTGGCCAAAAGGTCCAGGTGGGATAACTCATAGTTTGTCTTCACCTTAGGTCCGAACTTAGGTCTTAAGGGTCAAATATGCCTACCCCAAATTTTCAAAAATCTGTCAAAAATTCCCTATGGCAATACTTTTTTACCCACTAGGTGCAAATGATAGGTAATGGTCTAAGGTCTAATGGGCCAAAAGGCTTAGGTGGGACAACTCATGGTTTGTCCTCACCATGGGTCCAAAGTTAGATTTTAAAAAAATGCCTTACCCCAATTTTTAAAAGAGTGTAAAAAATCCCCTACGGCAAATATTTTTTAGCCACTAGGTGGAAATCGTAGGTAATGGGCTAGGGTCCAATGGGCCAAAAGGTCCAGGTGGGATAACTCATAGTTTGTCTTCACCATAGGTCCGAACTTAGGTCTTAAGTGTCAAACATGACTACCCGAAATTTTCAAAAGTCTGTCAAAAATTCGCTATGGCAATTCTTTTTTACCCACTAGGTGCAAATGATAGGTAATGGTCTAAGGTACAACGGTCCAAAAGGTTTAGGTGGGACAATTCATGGTTTGTCCTCACCATGGGTCCAAAGTTAGATTTAAAAAAAAATGCTTTACGCCTATTTTTAAAAGAGTGTAAAAAATCCCCTACGGCAATAATTTTTTAGCCACTAAGTGGAAATCGTAGGTAATGGTCTAATGTCCAGTGGGCCAAAAGGTCCAGTGGGCCAAAAGGTCCAGGTGGGATAACTCATAGTTTGTCTTCACCATAGGTCCGAACTTAGGTCTTAAGGGTCAAATATGCCTACACCAAATTTTCAAAAGTCTGTCAAAAATTCCCTACGGCAATACTTTTTTACCCACTAGGTGCAAATGATAGGTAATGGTCTAAGGTCCAATGGACAAAAAGGCTTAGGTGGGACAACTCATGGTTTGTCCACATCATGGGTCCAAAGTTAGATTTAAAAAAAAATGCTTTACGCCTATTTTTAAAAGAGTGTAAAAAATCCCCTACGGCAATACTTATTTAGCCACCAGGTGGAAATCGTAGGTAATGGGCTAGGGTCCAATGGGCCAAAAGGTCCAGGTGGGACAACTCATAGTTTGTCTTCACCATAGGTCCGAACTTAGGTCTTAAGTGTCAAACATGCCTACCCGAAATTTTCAAAAGTCTGTCAAAAATTCCCTATGGCAATACTTTTTTACCCACTAGGTGCAAATGATAGGTAATGGTCTAAGGTCCAATGGTCCAAAAGGTTTAGGTGGGACAATTCATGGTTTGTCCTCACCATGGGTCCAAAGTTAGATTTAAAAAAAAATGCCTTACCCCAATTTTTAAAAGAGTGTAACAAATTCCCTACGGCAATACTTTTTAGCCACTAGGTGGAAATCGTAGGTAAGGGGCTAGGGTCCAATAGGCCAAAAGGTCCAGGTGGGACAACTGGGTTTAGATGCGCATTAGTTTTTCCATAGGCCGTAATGGTAACGTTTTCTTCTGTTGCTCAGTCCATATCGTTAACTTGGATATGTGTGATGGCTCGTTTCGAAGCTGAGACATTTTGACATATGTGGTTAAATTTTCGGGGTACGAAGTGAGATTACTTTTTCCGTAAATTAGCAAACCCCGAGTATCCTTTTGTGATGCAGCTCCTCATGGTAAATAATCCCATTTTTAACACAAAAAGTTCTTTGAAAATTTAATACTTTGAACACATTTAATAGCTCCATAGATTTTACACATTTATTCTGTGTTCCCCTACTTTCTAAATTAACTCAAATGGTTAAGCTCAGTCACTTGTTTATCATAGAAAAGTGTCAAATATCACTACACAGAGAATTTTTGTTTACACGTGACTTTTGAGTTCCTCATTTCAAGGTGCATTAGGGATCTTGTCCCAACTCATAGTTTGTCTTCACCATAGGTCCGAACTTAGGTCTTAAGGGTCAAATATGCCTACCCCAAATTTTCAAAAGTCTGTCAAAAATTCCCTATGGCAATACTTTTTTACCCACTAGGTGCAAATGATAGGTAATGGTCTAAGGTCTAATGGGCCAAAATGCTTAGGTGGGACAACTCATGGTTTGTCCTCACCATGGGTCCAAAGTTAGATTTTAAAAAAATGCCTTACCCCAATTTTTAAAAGAGTGTAAAAAATCCCCTACGGCAATAATTTTTAAGCCACTAGGTGGAAATCGTAGGTAATGGGCTAGGGTCCAATTGGCCAAAAGGTCCAGGTGGGATAACTCATAGTTTGTCTTCACCTTAGGTCCGAACTTAGGTCTTAAGGGTCAAATATTCCTACCCCAAATTTTCAAAAATCTGTCAAAAATTCCCTATGGCAATACTTTGTTACCCACTAGGTGCAAATGATAGGTAATGGTCTAAGGTCTAATGGGCCAAAAGACTTAGATGGGACAACTCATGGTTTGTCCTCACCATGGGTCCAAAGTTAGATTTTAAAAAAATGCCTTACCCCAATTTTTAAAAGAGTGTAAAAAATCCCCTACGGCAAATATTTTTTAACCACTAGGTGGAAATCGTAGGTAATGGGCTAGGGTCCAATGGGCCAAAAGGTCCAGGTGGGATAACTCATAGTTTATCTTCACCATAGGTCCGAACTTAGGTCTTAAGTGTCAAACATGAATACCCGAAATTTTCAAAAGTCTGTCAAAAATTCGCTATGGCAATACTTTTTTACCCACTAGGTGCAAATGATAGGTAATGGTCTAAGGTACAACGGTCCAAAAGGTTTAGGTGGGACAATTCATGGTTTGTCCTCACCATGGGTCCAAAGTTAGATTTAAAAAAAAATGCTTTACGCCTATTTTTAAAAGAGTGTAAAAAATCCCCTACGGCAATAATTTTTTAGCCACTAAGTGGAAATCGTAGGTAATGGTCTAATGTCCAGTGGGCCAAAAGGTCCAGGTGGGATAACTCATAGTTTGTCTTCACCATAGGTCCGAACTTAGGTCTTAAGGGTCAAATATGCCTACACCAAATTTTCAAAAGTCTGTCAAAAATTCCCTACGGCAATACTTTTTTACCCACTAGGTGCAAATGATAGGTAATGGTCTAAGGTCCAATGGACAAAAAGGCTTAGGTGGGACAACTCATGGTTTGTCCACATCATGGGTCCAAAGTTAGATTTAAAAAAAAATGCTTTACGCCTATTTTTAAAAGAGTGTAAAAAATCCCCTACGGCAATACTTATTTAGCCACCAGGTGGAAATCGTAGGTAATGGGCTAGGGTCCAATGGGCCAAAAGGTCCAGGTGGGACAACTGGGTTTAGATGCGCATTAGTTTTTCCATAGGCCGTAATGGTAACGTTTTCTTCTGTTGCTCAGTCCATATCGTTAATTTGGATATGTGTGATGGCTCGTTTCGAAGCTGAGACATTTTGACATATGTGGTTAAATTTTCGGGGTACGAAGTGAGATTACTTTTTCCGTAAATTAGCAAATCCCGAGTATCCTTTTGTGATGCAGCTCCTCATGGTAAATAATCCCATTTTTAACACAAAAAGTTCTTTGAAAATTTAATACTTTGAACACATTTAATAGCTCCATAGATTTTACACATTTATTCTGTGTTCCCCTACTTTCTAAATTAACTCAAATGGTTAAGCTCAGTCACTTGTTTATCATAGAAAAGTGTCAAATATCACTACACAGAGAATTTTTGTTTACACGTGACTTTTGAGTTCCTCATTTCAAGGCGCATTAGGGATCTTGTCCCAACTCATAGTTTGTCTTCACCATAGGTCCGAACTTAGGTCTTAAGGGTCAAATATGCCTACCCCAAATTTTCAAAAGTCTGTCAAAAATTCCCTACGGCAATACTTTTTTACCCTTTAGGTACAAATGATAGGTAATGGTCTAAGGTCCAATGGACCAAAAGGCTTAGGTGGGACAACTCATGGTTTGTCCACATCATGGGTCCAAAGTTAGATTTAAAAAAAAATGCTTTACGCCAATTTTTAAAAGAGTGTAACAAATTCCCTACGGCAATACTTATTTAGCCACCAGGTGGAAATCGTAGGTAATGGACTAGGGTCCAATGGGCCAAAAGTTCCAGGTGGGACAACTCATAGTTTGTCTTCACCATAGGTCCGAACTTAGGTCTTAAGTGTCAAACATGCCTACCCGAAATTTTCAAAAGTCTGTCAAAAATTCCCTATGGCAATACTTTTTTACCCACTAGGCGCAAATGATAGGTAATGGTCTAAGGTCCAACGGTCCAAAAGGTTTAGGTGGGACAGTTCATGGTTTGTCCTCACCATGGGCCCAAAGTTACATTTAAAAAAATGCCTTTCCCCAATTTTTAAAAGAGTGTAAAAAATCCCCTACGACAATAATTTTTTAGCCACTAGGTGGAAATCGTAGGTAATGGGCTAAGGTCTAATGGGCCAAAAGGTCCAGGTGGGACAACTCATAGTTTGTCTTCACCATAGGTCCGAACTTAGGTCTTAAGTGTCAAATATGCCTACCCGAAATTTTCAAAAGTCTGTCAAAAATTCCCTATGGCAATACTTTTTTACCCACTAGGTGCAAATGATAGGTAATGGTCTAAGGTCCAATTGTCCAAAAGGTTAAGGTGGGACAACTCATGGTTTGTCCACACCATGGGTCCAAAGTTAGATTTAAAAAAAATGCCTTACCCCAATTTTTAAAAGAGTGTAAAAAATTCCCTACGGCAATACTTTTTTAGCCACTAGGTGGAAATCGTGGGTAAGGGGCTAGGGTCCAATAGGCCAAAGGGCCAGGTGGGACAACTTATAGTTTGTCTTCACCATAGGTCCGAACTTAGGTCTTAAGGGTCAAATATGCCTACACCAAATTTTCAAAAGTCTGTCAAAAATTCCCTACGGCAATACTTGTTTACCCACTAGGTGCAAATGATAGGTAATGGTCTAAGGTCCAATGGACCAAAAGGTTTAGGTCGGACAATTCATGGTTTGTCCTCACCATGGGTCCAAAGTTAGATTTAAAAAAACGCCTTACCCCAATTATTAAAAGAGTGTAAAAAATTCCCTACGGCAATACTTTTTTAGCCACTAGGTGGAAATCGTAGGTAAGGGGCTAGGGTCCAATAGGCCAAAAGGTCCAGGTGGGACAACTCATAGTTTGTCTTCACCATAGGTCCGAACTTAGGTCTTAAGTGTCAAACATGCCTACCCGAAATTTTCAAAAGTCTGTCAAAAATTCCCTATGGCAATACTTTTTTACCCACTAGTTGGAAATCGTAGGTAAGGGGCTAGGGTCCAATGGGTCAAAAGGTCCAGGTGGGACAACTCATGGTTTGTCTTCACCATAGGTCCGAACTTAAGTCTTAAGGGTCAAATATGCCTACCCCAAATTTTCAAAAGTCTGTCAAAAATTCCCTACGGCAATACTTTTTTTACCCACTAGGTGCAAATGATAGGTAATGGTCTAAGGTCCGATGGACCCAAAGGCTTAGGTGGGACAACTCATGGTTTGTCCACACCATGGGTCCAAAGTTAGATTTAAAAAAAAAATGCTTTACGCCAATTTTTAAAAGAGTGTAAAAAATCCCCTACGGCAATACTTATTTAGCCACTAGGTGGAAATCGTAGGTAATGGGCTAGGGTCCAATGGGCCAAAAGGTCCAGATGGGACAACTCATAGTTTGTCTTCACCATAGGTCCGAACTTAGGTCTTAAGGGTCAAACATGCCTACCCGAAATTTTCAAACGTCTGTCAAAAATTCCCTATGGCAATACTTTTTTACCCACTAGGTGCAAATGATAGGTAATGGTCTAAGGTCCAATGGTCCAAAAGGTTTAGGTGGGACAATTCATGGTTTGTCCTCACCATGGGTCCAAAGTTAGATTTAAAAAAAAATGCCTTACCCCAATTTTTAAAAGAGTGTAACAAATTCCCTACGGCAATACTTTTTAGCCACTAGATGGAAATTGTAGGTAAGGGGCTAGGGTCCAATAGGCCAAAAGGTCCAGGTGGGACAACTCATAGTTTGTCTTCACCATAGGTCCGAACTTAGGTCTTAAGGGTCAAATATGCCTACCCCAAATTTTCAAAAGTCTGTCAAAAATTCCCTATGGCAATACTTTTTTACCCACTAGGCGCAAATGATAGGTAATGGTCTAAGGTCCAACGGTCCAAAAGTTTTAGGTGGGACAATACATGGTTTGTCCTCACCATGGGCCCAAAGTTACATTTAAAAAAAATGCCTTACCCCAATTTTTAAAAGAGTGTAAAAAATCCCCTACGACAATAATTTTTTAGCCACTAGGTGGAAATCGTAGGTAATGGGCTAAGGTCCAATGGGCCAAAAGGTCCAGGTGGGACAACTCATAGTTTGTCTTCACCATAGGTCCGAACTTAGGTCTTAAGTGTCAAATATGCCTACCCGAAATTTTCAAAAGTCTGTCAAAAATTCCCTATGGCAATACTTTTTTACCCACTAGGTGCAAATGATAGGTAATGGTCTAAGGTCCAATTGTCCAAAAGTTTAAGGTGGGACAACTCATGGTTTGTCCACACCATGGGTCCAAAGTTAGATTCTAAAAAAATGCCTTACCCCAATTTTTAAAAGAGTGTAAAAAATTCCCTACGGCAATACTTTTTTAGCCACTAGGTGGAAATCGTACGTAAGGGGCTAGGGTCCAATAGGCCAAAAGGTCCAGGTGGGACAACTCATAGTTTGTCTTCACCATAGGTCCGAACTTAGGTCTTAAGGGTCAAATATGCCTACCCCAAATTTTCAAAAGTCTGTCAAAAATTCCCTACGGCAATACTTTTTTACCCACTAGTTGCAAATGATAGGTAATGGTCTAAGGTCCAATGGACCAAAAGGTTTAGGTGGGACAATTCATGGTTTGTCCTCACCATGGGTCCAAAGTTAGATTTAAAAAAAACGCCTTACCCCAATTATTAAAAGAGTGTAAAAAATTCCCTACGGCAATACTTTTTTAGCCACTTGGTGGAAATCGTAGGTAAGGGGCTAGGGTCCAATAGGCCAAAAGGTCCAGCTGGGACAATTCATGGTTTGTCCTCACCATGGGTCCAAAATTAGATTTTAAAAAAATGCCTTACCCCAATTTTTAAAAGAGTGTAAAAAATTCCCTATGGCAATACTTTTTTACCCACTAGTTGGAAATCGTAGGTAAGGGGCTAGGGTCCAATGGGCCAAAAGGTCCAGGTGGGACAACTCATAGTTTGTCTTCACCATAGGTCCGAACTTAAGTCTTAAGGGTCAAATATGCCTATCCCAAATTTTCAAAAGTCTGTCAAAAATTCCCTACGGCAATACTTTTTTTACCCACTAGGTGCAAATGATAGGTAATGGTCTAAGGTCCGATGGACCCAAAGGCTTAGGTGGGACAACTCATGGTTTGTCCACACCATGGGTCCAAAGTTAGATTTAAAAAAAAAATGCTTTACGCCAATTTTTAAAAGAGTGTAAAAAATCCCCTACGGCAATACTTATTTAGCCACTAGGTGGAAATCGTAGGTAATGGGCTAGGGTCCAATGGGCCAAAAGGTCCAGGTGGGACAACTCATAGTTTGTCTTCACCATAGGTCCGAACTTAGGTCTTAAGGGTCAAACATGCCTACCCGAAATTTTCAAACGTCTGTCAAAAATTCCCTATGGCAATACTTTTTTACCCACTAGGTGCAAATGATAGGTAATGGTCTAAGGTCCAACGGTCCAAAAGGTTTAGGTGGGACAATTCATGGTTTGTCCTCACCATGGGTCCAAAATTAGATTTAAAAAAAAATGCCTTACCCCAATTTTTAAAAGAGTGTAACAAATTCCCTACGGCAATACTTTTTAGCCACTAGGTGGAAATCGTAGGTAAGGGGCTAGGGTCCAATAGGCCAAAAGGTCCAGGTGGGACAACTCATAGTTTGTCTTCACCATAGGTCCGAACTTAGGTCTTAAGGGTCAAATATGCCTACCCCAAATTTTCAAAAGTCTGTCAAAAATTCCCTATGGCAATACTTTTTTACCCACTAGGTGCAAATGATAGGTAATGGTCTAAGGTCCAATTGTCCAAAAGTTTAAGGTGGGACAACTCATGGTTTGTCCACACCATGGGTCCAAAGTTAGATTCTAAAAAAATGCCTTACCCCAATTTTTAAAAGAGTGTAAAAAATTCCCTACGGCAATACTTTTTTAGCCACTAGGTGGAAATCGTAGGTAAGGGGCTAGGGTCCAATAGGCCAAAAGGTCCAGGTGGGACAACTCATAGTTTGTCTTCACCATAGGTCCGAACTTAGGTCTTAAGGGTCAAATATGCCTACCCCAAATTTTCAAAAGTCTGTCAAAAATTCCCTACGGCAATACTTTTTTACCCACTAGTAGCAAATGATAGGTAATGGTCTAAGGTCCAATGGACCAAAAGGTTTAGGTGGGACAATTCATGGTTTGTCCTCACCATGGGTCCAAAGTTAGATTTAAAAAAAACGCCTTACCCCAATTATTAAAAGAGTGTAAAAAATTCCCTACGGCAATACTTTTTTAGCCCCTTGGTGGAAATCGTAGGTAAGGGGCTAGGGTCCAATAGGCCAAAAGGTCCAGCTGGGACAATTCATGGTTTGTCCTCGCCATGGGTCCAAAGTTAGATTTTAAAAAAATGCCTTACCCCAATTTTTAAAAGAGTGTAAAAAATTCCCTACGGCAATACTTTTTTAGCCACTAGGTGGAAATCGTAGGTAAGGGGCTAGGGTCCAATATGCCAAAAGCTCCAGGTGGGACAACTCGTAGTTTGTCTTCACCATAGGTCCGAACTTAGGTCTTAAGGGTCAAACATGCCTACCCCAAATTTTCAAAAGTCTGTCAAAAATTCCCTACGGCAATACTTTTTTACCCACTAGGTGCAAATGATAGGTAATAGTCTAAGGTCCAATGGTCCAAAAGGCTTAGGTGGGACAATTCATGGTTTGTCCTCACCATGGGTCCAAAGTTAGATTAAAAAAAAATGCCTTACCCCAATTTTTAAAAGAGTGTAAAAAATTCCCTACGGCAATACTTTTTTAGCCACTAGGTGGAAATCGTAGGTAAGGGGCTAAGGTCCAATAGGCCAAAAGGTCCAGGTGGGACAACTCATAGTTTGTCTTCACCATAGGTCCGAACTTATATATAATTAGGTCTTAAGTGTCAAACATGCCTACCCGAAATTTTCAAAAGTCTGTCAAAAATTCCCTATGGCAATACTTTTTTACCCACTAGTTGGAAATCGTAGGTAAGGGGCTAGGGTCCAATGGGCCAAAAGTTCCAGGTGGGACAACTCATAGTTTGTCTTCACCATAGGTCCGAACTTAGGTCTTAAGGGTCAAATATGCCTACCCCAAATTTTCAAAAGTCTGTCAAAAATTCCCTACGGCAATACTTTTTTACCCACTAGGTACAAATGATAGGTAATGGTCTAAGGTCCAATTGACCAAAAGGCTTAGGTGGGACAACTCATGGTTTGTCCACATCATGGGTCCAAAGTTAGATTTAAAAAAAAAATGCTTTACGCCAATTTTTAAAAGAGTGTAACAAATTCCCTACGGCAATACTTATTTAGCCACCAGGTGGAAATCGTAGGTAATGGACTAGGGTCCAATGGGCCAAAAGGTCCAGGTGGGACAACTCATAGTTTGTCTTCACCATAGGTCCGAACTTAGGTCTTAAGTGTCAAACATGCCTACCCGAAATTTTCAAAAGTCTGTCAAAAATTCCCTATGGCAATACTTTTTTACCCACTAGGCGCAAATGATAGGTAATGGTCTAAGGTCCAACGGTCCGAAAGGTTTAGGTGGGACAGTTCATGGTTTGTCCTCACCATGGGCCCAAAGTTACATTTAAAAAAATGCCTTTCCCCAATTTTTAAAAGAGTGTAAAAAATCCCCTACGACAATAATTTTTTAGCCACTAGGTGGAAATCGTAGGTAATGGGCTAAGGTCTAATGGGCCAAAAGGTCCAGGTGGGACAACTCATAGTTTGTCTTCACCATAGGTCCGAACTTAGGTCTTAAGTGTCAAATATGCCTACCCGAAATTTTCAAAAGTCTGTCAAAAATTCCCTATGGCAATACTGTTTTACCCACTAGGTGCAAATGATAGGTAATGGTCTAAGGTCCAATTGTCCAAAAGGTTAAGGTGGGACAACTCATGGTTTGTCCACACCATGGGTCCAAAGTTAGATTTAAAAAAAATGCCTTACCCCAAATTTTAGAAGAGTGTAAAAAATTCCCTACGGCAATACTTTTTTAGCCACTAGGTGGAAATCGTGGGTAAGGGGCTAGAGTCCAATAGGCCAAAGGGCCAGGTGGGACAACTCATAGTTTGTCTTCACCATAGGTCCGAACTTAGGTCTTAAGGGTCAAATATGCCTACACCAAATTTTCAAAAGTCTGTCAAAAATTCCCTATGGCAATACTTGTTTACCCACTAGGTGCAAATGATAGGTAATTGTCTAAGGTCCAATGGACCAAAAGGTTAAGAGGGACAATTCATGGTTTGTCCTCACCATGGGTCCAAAGTTAGATTTAAAAAAAACGCCTTACCCCAATTATTAAAAGAGTGTAAAAAATTCCCTACGGCAATACTTTTTTAGCCACTAGGTGGAAATCGTAGGTAAAGGGCTAGGGTCCAATAGGCCAAAAGGTCCAGGTGGGACAACTCATAGTTTGTCTTCACCATAGGTCCGAACTTATATATAATTAGGTCTTAAGTGTCAAACATGCCTACCCGAAATTTTCAAAAGTCTGTCAAAAATTCCCTATGGCAATACTTTTTTACCCACTAGTTGGAAATCGTAGGTAAGGGGCTAGGGTCCAATGGGCCAAAAGGTCCAGGTGGGACAACTCATAGTTTGTCTTCACCATAGGTCCGAACTTAAGTCTTAAGGGTCAAATATGCCTACCCCAAATTTTCAAAAGTCTGTCAAAAATTCCCTACGGCAATACTTTTTTTACCCACTAGGTGCAAATGATAGGTAATGGTCTAAGGTCCGATGGACCCAAAGGCTTAGGTGGGACAACTCATGGTTTGTCCACACCATGGGTCCAAAGTTAGATTTAAAAAAAAAATGCTTTACGCCAATTTTTAAAAGAGTGTAAAAAATCCCCTACGGCAATACTTATTTAGCCACTAGGTGGAAATCGTAGGTAATGGACTAGGGTCCAATGGGCCAAAAGGTCCAGGTGGGACAACTCATAGTTTGTCTTCACCATAGGTCCGAACTTAGGTCTTAAGGGTCAAACATGCCTACCCGAAATTTTCAAACGTCTGTCAAAAATTCCCTATGGCAATGCTTTTTTACCCACTAGGTGCAAATGATAGGTAATGGTCTAAGGTCCAATAGTCCAAAAAGTTTAGGTGGGACAATTCATGGTTTGTCCTTACCATGGGTCCAAAGTTAGATTTAAAAAAAAATGCCTTACCCCAATTTTTAAAAGAGTGTAACAAATTCCCTACGGCAATACTTTTTAGCCACTAGGTGGAAATCGTAGGTAAGGGGCTAGGGTCCAATAGGCCAAAAGGTCCAGGTGGGACAACTTATAGTTTGTCTTCACCATAGGTCCGAACTTAGGTCTTAAGGGTCAAATATGCCTACCCCAAATTTTCAAAAGTCTGTCAAAAATTCCCTATGGCAATACTTTTTTACCCTTTAGGCGCAAATGATAGGTAATGGTCTAAGGTCCAACGGTCCAAAAGGTTTAGGTGGGACAATACATGGTTTGTCCTCACCATGGGCCCAAAGTTACATTTAAAAAAAATGCCTTACCCCAATTTTTAAAAGAGTGTAAAAAATCCCCTACGACAATAATTTTTTAGCCACTAGGTGGAAATCGTAGGTAATGGGCTAAGGTCCAATGGGCCAAAAGGTCCAGGTGGGACAACTCATAGTTTGTCTTCACCATAGGTCCGAACTTAGGTCTTAAGTGTCAAATATGCCTACCCTAAATTTTCAAAAGTCTGTCAAAAATTCCCTATGGCAATACTTTTTTACCCACTAGGTGCAAATGATAGGTAATGGTCTAAGGTCCAATTGTCCAAAAGTTTAAGGTGGGACAACTCATGGTTTGTCCACACCATGGGTCCAAAGTTAGATTCTAAAAAAATGCCTTACCCCAATTTTTAGAAGAGTGTAAAAAATTCCCTACGGCAATACTTTTTTAGCCACTAGGTGGAAATCATAGGTAAGGGGCTAGGGTCCAATAGGCCAAAAGGTCCAGGTGGGACAACTCATAGTTTGTCTTCACCATAGGTCCGAACTTAGGTCTTAAGGGTCAAATATGCCTACCCCAAATTTTCAAAAGTCTGTCAAAAATTCCCTACGGCAATACTTTTTTACCCACTAGTTGCAAATGATAGGTAATGGTCTAAGGTCCAATGGACCAAAAGGTTTAGGTGGGACAATTCATGGTTTGTCCTCACCATGGGTCCAAAGTTAGATTTAAAAAAAACGCCTTACCCCAATTATTAAAAGAGTGTAAAAAATTCCCTACGGCAATACTTTTTTAGCCACTTGATGGAAATCGTAGGTAAGGGACTAGGGTCCAATAGGCCAAAAGGTCCAGCTGGGACAATTCATGGTTTGTCCTCACCATGGGTCCAAAGTTAGATTTTAAAAAAATGCCTTACCCCAATTTTTAAAAGAGTGTAAAAAATTCCCTACGGCAATACTTTTTAGCCACTAGGTGGAAATCGTAGGTAAGGGGCTAGGGTTCAATAGGCCAAAAGCTCCAGGTGGGACAACTCGTAGTTTGTCTTCACCATAGGTCCGAACTTAGGTCTTAAGGGTCAAACATGCCTACCCCAAATTTTCAAAAGTCTGTCAAAAATTCCCTATGGCAATACTTCTTTACCCACTGAGTGCAAATGATAGGTAATGGTCTAAGGTCCAATGGTCCAAAAGGTTTAGGTGGGACAATTCATGGTTTGTCCTCACCATGGGTCCAAAGTTAGATTTAAAAAAAAATTGCCTTACCCCAATTTTTAAAAGAGTGTAAAAAATTCCCTACGGCAATACTTTCTTAGCCATTAGGTGGAAATCGTAGGTAAGGGGCAAGGGTCCAATAGGCCAAAAGGTCCAGGTGGGACAACTCACAGTTTGTCTTCACCATAGGTCCGAACTTAGGTCTTAAGGGTCAAACATGCCTACCCCAAATTTTCAAAAGTCTGTCAAAAATTCACTACGGCAAGACTTTTTTACCCACTAGGTGCAAATGATAGGTAATGGTCTAAGGTCCAATGGTCCAAAAGGCTTAGGTGGGACAATTCATGGTTTGTCCTCACCATGGGTCCAAAGTTAGATTTAAAAAAAATGCCTTACCCCAATTTTTAAAAGAGTGTAAAAAATTCCCTACGGCAATACTTTTTTAGCCACTAGGTGGAAATCGTAGGTAAGGGGCTAGGGTCCAATAGGCCAAAAGGTCCAGGTGGGACAACTCATAGTTTGTCTTCACCATAGGTCCGAACTTAGGTCTTAAGTGTCAAACATGCCTACCCGAAATTTTCAAAAGTCTGTCAAAAATTCCCTATGGCAATACTTTTTTACCCACTAGTTGGAAATCGTAGGTAAGGGGCTAGGGTCCAATGGGCCAAAAGGTCCAGGTGGGACAACTCATAGTTTGTCTTCACCATAGGTCCGAACTTAGGTCTTCAGGGTCAAATATGCCTACCCCAAATTTTCAAAAGTCTGTCAAAAATTCCCTACGGCAATACTTTTTTACCCACTAAGTGCAAATGATAGGTAATGGTCTAAGGTTCAATGGACCAAAAGGCTCAGGTGGGACAACTCATGGTTTGTCCACACCATGGGTCCAAAGTTAGATTGAAAAAAAAAATGCTTTACGCCAATTTTTAAAAGAGTGTAAAAAATCCCCTACGGCAATACTTATTTAGCCACTAGGTGGAAATCGTAGGTAATGGGCTAGGGTCCAATGGACCAAAAGGTCCAGGTGGGACAACTCATAGTTTGTCTTCACCATAGGTCCGAACTTAGGTCTTAAGGGTCAAACATGCCTACCCGAAATTTTCAAACGTCTGTCAAAAATTCCCTATGGCAATACTTTTTTACCCACTAGTTGGAAATCGTAGGTAAGGGGCTAGGGTCCAATGGGCCAAAAGGTCCAGGTGGGACAACTCATAGTTTGTCTTCACCATAGGTCCGAACTTAGGTCTTAAGGGTCAAATATGCCTACCCCAAATTTTCAAAAGTCTGTCAAAAATTCCCTACGGCAATACTTTTTTACCCACTAGGTACAAATGATAGGTAATGGTCTAAGGTCCAATGGACCAAAAGGCTTAGGTGGGACAACTCATGGTTTGTCCACATCATGGGTCCAAAGTTAGATTAAAAAAAAAATGCTTTACGCCAATTTTTAAAAGAGTGTAACAAATTCCCTACGGCAATACTTATTTAGCCACCAGGTGGAAATCGTAGGTAAGGGGCTAGGGTTCAATAGGCCAAAAGCTCCAGGTGGGACAACTCGTAGTTTGTCTTCACCATAGGTCCGAACTTAGGTCTTAAGGGTCAAACATGCCTACCCGAAATTTTCAAAAGTCTGTCAAAAATTCCCTTTGGCAATACTTTTTTACCCACTAGGCGCAAATGATAGGTAATGGTCTAAGGTCCAACGGTCCAAAAGGTTTAGGTGGGACAGTTCATGGTTTGTCCTCACCATGGGCCCAAAGTTACATTTAAAAAAATGCCTTTCCCCAATTTTTAAAAGAGTGTAAAAAATCCCCTACGACAATAATTTTTTAGCCACTAGGTGGAAATCGTAGGTAATGGGCTAAGGTCTAATGGGCCAAAAGGTCCAGGTGGGACAACTCATAGTTTGTCTTCACCATAGGTCCGAACTTAGGTCTTAAGTGTCAAATATGCCTACCCGAAATTTTCAAAAGTCTGTCAAAAATTCCCTATGGCAATACTTTTTTACCCACTAGGTGCAAATGATAGGTAATGGTCTAAGGTCCAATTGTCCAAAAGGTTAAGGTGGAACAACTCATGGTTTGTCCACACCATGGGTCCAAAGTTAGATTTTAAAAAAATGCCTTACCCCAATTTTTAAAAGAGTGTAAAAAATTCCCTACGGCAATACTTTTTTAGCCACTAGGTGGAAATCATAGGTAAGGGGCTAGGGTCCAATAGGCCAAAAGGTCCAGGTGGGACAACTCATAGTTTGTCTTCACCATAGGTCCGAACTTAGGTCTTAAGGGTCAAATATGCCTACACCAAATTTTCAAAAGTCTGTCAAAAATTCCCTACGGCAATACTTGTTTACCCACTAGGTGCAAATGATAGGTAATGGTCTAAGGTCCGATGGAACAAAAGGTTTAGGTGTGACAATTCATGGTTTGTCCTCACCATTGGTCCAAAGTTAGATTTAAAAAAAACGCCTTACCCCAATTATTAAAAGAGTGTAAAAAATTCCCTACGGCAATACTTTTTTAGCCACTTGGTGGAAATCGTAGGTAAGGGGCTAGGGTCCAATAGGCCAAAAGGTCCAGGTGGGACAATTCATGGTTTGTCCTCACCATGGGTCCAAAGTTAGATTTTAAAAAAATGCCTTACCCTAATTTTTAAAAGAGTGTAAAAAATTCCCTACGGCAATTCTTTTTTAGCCACTAGGTGGAAATCGTAGGTAAGGGGCTAGGGTCTAATAGGCTAAAAGGTCCAGGTGGGACAACTCATAGTTTGTCTTCACCATAGGTCCGAACTTAGGTCTTAAGGGTCAAATATGCCTACCCCAAATTTTCAAAAGTCTGTCAAAAATTCCCTACGGCAATACTTTTTTACCCACTAGGTGCAAATGATAGGTAATGGTCTAAGGTCCAATGGTCCAAAAGGCTTAGGTGGGACAATTCATGGTTTGTCCTCACCATGGGTCCAAAGTTAGATTTAAAAAAAATGCCTTACCCCAATTTTTAAAAAAGTGTAAAAAATTCACTACGGCAATACTTTTTTAGCCACTAGGTGGAAATCGTAGGTAAGGGGCTAGGGTCTAATAGGCCAAAAGGTCCAGGTGGGACAACTCATAGTTTGTCTTCACCATAGGTCCGAACTTAGGTCTTAAGTGTCAAACATGCCTACCCGAAATTTTCAAAAGTCTGTCAAAAATTTCCCATGGCAATACTTTTTTATCCACTAGTTGGAAATCGTAGGTAAGGGGCTAGGGTCCAATGGGCCAAAAGGTCCAGGTGGGACAACTCATAGTTTGTCTTCACCATAGGTCTGAACTTAGGTCTTAAGGGTCAAATATGTCTACCCCAAATTTTCAAAAGTCTGTCAAAAATTCCCTACGGCAATACTTTTTTACCCAGTAGGTACAAATGATAGGTAATGGTCTAAGGTCCAATGGACCAAAAGGCTTAGGTGGGACAACTCATGGTTTGTCCACATCATGGGTCCAAAGTTAGATTTAAAAAAAAAAAATGCTTTACGCCAATTTTTAAAAGAGTGTAAAAAATCCCAAAATTTTTCAAGCTACAAATCCTTACATTTATACGGTATATGACATATATCATTGAAGTTAGTCGAAGAAGTTGTTGATTTTGATAAGGGGGGGGGGGGGGGGGTGGAAAAAGGCAGGACAGGAGATTTGAGTAAAAAATGGCCGGATGAACATCTTGGCCAAACAAAAAGGCAGGATGACAATTTATGTAAAAAAAATCAGGATGAAAAAAGCAGGACCGAATAGAGTAAAAATAAAAACGCAGAATAGAGATTTCAACATAAAAAATGCAGGACAAAATTATTCATCCTAGCCCCTCCCCCAATAAAAATCAAATAGTAGCTCCCTTTATTGACGGTTTCATTGGTTTTTTTTCATCAACAGACATGATTACACTTCTTAATGCTTTATTTTGTCAACCTCTCCTTTAAAAATCGTAAATCTGTAAATATAAAAAAACTATGAAGTCTGAATTCCCCCCAAAATACCAGATACTCGAAAGGTACTATTGTCCCTATAAAGTGTAAAAAGAGGGGGGGGGGGGTGTTAAAAAAATCTCCAATTTCAACAAACTGGTCATTAATATGAACTGTCCAATACCTTATTTATATAAACATATGAAGTCAATATAAAGTTTTTAACCCCCAATGCATTTTAATATTGAACAAGATAAAAAAATAAATACGAAATCTCGCGAAGTCAACCATTTGTGCACTCATCAATAAGACGTTACCCTCTCCTCAGTGATCGTTCCTCATTATTATCCCAATATCAGCTGATAACGTACATTTTTCGCATAGTAGACAGCTTTATTTCTTCTTATTTATCAGAAAATGCTTCGTTGGAACAGACAGTTACGATCACCTTAAGTAAAAGTTACGATCATTGTTGATAAAAATAATTAAAAGTTACGATCATCATCGTGATTTTTTGTATCTCGATTTTCATTTTTCTTGTTGCTTTTTCATCCTGCCCGAAAAAATATTTCAAAGGCAATGCTTATTAAGATGTTTCTTCACATAATACAAATCTGAAAATAAACTGTTAAAGTGGAGAAATCAGCCTTATCAAATTTCCCTATATTTGTGTCCGGCTAGTGGGATGATCGTAACTGCAGTTACTGCAGTTACGATCATCACGTTGACACCGTAAATGTCATTTTTGTTTACTCAGGAACATCTCATTCTTAAATTTTTCGAGGGGAAAATATAAAGGTAGCAAAATTATTGTCGTGGCTAAATAACTCTTAACTGACACAATTTCAATTGTCCAACCCTTTAACAGACTTTATTCCCATAATTTTCACTAAAACGTGATATTATTCACGTTATTTTACAATTATGAAATATTTACTAATGTCAATTTATTTTTTAGAACCACAGTACTATTTTTTGTCCTTTAAATGATATCTAAATTTGTTTGTTTCGCCTTTTATTAAAAAAAATTGCTATGCGTATAAGCGATAAATACTACATACTTGCGCGACGCCTTTTAGTTTTACTGAAAACTGCGCAGACTAAGAAATGTTTTTACAAGTGCAAAATGTTCTATGATAGATATCATTTTGTCAGACACTTTTCTTTTTTTGATTTGGTTCTTATAAGATGCCAAAAATCTGTATATTTAATAGAGTTTAACATTAGATTAAGCGTTTTACTCTGAACAGACGTATATCCAACCCGATTAACAGACCAATCGCCCATATAGCCGCATACTCAATATAGATTAACCGACCAATCTCTCGGTTAGCCGAGTGTCGGCCGTGGATTATATACCATTATCTTCGTATATTACAAAATGTATCATATTATATAAGTACATCTTTAGACTTATATGCATATTAATATGCACCAATACTAGTAACAAAAACCTACCGATGCGGAAAGGATGAAACCAAAAGTGGATTTCATAGGTTTAAAGAGAATAAAAGATTATTTGTTTTTAAATATTATCATTCATGTTCATGAATTACATTATGAAAATGTAATAGGTAAGTAATACATTTGATCAAATGTTTAAAAAAGTAGCAGTACAGTACAATTCCATGCAAATGTATTTCCATTATCACTGAACTAATATATATATTTGTTTCGGGGCCAGCTGGAGGACATCTCCAGGTGCGCGAGTTTCTCGCTGCATTGAAGACCTATTGGTGACCTTCTGCTGTTGTCTGTTCTATGATCGGGTTGTTATCTCTTTGACACAATCCCCATTTCCATTCTCAATTTAAATAAACGTATTATTACTGAATTGAACTAAGTATACAATTATATATACGCCGATTTATAAGGCAGGACGGCATAATTTTATACCAAAAGTTAATTACTTCGAATAAACCTCCAGTGACTGCAATCATTCATTCATAATGCATAATTTCGTATTGTTTAGCTTGTCCCAGTGTAATTTTGTATCTATAATACTAAAATCACGAGGTCCAATTTGTCAGCCGTCATCACGTAAAAACGACGAATCAAAGAATACAACTTTATATATAACTAATATAGTACAAAGGTGTAGATTAAAAATTACACCACTCCAGGCCCTTTTGTTTTCCACGTAATTAATATTGCCAATAATTAAGTAGTTCCGAGTCGAGTCCGATACCGATACCAATAGTATATTCACCAGTTACCTATTACCTTATATATGTACGTTCCGCATCTGACAGGCGCACCACCAAACGGTGTATTTAGGATTATGCTATATACACGGGTCATAATCACAGGGTTGACACTACTAAATTCAATCATTGTCAAATTGTAACCTATTGTAGTATTTTAATCAGTAAGACTTTCTAAGATAACAATACGAATACTAAAAATCTGGACTAAAAATAAGGCGTATAGGTACAGTTTTCAATTTGTTAGCGGGCATAACAGCGAATCAAAGAATTCAACTTTATTTATAACTAATATAGGACAATGCTGTTGATTAAAAAATACTCCATTCCAGGACCTTTTGTTTTCCAAATAATTAATATTACCAATAATTGATAAGTTCCAGTTCGACGGGTTCAAACAGAAAGATTTGAAAGCAGAGAAAACTGTGTATCTTATAATCGGTATGACTTTATCAGATGAAAATACTAATACTAAAATAAGGCTTGCGCATAGTTATACACTTTGATTCAGTCACGGACCTGCGAAATCACGGGTGTGTTCTAGTATTTAAAGATTTTTCCTGATTGACTTTCAGTTCATATCTTTATATCATGCACCTTTCATAGCTCTCCTTATCAATATTTAAAACTAGTAATGATAATGTTAATGTGCCTATCAAAGCTTATAAGTATAGTAGTTGCCCTTTGAATTTTTAATTTCATCGTTTTTGTGATTTCATTAAAAAATAGGATCGTTCATATGATATTTGTATTGAGATCAAAAATAAAATACAATGGTCACTTTCAAAAAGAGATGACAGAAAGAAATGTAAGTCTTCACGGGATGTATATGTCGTTTTATTATTTTGTACAGGTTAGTATATGTACAAAAACTTTGTACGAGTAATTACATAATACAAGTTATTACTTAAATATACTTGTACAATTTTTGGTTGAGAAAAGATAATAACTTGTACAACACAATATCTTTGAGTTATATTTGTTTCTCCTTGTGCTTTAAATGGTTTATTCAAAACTCCTTTCTTCGGGTTTTTAAGTCTAGGATTATTTGTTAATTGTCGGGTATATTTTTTTCTTTAACTATTTTCTCTTATTTTTTCTTTCTTTCTTTCTTTGTTTATGTTTTCTTTTCATTTAGCGTATGCATTTTTGAAATCTATATTGTGTTTATTTTTCTTTTCTTTTCAAGTGCATATGGCAAAATCAAAGGTACTTCAAATGAGTTGCACCACGTGACTTTGTCCCTTTTGATCAAATTACTTCCCTTAGCTTAAGATTGAAATTATATTTTATTTTAGATTTGCGGATAATCCAGTCCTTTTCCGTCATGTATCTAAAACTAATGTACCTTTAAAAACTTCCTTTGGCGGATTTTTACAAAAATGTTGTGTAATTCGAAGGGAAAATGCTTAAAATTTGACTTTTTACGAAATGGGAAGGTTGAAATCATCATGTTTTTAAAATAATTTGGCCGAAAACTTAAGAAAGTAGGTAAGTTAAAAGTTATTTAACTTTAAAATTCAACCTACAAGGTGTTCCCCTATATGCGAACAAATCATGAACAATGTCTTCTTGCATGTGTATTTCTGTTTTGAATCTTGCTATTATACGATTTTACATAATTTTATTATATCTTATATAGCAATTACACAATGGTTACGCTTCCGATTTTTAAACTAAAAAGGCCGAAAAATTTCAGAGTAGACAATGTCCATTTGTACACGGACAGAAGCCTAAAAACATGTACAATTCACCTATATGCGAACAAATTGTTCATTCGACATAGGTATTTGCATATCGGCATTTTTATTAAAAGGGTTTATATAATCCTATTGTAATGGCTGCCATCATGATAAGGCAAAATGGCCGCTATGCAAGCAAATTACCCCAAATTTTGCCATATGTGTGTAATTTACATAAATAAGGCCGTTGGTTTTCTCGTTTGGATTCTTTTACATTGTCATTTTGTGGCCCTTTATAGCTGACTATGCAGTATGGGCTTTGCTTATTGTTGAAGGCCGTACGGTGACCTATAGTTGTTAATGTCTGTGTCATTTTGGTCTCTTGTGGAGAGTTGTCTCATTGGCAATCATACCACACCTTCTTTTTTATAATAAACAAGTGTGGACACAGATGAGTGTGGATAGTATGTTTGAATGTTTGACAGTGTTTTATGATAAATGTAGTTCTATGATTTTCCTATATGTGTTATTAACTGTGTTGCACGATGACAACCAACCGGAGCATTAGGAGTATTGTTTATTTTATATGTAGTTTAGTTTTTATGTTCAAGACAGGCATGGAAGAGACACTAATTGCATTAGTTACCAAATGATTATGATAGAATATGTTCCACATCTTTGATTTTGGATACATTTTATAGCTAGGAGAGCAACACATAATAGGTTCAATTTTTCATGATTTTTTTTAAATTGGGAGATGATATCTGAGAACATGATATAAGGAGCCTGTAATTCAGTGGTTGTCGTTTGTTTATGCGTTACATATTCGTTTTTTCTTTATTTTTTGTACATAAATAAGCGTTATTTTTCTCCTTTGAATTGTTTCACATTGTCATTTTGAGACCTTTTATAGCCGACTATGCTGCATTAGCTTTGCTCATTGTTGAAGGTTGTGTGGCGACCTGTAATTGTTAATTTCTATGTCATTTTGGTCTGTTGTGGAGAATTGTCTCATTGGCAATCATATCACATCTTTTTTATATGTATTTGCTAACTATTTGTATGGTTCTATTTATATATACTGAGTGCCAATGAAAACGCAACACTTGGTTTTTCAAAAATAAAATTTATATTAGAAATCATGATCTTTCAAAATGAATTGTTCTTGAAAATTAACAATTCTAACAATAGATCGATATCAAACAAAAATGTTTCATTGTCATCTTTCGGGCGCAATAGATAAACGAAACATCCAATGTCGAATCATCACATCACAGTCCTAACAAAAAATGTTACAACCCTGTTGTGCAGCGCAATCTCGACAGCGCCGCGGAATTGATCATCCCGGACGTTTAATGTGATCTCGAGGAATGTTATTCCACTTGTCCCGCAAAGCAAACTCAAGCTGACTTTTTGATATTGGTGGTGGTTTTCATCGTCTAAACCATGTCAAATCTGATGCAAAATTTGCTCTATCGGACCTAAATCTGGCGAAACGCATGACTTTTGGCCAAGGCGGGTGCCAAACGTCTATGTAACCACCACTGACGATTTTTGGTACATAATGAATGATTTTTGGTCTACAGAATTCGATGTTTACGCCAGACGGCCATTAAGATGTCGGCTGTTGAATTTCTGCGCAAATGGTGCTTTACTGAAATTGCTTCAGAGGATCTACCGTGACTACCATTGAACTCTCGTGACCTTTGGACATCCATCAGAGTCGATATCGGATATGTTAAAGACCAAATGTATCGGTTTTGCTGAGCGTTTCTTGCTTTTTGAACCCCGGGATGTGGCTTATCATTAACTGATCTATTTTTGTTGAATTTGTGGATGATTTGGGTTATTGTAGAGGCTACAGTCTTCTCGAAATTGTATGCTGTGAAAGGCTTCATTGGATCATGCCGGAAACTGCATGTCGCTGGTTGTCAGAAAGTCCTGGTATTTACTCAGATGTTTATTGCAGTTTCCTTACAATAAGGGCGGGAAAATTCATGACATTAGCCAAGCTTTAAATGACAAAATCGTGAAAATGGTGCGTATATTGAAAAGCGGTGAACTCGGTTTATGTCCGTTCAAAATAACCCTTACTTCGCGTTTGTTCCAAAAATCACCCAACCGTAAAGTTGTCGACAATTGTCTTTAAAGTCATTTTCAACCAACTTTACAAAGTTCTAATATAAAATAAATAAAAATTATCAGACTTTTTTGAAAAACAAAAGTGTTGCGTTTTCATTGGCACTCAGTATATCTTTGTGGTGGCTTGTCAGTATCATTAGTAAAACACTTTAAAATGTTGAATTGATCCTCAGATTAGAAGAAATTTATTGGTTTTTAGTAATGACAATGCCTAACATGATGCTTGGGCCTGATGAGCTAGAAAGTAAGCTTCTGTGCTGTTTTCTATCAATTCTTTGATAATATCTCCTTCAAAGCTGGTGAAAGCAAAACAAATTTGGTCAATGGACAAATAATGTTTGGTTCAAACAAAAAATAAAATGCTTTTATCTCCCTGTTACTTACATTGTACATAGAAATAATACATGGAGACATCCTTGTACATGAGAGTTGTCTGTAAAATCTTTACTTCACAAAGAATGAATTGCATAACAATGAACCGAGCTCAAAGCAAAGCACTTTAATAATACACTTAGACAGAGAGCTCAATCCAGTGATATACTTTGTACTACAGGTCCTTCGTGAACATCCATCAACCAGAACCATATCTCAATAACATGCCATTCTACATGGTTGGATCAGAAGTCCTGAAAAAGACATGATTTTTTTTTTATCGTATTTAAAGTATATATGCATAGGTTAAAACTTTCACAAATTTGAGGTATAATCATTCAGTGTCTGGCAACTATCAATCGCTTCATGCACAAACTGATATAGGTTGAGCATGAGTGCCCTCTGTTGGAAATAAAAACATACCTCCACCTAATTTTAGTAAACTGATGAAGAAACATTCAAAACTATAAAATGTTATCCAAGACTTGTCAGTGTCTATATATAGCTATTCACCATCGCCACTGAATCAGTGATATATGTACACATAAATACATGTAAGACTAAAATTAAAGTATATATATAAGACTAAAACTGACATTCAGTCTTTACCTTCATTCCCCAAGTCCTGTTAAAATCTAATTCATGATAAAATAAAATTACAACCAATGAAATCAAAGGCGAATTAAGAGGCCCCCCCCCCTGTCTGGAAAAATATGGTTGATTATTTAGAGGACCACTGGAGCATGATCAGAGTGGGCCCTCTCTTAGGCAGTCAGTGGGCCCGCACTTATGAAAATTTCTGGATTCGCCACTGGAAATATCCCTCCAATAGACTAGCATTTAAATCCCAGTTTTCTAATATGGTAGCTAGGTGGAACCTAAAACTAAAAAATTTGAAAAAAATATTTTAAATATATTTCAAATGCATGTATATGTGATAATATAAATTCTCTAGATTTCACTGTATTTTCCCTTTTGATGTTTTTCAACTACAGCCAGTTTGGTGTGGGTTGATGTTTGATTGTTGTACATGTTATATATCGACATGAGATTTGTTTATATACATAATACTTATTTCCCTAAATTCAAATAAAATAGATGTGAGAAATTAAAGGAAACCATATGCAAATATTAAAAAAATAATTTGCATTTGTTCTGTTGATTGATAGTGGTACACATATGAAGAAATGGTGAAATCACTTATACATAGTTCTGATCAAAAGTTTCATGATAGACATGCATGGTAAATAAGTAGTAGGTTGTTTGAAGTTTGCAGCATATTCAACTTTGAAAATCTTTTTCAGGTCTACAATCCATATAAAAATCTGTATATATGTGGTATAATTTCCAATGAAACAGCTTTCCAGAGGTTAAAATAACAAAGTAATTATAGGCAACCATACAGCCTTAATAAGTGAGAAAAAACAGTCTAGACATGTTAAGTAAGCAACAATTAATGTAATGGCCTGATTTGCAACTTATAAACAACAGGTTTGGAACCCTCCCCCCTGGCAAAAAAATCAAAGAGCAGATTGCTCTGACGGATACGATTGCCGTTGTTTCGTTGACACATGTACATGTATACATGTAGCTGGATAATATTATTTTCAAAACTAATTCAACTGCACATGTAAAATAGTTACAAAATAGCCAATCCCGGATAAAAGTGTATGAACAATGCGATTAGGCCTATTGTGTTTTATTTTTGTACTATCAATTCCAAGTTTACTTTCCACAGCAGTCACTGAGACTCAGAGTGAGAGAAGGTATTTCACTTCGTATCTTATCACCTATTTTCCTACGTTAATTCTAGGAGGAACCCCATTCCTAACTCTTTAAATATTTAATTTCCTTTCGGTCAGTGATCATGACTCCTTTCCGTACACATTTATCGGTTTAAATTTCGATCATTTTTAATATAATACACTTTATTGACAGAACGAGCTAATACTTGACGTATTGTTTTAATTCAGAATTCACGGAAGTTACTTCCAGAAGGGAGACAATTGGAAACAATAATATGGAAGACTCCATTTTACCTGAAGGGGTGTTCTACGATGTGGACTATATTTATTTTCATTTAAATGATGCATATGATTTAAAATTATGCAACAATAATAACCTTCAATAGCAGACATACATAGAAAAGATCCCATGAGTTTAAAATTAATTAATTGAGTGGGAAATCCAGAGCAACCATTCAATCGAAAACCCCTCAAAGTCAAGAAAACTATACGCATGCGCATAATTTCCAAAAAAAACCTGGAGCAAGAACGTATATTAAATGTTTATTAAACGACCTAGATAGTTCTCTATTTCTTTATGGAAGTACAATCTCAAATATCAGTTTCATAAAGGTAAAATATAAGAAAAACTCCACTTCAGTTCTTATATGACAGAAATAGATTTATCGGAATTCAGAGAACTCTCGCATTTTATCAAACTGGGAATTCCCTCTAACGTGTTTCTAAATTTAGAAAAACACTAAATATAAATACTGCGTAATTCTGATTTTCCGTGTTGTTAAAAACACGCATATAAGTCAAGGGAATTATCAAACATGAAGATTATGAAAAGAACATTATAGGAAAGTTGTTCAAGTTCAATCCCTTTGTTTGTTTTTACCTTTAAAGCAAGACAATCATAAGAATCTGAGATGTTCCTTAATGTTTAGAATAAAACGATTGACGTGAGGGCAATGCTCTGAGCCACCAGTATAAGTCTACAGATTGCTTGAAAGCAATCGTATCCCAAAAATTGTTCCAATGAAGATAAAGGCAAGCCTGGAGGGGATTCATTACATTTGAAACAACTTTTCTGAAGGATGGATACGTATAAAAATTAAAATATGTAATAAGATTGCCAATAAGACAACTACCCACAAATGTTCAAATGACAAAGCAATTATAGGCAACCATACAGCTTCAAAAATGAGGGAAACTGTCCCAACATGAAAAGTATACATTAATACAATTGAGAAGAGAAATGGCCTGATTCACAATTCCACTAATAAACAGGTCGGGAACATCTTCCCTTCAAATAAACCAGATGCTCCACAGGGCGCAGCTTGATACTACAGCAGAGGCCGAACCCTGAACAGTTGGGGCAAGTATGGACACAACATTAAAGCCTGATACAGCTCTGAATTTGGATTGTGATCAAATAGTCAAAACAGAATAGGTTTCTGACACAGAATGAATGTAGTCTAAGAACTTAAAACATTTAATATTAAATTGGACTTTTACCTATTGTGGTCCTTTATCCAAAAATCTTAATACATGGTTTGAGGCACTTGTCGCAGAAAAAAATCCTATATATAGACTTAGGGGTCGACCATTTGATATTCTGGGGGAGGGGGCAGGTGGATTTGTTTTTGATCGGTTATTTATTTTTGTAATCTAAGAGGACAAATTATTCATTTTCTGCACTAGTGAAGCAAGATTTTTCATTAACCCTTCCACCGATTGCTGCCCAGACTGAAGCTACTCTGAGACGATGGCTTCCCTGGCTACTATAACTTAAGTGGGAGATCTTCATAATAAATGTCAATAAAAACTTGTTTGTAGTTTTTTATGTATTTATTTCTTTCACTAACACTATGTTCACAGTTTTGTTCATGTTTTGATAATTTTTTCTTCATAAAATATTCAAATTTTCAAATTTTCGGCATTATTGAAGTGAAATTCTCAAAATTCTGCTCTTTGACCCCAAATCGTAATTTTTTAACCCAAAACGGCAAAATTTTGAAAAATTTAACGAGGCTGTACAAATTCCTCACACTGAACGATGTCCATTCCAAGTGTTTTGTAAATAAAACGATATTTTATGTCAAAAAAGTATACTAGTTTGGCTTCAATTCTTCCATATTCTTTAAAAAAAAATGTTCCCTAATTTCAAATTCTCGTAAATTCCGTAAATTTCTCTGATTTTGACACGGTTTTCAACAAACGGAAGCGCCATGTTTACACTTTCATCCGGGTATTCATCAAAGAAAGATAACTCATGTTTGCACTGTTTTAAGCGGGAAATATAAAAGAGGTATTCCGATCCCGGTAAAACGGGACTCATCGTCAGCTGTCTGAAGCGTGAATCCCGGTAAACCGGGACTCATCGGCGAAAGGGTTAAAGCAAGGGACTGATTATTCATTTTCACAACTGTTTTTATGATATTCGAAAAACATACAATTTTCAAATGATTTTTTTATTATAAACAACATATTTGTGTTTTCTTTAAATTTTTATTTTGATATTTTTTTTTTTTGCATACTGAATGCTATAAATTTTTATTTTGACATTTTTTTTTGCATGCCAATGCTATAAACTTTTATTCTGACATTTTTTTTGCATGCTGAATTGATATGCACGCAGTTGCGTGTTGGCATATAGGGAGCTATGCGCCTGAATACAATTTAATTAAATATATTAAATAACTTGGAATCCTCCCCCTTTATAAGTAGAGACAATCCATAGCCTCAGAAATATTAATCTTAAATCTATATAAATGAAAAGTAAGCTTCCATAATTAAAATTCAACAATGTTTCTTAAAATTGGTAAAAGTGGTATAGTCATACCCCAACATGTTGACCATAGATAGACAAACAATTCACTTGCATTCGATTCGCATTTGAACTATGTGTTTGTTAATGTACATTTTAAACCGTTTCAAATGTGAATTAAACTAATTCAAATTAGTTAATGTCAATCCAATTCAAATTAGGTGTGAACTCAGTATGATTGTCAGGTAGTTTCAAACTGAAAGATACTTTTAAGGGAAGGGAAAGAAACAGATAAAACCATGTGTGTTACAAACACTGTTTATTCAAGTCAGAATCCTGGATCTCAATAGTACTTTCATAATGTCAAATAAAAACATGAATATGATAGTTACATACAATGCTACATGTATTTAATACGTATTAAATAACATTTATTTTAGTGATTGGTAATTTGGAAAAATCTGAAATTCAGGCGTAAATTGAGAAACAATATCACTGAATGCAGTTTCTAGTCAAGTGACCAGCAAACATGGAAATTTACCTTTTGAATGAAAGGAGAACTCTTACATTGAAAATGAATGATGTAAATCTAGATTCTAATAATAGCCGAAGGGAGTTCACATTAACAACAGTTAAAGCATTGCTGAATTAGTGAACAAAGCATTTTTCTCATTAACTTGAAAATCCACCTATTTTTATAATAGAAAAAACCCGAATTTTAAGACATAAATTATAAAATTCCTGATAAAAAGCGGTGCTGAGCATGCATGTAATATGCTTGAAACATATTCAAGAGGGGGAGGACAGGGGTAAGGGAGAAAGGGGATAGAAGAAAGGAGAAAGGGGGTGGGAGAAAGGAGAAAGTAGGTAGGAGAAAGGAGAGGAAGGCTGGGAGAAAGGAGAAAAAGTTGGAGAAAGGAGAAAAAATAAAATATCTCTACTTTTAAAAAAATTTCTAATATTTCAAGAAAAAATATCTCAAAAGGAGATGTTTTATTCTAATGGGAGAAAGGAGAACGGGGGTAGGAGAAATGAGAAGAGGGGTGGGAGAAGGGAGAAGGGTACCCCCCTGTCCTTCCCCTCATTCAAAGAATAAAGTTTTATAACTTCCTAATGTCATTTCCAAAATTTATCAAAACCTAAATCTTACTGTGGATTCCTATATTTTTCGTGGATGTCAATTCTCCTGGATTGTTGAAAACTTGCATATTCATCGATATTTGATTTTGTGGTTTTAACAATCCAGACAGACAAATAGCAATAAGGTGTTTAGGAAAACATGACCTAAAACCTCCTTCATATAAGACAAAAATACATGGGAACTCATACTGAATGGTCAAATGTGTTCAATATGAAAATTGCAGTTAAGATGGTAAAATCACAAATCAGCCGTTTCTGTAAATGGACTATGACTTTTGAGCAAATTTAAAAGTAGTCCGAGATTACTCTGACGTCCAACGGCTGTTTTGCCAGACAAGCTGGGGCCGTGGGACGTCAGAGCTCGTCCCATATCAAAAAGTGGATATTTGCCCACCCAAAATAGATGCGCTGCTTCACCGCTTCTGATGCCGACTGACGGCCATGGAGTTATATAAATCGGGCACCAATCTGTTCATTTTTCATTTATCTCTTCATTTATGTAAGTTTCACCTACCTGCCAACCTTTATTTTTCCATATTTTAACAGTTTTCACAGTGACCCATCGATTTCGGCATTTTGCCGTTGGACGTCAGAGTAATCTCGAACTAATTTAAAAGGAAATGACAGGGAAGGGGCCAAATATTGTTCAAGGGGAGCAAATGCCCTTTCATTTGGTATGCAGGTTTCAAAAATTGAGGGAGAATAAGAGGAAAAGTTGAGTCATCTTATTAGACTTCAGTTAAATAATGTAGACTTATATACCACTAATTTAAAAAAAAAAAAAAAAAACCCACAGAACTATGTCTAATTCACTTTGACTACTGATATATGCAAACCTAAAAACAGAAAAATATATCATAAAATAGTGATTGAAAGATTCATAACACTTTGAAAGGATAATTCAGACACGTGTTACACGGGGAGCATGTTTGTTTACAAATAATAATGTCACGTGATCGCGCAGACCTCACATGTTGCATCGCCCTTACAATCCACTGATACATAACCCATTATCATGCAAACATGCAACGTGAATGTGATTGGTTATCAAATAATACAGAAATAATGCATGCACAGTTTATGAAGAAATTAGTTCATCAAATAGATCGATTTTCACTTTTGACACGAATAGGTCGGGTTGACATTTCTGTCATCGGGAATAATATTGAGATAAATGGGATAAAACTGACCGTCAAAAAGGTCTAGAGAAGCACATCAGTAGAACCTTAACATTAATAAGTAATACTTACCAAAATTTCTCTAATTAATAAACTATATAACTGAAATTTCACAAAGATAACGGTAAATAATTATGATGGTGGCGGTGATGCTGGTTAAATTGGCGCGAAATAATATTCTTACTCCTATTGCTTTACGTAAAAAAATGTATAGAATTGAATTTGACTAAAGTTGAACATAAAAAACGTGAATATGCAAAAGCCTGGTAATATATTAATGATAAAAGTGTGTATAAATTTCTGTAAATGAATTTACCCGTATACTTCACTAAGAATTACATTTGAGCGCAAGGAGATCTTTATTGTGAATTGGTTTATTAACTCAGGGTCGAAGTTCAACATGTTTATATTAACGGAATTTTTTTGCGTTGCTTTTTAATAAATCATTGAGGCCATCTATTTTTATTACGGGTTTCCACATCTTTAAATCGGAATTATAGAAAAAATGGAATGTTGTTAGCAGAATCAAAACAGAAATGATGAACACTGCAACATTTTCAGCAAAACATAAATAGGATGGAGGATCTGTGTATTCACATTATTTGTAAAACTCTCTTTATTCATGTGAAGCGTGTGCTTTACATCGAGGCTTGTGCTTTACATCGAGGCTTTCTATGCTTATCATCGACGCCACAGTACTTCAACCAATCAGACAACGTTTATTTGGGGCATTCGACCTGTTTTAACTCAGATTTTGGAATTTTTTAATCGAAATTATAGAAAAATGGAATGTTGTTAGTACATATAAAATAGAAAAAGATGAATACTATTAGTTAAAGCAAGTTTGGATGGGGTTCTGTGTATTTACATTGTTTGTACAACTCTCCTTACTGATGCCATATTTTGGAATTTCCGTGACCTAAATGGTTCGCGAAAATTAATATTTTTATATATAGTATAGTAATAATATTTTTGAAATATTTGAACAAGGTTGGCCAAAAAGTGGTCAATACTAGTATTGACCATGCCAGCGGTAATTACCGGGAAATACCGGGAAATACTGGCAAATACCGGCAAATACCGGTCGATTGAAATTTTGGGTGTACATTACTATTAAGTGCCTGTCTCAGATAAATCCATGCAAAGTGATCAAGAAGCAAGGTTACAAGATCATCTTAATATTCTGTTACAAGGAAGGTCTTACCATATAATAATTTTAGAAAAAAAATAATTCCAAAAATTTTCAAGGATATACCTTATAAAGGGCTGTTTCTAAAAATAGAATTTCTATCAAGATTAAAGGTTAAAAACATGCAATTTTTGATAAAATAGACCTTAAAATACCTTTCATGAATATTTTGTAGGCATTTTAGTATGGCTTTATCATAAATATGAACCAATATGAAACTAATGATTATACTTATGTTGACCTCTCAAATTTCCTTTTAAGTGCAGCAAGGTCACCAAAAGGTCAAATTTCAAATTTTTTAAAAATTTTGCAAAAATTCTGGTTTTCAAAGTCTTCCCAGGAAAAGCGAGAATATTTATTTCTTTTTATTTTGGTCTCTTTACTATTGCTATAGCATCATTTACAAAATATAAAAAAATTGTCGTCGGCAAATGAATTTGTCTGCTTGAATTTTATTCCACTTTCAGTCATAGTTATGGATTTTGATAATTTTTGCATATTTTTCACTTGATTACAGAAAATTTTCAAGTAAGATTATGAAACTGTTAGAAACATTAAACAGCTATAAGCATAGTTATTTTGAATGAATTTTATACATGTATTTAGTTTTTTAGAAAAAAAAAATCAATTAAAGGGGAGATAATAAAATATTGAATTTATTGCACAAATTTATATTTACTGAATTTTTTTCAAAAAAATAAGGTCTATAAACCTTTTATATTCTGGAATTATTTATGAAATGCCATTCTATACTAGATATTTATATGCTTATATAGTTTTATTATCCAAAATATATGTTTTTCTCTATATAATCTACAAAAAAAGCTAAAATATATTAATTTCATTGAATTTTTAAAGGGAAAAATGTCAACAACACACTCTTTTATTATATATATTGATTTTTTAGCTTGCATTGAGACAAGTCATTTACATTCAGATACCTTAGTCACCATAAGCTGTTAGAAACCACTCTACCTGGTCAATTACTGTTAGTACAGAAATAATGAAAGTGTTAAAAGTAATTTTAAATGTTCTCATTTCTATTTTTATTGTAAATTCTTAATAAAGAGTGATTTACAATGACTTTTTTGTACAAAAGATATAAAAAGTTTTGTCCCTGCAGTTGACTTTGACATAGAATAGCATTGCAATCATTACATTTTGCAATGAATTTGTTGTTGTCTTCTTATACTGTATAAAAGTTCCAAGTTTCAGTTTGGAGTTTAAAGTTTAGGTGGTTATGTACGTAAACATTGATTATAATATAAGTAAAGATAAAATTTACACCACATTATATATTTTTTGGTTTACACCATTAATTACAGAAGCCATAAGAGAATAAGTCCTTCATACCATCTATCTGTAGGAAGATGATTTTTGTCTTACATTGAAAAATAGACAGGAAACATTTTATTGTTTAAGGGCATCTTCAAATATCCCTTTTATTACTTTTAATCCATATTTTATCATCATTTATTGGGGGCTGTTGTTTCAGTAATTTAAAATTATCAGACCTAGTAATGCCAGGTGATAGCTATATAGGTAATATGACACCTGTAACTTCATTTACCTGTATTTACCTGTAAAAATTATGCATTTTCAATAAAAAATAATATCTGGATTTATAGATATTAAAATAATAATTATTATGTCTTTATTATTTATATATCTAAAGTATGCAATAAAATAGTTTATAAGGACTAAATTTGGAGGTATAAGAGTTTAAGATGAATAAAACATATTAAATTGATTCATTTATATCAGCTGAAACATGCTTAAAGATAAATGATTAAATATATTTGACTTTTTATCAAGTTTTAACTTCAATAAATAGTAAAAACTTCAATGAAAATTTCAATTGACCAGTATTTGCCAGTATTGACCACTTGAAGAGTATTGTCCGGGGCGGTAAATACCGGTAAATACCACTGGTAAATACCGGGGGTGGTAAATACCGCCCAACCTTGTATTTGAAGACTACAGACAAACGACGGATGTGGTGTAGTGGTTAGCGCATTAGACTACAAACTTAAAGGTTTCTAATTCGATCCTCTTTCCGTGGAGAACATTTCAGGGACTTAATTTTCGGCCCTCCCTTTACACCATTTGTGAGTATGGTCTTGAGAAACGGTGATAGTCCGTCGGAAAGGTACAAACGGCTGACCCGTGTTAAGAGAGAGCAATATCTCTTGAACGTAAAAGACACCCTTGTAGATTTCGAAAAAAGAGCAGGCTAATGCCACTACAAGGCAGCACTCACACCCGCAAAGTGGAGAGGGATTAATAAAAGTTGTAATGACTTGTTTCCCAATCCACTATAAACAAATATGTTTAAACTAAACTAAACAAACGACGGAAGCAAAGTAACAACATAAGTTAACATGACACATTGAGCAAAAGTTAAACAGTTTGTTGCCACTTAAATACGAACTACTGGTGTAAACTGACAAAGTCGTTAAAGGCGAAAATAAAATAAAACCCTTCTACCATTTATTTTCAAACATAAATCATGACAAAAAGTTGCATATGTAATATCATATATTGGACACAAAAGTAAAGCCTAATAGATTAAATAACTTATTTGTTTGCACAAGACAAGTAAGCATAACATCTGAAATAACACAATAAGATCAATCTGAAAGCATTTACATGTGCTTGTCTTACAGCCATCCAACAGCTGCAGTAAACATGGCCTTGATCACCACGCAGTTGCTTTCATGACGTAAACCTCGGTGTTCTCTTGTATATCCAAAATTATCAAATCCTTTCTCTGAATCTTTTCGATTTGATTTCGATTCATTCAACCAATCACGATTCCAACTTTTGTTCCTTTTTTGTTTCCATAATCGGCAATATTCAACACAACTCCTTTGATTTTTCTACTGTCCATCGGACCTCAGTCTACTCTTTGCACTGGTATTATAACATTCTCTCCAATTTCTAAATCTTTTAATCATCTTTTGGAATTTGCTGTGCTAATCAAAAGGGTAAAGTTCATTAACTGTACAATAATAAATAATTTCGTCACCTTTGCACCAATTTCAGCTAAATTCAAAACACCATCCTGCCGTAAGAAATATTTTTAAAGTGCTGTCTTTTTGGCTTCCTCTACATTGCTAATATTCTCTCTGTATATTGTGCGTGTGAAAGCGATATTATAAGTCCGAGTTAATTATTTCATATTGATATATTTTTTCTACTCTACACTGTTTTCCATCTTTACACTTTAGTTTTGTTGACTGTTTTTGAACTTTTGCTCAAATATTTGTTATACAAAATCACACATATGTTGAAAGTTTATACCTTTATGTCTTAGTCATAAATTATTTGTTTAAAGGGAAACGATTTGTTAGGAATATCAAATAGGCCAAGGTAGAATAATGATTTGTACAAGTTAGTATCATTTTCTCAGTAAAAATTGTACTAGTAATTATTACTTGTACAATTGTATTCGAACAAGTAATAACCTGCACAAAAAATAACATGTACACGATATATATTTACACTGCAATGCTGAAATGCAATGCCTCCTATGCTTCTTTCTGAATTTACGAGAACGCTAGCAACAACTCTATGAAGCATGTGTTGATGTCAAAATGTTTGTCCCTATTTAATATGCTACTAGTATAATGTTACTAGCGGCAGTCTTAATTTTCCGTCTTTCAACCTGGTAGATTAAACTAATATATATGAATTTCTAAATAATAATTTCCTAAACATTTATAAAAGAACAGAGTTTTAATGTCATTCGCGTTGCACATATGTTATCTTACCACGAAAAAAGGGCATTAACTTAATAAAACACTTTTTTGTAGAGCTAACGAGGCCATTTTTCATAAATTTTATATTCAAAGTGGCATAACTGTGTAAAAAAAGCCAATCATTCACTAATATAGAACTTGTCCTAGATATATCTTATATTAACCTACAGTATAAGTTATATAATAAACAGCTGCGCCATGAGCGCATGATACGCCCGACGTCTTGTGTGGAAGTTTTATGCAATAATCATAAATAGTTTCTGAGAAAGTTTTAAGCAATAACCATATATTGTTTTTGAGACACGGCGGGACATGTGAAACTCCCAACCCTGTTCTTTTAAAAAAAAAAAACTAAATATCACTAAAATAAAATTTTGAATTAAAACCAAAAAGTATACAGATCTTTAGATTAATATAACAAAGAAGTGTGTAAAGTTTTAAGCAATAATCATAAATTATTTTTGAGATACGGCGCGACATGTAAAAAAACCCTCCCCTGTTTAACAAAATACTCAATAACTCCAAAATAAAGTTTTGAATCATCACCAAAAAGTATACAGATCTTTAGATTAATATAACAAACAAGTGTGTAAAGTTTTAAGCAATAATCATAAATTGTTTTTGAGATACGGCACAACATGTAAAAAAAAACCCTCCCCCTTTTTTACAAAATACTCAATAACTCAAAAATGAAATTTAGAATCATCACCAAAAAGTATACAGATCTTCAAATTAATATAACAAAGACATGTGTAAAGTTTTAAGCAATAATCATAAATCGTTTTTGAGATATGGTGCGACATGTAAAAAAAACCCTCCCCCTTTTTTACAAAATACTCAATAACTCAAAAATAAAATTTTGAATCATCACCAAAAAGTATACAGATATTAAGATTAATATAACTAAGAAGTGTTTAAAGTTTTAAGCCATAATCAAGAATCGTTTTTGAGATACGGTGCGACATGTGAAAAAAACACACCCCTGTTTTAGTTACAAAGTGCCGTAACTCAAGAAGTTTTAATCTTATTTTCACCAAAAAGTATACAGATCATTTGACCATCATAAGAAACAACTATGTTAAGTTTCATGAAATTTGGATAAGTCGTTCTCAAGTTACGGTGCGACATGTTTACGCCGGACAGACAGACGGACGGACGGACGGACAGACAGACAGACTGACGGACACCGGACATTTGTATACCATAATACGTCCCGTCAAAATTTTGACGGGCGTATAAAAATCTGACAAGAATTGTACCTGTTAGATATAACGAGGCCATTTTGAATTTATTTTATATTCTTACTCTGTAAATATAAAGTCGATCACCCTATATTATAGAGCATGTCCCAGATATTGCTGATATTTACATATAAAAGTATAATCTTTCAGAAATCTAAAGTTTTAAGTATGAGTCTACGAAGTATTTTTCTAATTTGGCTTATAATCACTATTCAAATGTCATAGAATAGGGAACATACCAAAGATGCAATCAGAACCCTACAGTTCCGACCAAAACTCTGCAAATCAAAGGTCTAACAACTGTTTACAGCTCTTTACAGAAAAAATAAGATTGTGTTATATTGAAAAAAAGAACGTTATAAATTACACAGGATTCCCCATTAAGATGCGTCAAGGCATAAAGACATCTTAAGGTTTTCATATATTAAAAAATAACTATACAATATTTCAATTTTACATTTCACCGAGTTTTAAAAATCTGTGGATGAATTTTATATAAAAAAGTTACAAGCAGATATCGATTTCACAACAATATTAAAATACATGACGAAGGATAAACTTTGATAATTTCGGAAAATTAAGGCCTTAGGAAAGATGTGTCACTCTGTATACATTTCACAACTTGTTAGCTGCAGAACCATAGTTCTTAGGTCCTTATGTTATTTTTGACTATTTGTTGACCATAGCGCTACGGATTCATTGTATTTAAAAACGTTCAGGAATGCAACTCCGGTTCAGACGTTACGACGAGATTCAATATGGCTGAACAAAATAGGCGGAGAATGTATACAATTGGAAATAATTAGATACAAGTTTGAGCTTTCTAAAAAGCAATGGACTGCTTCGCTCTACCCTAATTTAAGGTAATATGTGTGCATGTGGTTGTTGAATTAGTATTGGAAATGTGGTATTTTTAGATATTGATTAGTATTATAAAAAGGATGTACTTCAAGATCTAGAGTGTACGTTATACATCCATGTTTTAAAAAAAATTCTTGTTGATTATTAAAACAATTATAAATAGACACGACTCTTGAGATGTGCCTAGATTGTCAGAAGTTATAAAATACAGATAATGCATTTTTGTAAACATTGTTTAGGAACATATTTTAGCAAAACAAATCGTGCAAATTGCAGAGTAACAAAGCAAATAAACACGAACAAATAATTGATATTTCAATTTTGAATCATCTGTGAAATGTATGCATAATAAAACGAATACGAATTAATGACAGTTGATCGGAACAGAAATACATATTGTTAATTTTCCGGCATTTCATGTCTTGTCATGGACGAGAAAAGTCTGTCATTCTTTATCTCATTTAAACCAATAGCTGTTGCTGTATCTCAGCCGCATCATAATGCAACCAATCAGAATTTATACGTGATCAGTATTTCATTCAAGATGGCGTGTATTTCGACTGAAACTAGGGGGCCTCGGTGGCCGAGTGTTCTAAATCGCTTCCACTGTAATCACTAGCCAGTCAACACTGAGGTTGTGAGTTCGAACTCTGCTCGTGCGGGTGCACTCGACTCCAATCTTATTTGACTAGGATTGTCAGCTTTCCAATCGAAGGTCGGTGGTTTTCTCCCGGAACTCCGACTTCCTCCACCAATAAAAATTGGCCGCCACGAAATAGTCTAAATGCGGTGCTTATAATTGGCTTAAAACACAAAAACAAAAAATCAAATCAAATCGACTGAAACTAATTGCTCCGCACCGTGATGCGAAGTAAATAGTGTTAGGGAAATGAGTATTCAAACAAAAATAGGTACGTCATATCCTAGAACAATATCTAACGAAACGAACTATATATATTGCGTGACAAGCTTTTTACATAAGCTAGAGGTATTGGGGGAGAGTTGAGATTTCAAAAAAACATGTTTTACACCGCAGCATTTTTGCGCCCGGGACTTGTGGCGTTTGTTAGTCTTTTATGATTTTTAATTTTAGTTCATTTATATATTTCGGAGTTCAGTATGACGTCCATTATCACTGAACTAGTAATCATTTTTGTTTAGGGGCCAGCTGAAGCACACCTACTGGTGAGGATTTTCTACTGAAGACCTATAAGTGGCCTTCGTTTTTTTCTGTCCTTTGGTCGGGTTGTTGTCTCTTTGACACATTTCTCATTTACATTATCAATTCTATTACATTGATCATTATTATGGTCTTTATTATGGTCATTATTATGGTTTAACAAGATTTTTACGGTAGACGATTCAAACCTTAAAATGATCAAATTTACTTAATGTACATAAATAGGCAAATCGATCATATTTGAACTCAGTAACTCACTTCAGTTGGATTAGATTTCAATAGTATAACTTAATAAGTTTACTGACGCAGATTAGTACGGTGACGAATTGAGGAAAAGTCGCATGTTTATATAAATGTAGTTTAATTGTCATTCGTACTATACGGCTTTAAATAACAGCATTTGTATTTCAGGGACTAATCTTTATACAAGTATTTCGACTTGTCAAGAAATCGTTTTTGCATTATTTTGAAAATGGGCCTAATATTACGTAAGCTTGCCTTACAGAAAAATGACATTTTAAAGTTTTAAGACTTGCATTCTAAAATAAACTTAAAAAATACGCTTTCTGATATCATATGTAGAAATATATAATGGTCAAGACCGGATATTTTTGAAACTCATGTTCTGACTATCTTGTTGTCATACTCTATCGTGTTAAGTAACATCATTATGGAAGTTATGGGCAAATGGAGGTCAGCGAGACTTGTTGGTTGATTCGACTGTTTATGCTGGTGTTACAGTCGAACAAATTTTGACCGGATTTTATTTTTAACAGGGCTTTAAGGGGTTTCACAATGGTTTTGAAGCCTGAGGAATATTGCTTGTGTCTTCATTTATTCACTGGTTCATGATCTCTTTGATAAAATACGGCTATTTTTTTGTTTAATGCTTTGTTGGATTCCACAGTGGTATTTTCAATAATTCGACCCAGATACAAGGCCTAACGGATAATCTCACAGACGTTTTTAAAGTAAACATATTAGAAATAGTGATATGCTGCATCACCTACATTCAAAAAATGTTTCTTGAAGCTGTTGAAATTTTGTAGGCAAATGTTAGAGCAGAACGAAAGCGTAATATTCACTTCATTTGAGATCTTATTGTAGTTGTAACCTACCATACAATTTACTCTAGGTGGATGCCAGTTTACATAATCGTTATGTTTCAACTTCAAGAGATGAATCGATCAGATTTTTTAGCATTTCAACGGTATATGGATCGACATCAGAACAGAAAAGGCCATTATAAAAGACTCAAAGGTATCAAGTTGCATTGTAAGTATAACAAATTAAAAGTCTGCACTACTAGTCTAGTTAAAAGGACACTAACTGGACATTTCAAATCATCCCTAGCTTTTATTGCTGCAAATTATGCACGAGGAAACAAGTTTAACAGAAATGAAAGAGACAAAGATGATGTTATTGCCAAAGTGAACCATCTGAATCAAAACTTAACTGATCCATATGATGTCAAACCAACCTTCAATCTTACCAATATCTTTTCTGGAATGCATGCTAGAAGAGAAATTCAAGATTCTTTCGTGAACATGTCTATACATTTAATAACTTTTTTTAACAGCCAGTGTCTATACATTTAATAACTCTTTCTGCAGGTTTTATAGTCCAATATCATAGTCATATTTAAAAAAATACGCGTTTTTAAATACAAGTATGAACTTAATGTTCTTTCTCTACCTTTCTTTCTCCGTCACTCACAACTTACTTCAGAGATGATATGACATTGATGCAATGTATGTATGCTAAGAAAAAACCACATTCGATGCCCTTGTATTTGGCTATTATAAAAATATGTCTAAATTCAGTATTCTATAGCGCACATAGTAACAAACATTTCTGACCGCTTCAAAATAAAAAGAATCAATAATGTATGCTGAAGGAGAACGCCGCACATAGACCAAAGTGTAATAGGTTAATAGAAGGCAGAAGTGTTCCTGCCTGGAAATTTTAATGTTTGTTTCAGAAAGTATTTCTTATGTTGTTTTCTTCTTTAAAACTTTAACAAACCACCCATGATTCCACCTGATTGCAAGCCGTACTTAACCGGAACGTTTGTAAATCCCGAAAATGTCAAAGTCGTTGCAAGTTCTTCTGTTAGTGACACCAGAGGAGCTAATACTCGTAAACAATTCCGTGCTTTATCCTTTGACACAAAGCTGAGAGAAATGGAAACAAACACCTACACGCATGCTATTGGTGCACATAGAAAACATTAGCAGCGTAAACGACGGGCGAAGAATTTTACCTATTCACCAATTATGCGCCTGCATTTGACGTTACTTAAGAAATAATTCATGGAAGCCATAGATTGTTGGAAATTTACACATGGCCTGGGCCGTGATATTCGAATTTTATCCTGAGCGTCACGGCCCAGGCTATGGCTTCCATGAATTATTTCGATTCTATATGACAAATACGGTCATCAAAAAACTGAAGCGAGGGTAGGTATGCTGTGTGTGTGGCTGTTCTTTTTTACTCCCTGTTAGATAAATCTCAAAGATCTTTATAGATATGTAGCTTGCGTAGGTTATTTCGTGAATAACCGCTAGAAAAAAACTTTTTAATTATTAAATTCTCAAACCCAACATTTGCCATTTTTAATTTACATGTTTTTCTCATAAGCTTCCGTCAAATCCAAAGTTGACATTTTGTAACTATGAGCCGCCATGTTGACTTGCTGAAATGAGTACATAAGGGAATAATGCAATAGAATAGAAACTAAAACAAAACCTACCTCAAAAATCAGTTTTAATACAATATCATACCAATTCCGATGGTTCACGTAACAGAAAACTTTCAACTTTAGCGGTTTCATTTATATGACGTCATGTTTTGAAATGACTTAAATGCGCCAAAAAGATTAATAGACTTTCGCGGAATTTTATTTTATTTTTATTTTGTTGACTTCTCCGAGCTCTTGTGCATTACTTTTTATTATGCATACGAATAAGTATAAAAGTTATTTTGTATTTTTTTAATTGCACTTTTTAAAACAATAAAATCGGCAAAGGGTCTGCAAATAGGTTCCAATATATGTAGATTTACGTGGGAAGTATATTGTAACAGCCATTATTATGTATATCTCTGAGTCTGCGCTAAGTATATTTTATCGAGAATTTTATCACAGTGTTGTTTATAAAGCTAAAGAAGCACGTCATATTAGAATCGGCGATTAAACCACGGAGAGGGTATAGAAAGCACAATGAAAAAAGAAAATGCCAAGTACCATAATTTGTGTAGGATAAAGTTCAATAATACTAAACTTGATAGAGCCCAGATACGCAATATGTCACCGATACCATCTGGAAGTTATAGTGATGGTACGTCTCCTCAACTTTTTAGGCGTTCTATTAAAGATCAACAACAAAATCCAGTTGAAAATGTGCATAAATGTTTCATTTGTGATAAAGAGTGACCTTTATTTGTCTTAAGAGAGGCAATGACAATGAAACTAAACCAACGACTAGTGGATTGTGCAACAGCTCTTCAGGATAAACAACTGTTGGCAAAGCTGAGTAGTGGCGATGTTATAGCACAAGAGATGAAGTATCACCCGTCTTGTCTCGCAGCTGTATTTAACAAAGAGAGATCAAAGAGACAAACAGAGATCGAAAGCAGTTGCTTACAGGAGGAAACTATAATGAAAGAAACTGCATTAGCTGGGCTGGTCACATAATTTTTTTTTTTTTTTTTTTTTTGTTGATTTCTCCAAGCTCTTATGCAATACTTCTTTTTATTATGCATCCGAATAAGAATAAAAGTTATTTTGTCTTTTTTTGTCTTTTTTTAACTGCAATTTTTAAAACAATAAAATCGGCAAATGGTTTGCAAATAGGTTCCAATACATGTGGATTTACGTGAGAAGTATATAGTAACAGCCTTATTATGTATATCTCTGAGTCAAATAGCCCATTTAAAATAAAGTATTATTGCGTTAACAATTATATTATTCGAATCATCTAAACAGATTCCTAATAGAATATCTTTTTCAACGAGAGCATCGTTATTTATTAAGTTACACAGTTGTAAATTTCTGATAACTGCTTCTATCAATGGTTTAACATTGTTACATTGGTAAAATAAATGCTCAAGAGTTTCAATATTATTATTTTCATCACATAAGTGACATTTTCCATTTGACATACGCATTATTTGCAGTCTGTTTTCGGTATATATAATCCTGTGTATACATTTCCATTGAAATTCTTTAACTTTTCTATTAATATCCAGTTTATTGAGATTTAGCCAATTTTTTTTCCAATTTATGTACTCGCTATACAAATTTTCCCATTTGTTTGACATTTAGGGGTCTCAGTTATGTTTAAGTTTAACTGAAGATAATATTACAAGCAGAGCCCCTGGCCTGTGCAATAAGGGCAGAAAAAGACATTGCAGGTATTATGTTGCCCGGGGAAGAAAATGGGGAGCTAATAGAAACCAAATTGAATATGTTTGTTGATGACAAGCAATTATTTAATAAAAATGAAAGTTCTGTTAGAAAATCTTTTGAAATATTAGACAAATATGAAAAGGCCTCGGGTTCAAAAATTAATTACGAAAAGACTAAGGGAATAATATTGGCGCAAAAGAACGCAGACGGCCTACTTTTAAAAAGATAAGCTGGACGACAGATAACATAAAAACACTAGGTATTCACCATGGTTATAACATTGATAACGACAAAATATGGAAATCAATATTGGAAAAAGTACAAAATTGTGTACACATCTGGAAAGGTAGAAAATTGACATACTCTGAAAAAGTCCATATTGTTAAAAATTTAATTATTTCAGTGTGTGGTTGTGAATTAGAAAAAAGAGGTATACCTGAAAAACATAAAAAAGACTTAAATAAGATAATATGGGATTTTATTTGGGATGGTAAAGTGAATCAAGTAGACCGGAAGGTTTGTTGTTTAGACGGTAAAAAGTGGGGCATGGGGATGGTAAATTTGGATAGTTGGATAGAAAGTAAATATATCAAATCGATATATTCGATTATTACACAAGCCATTATCAAGTTGGAATGCAATAGGTAAATTTTGGTTAAAAAAATATGATAAAAAATATGCAGATAAACTTTTTCTGTGTAGATGTTCAGACCTTTCAGGTCTTGAGATAAAAAAAAACTACCACATTATTACAAAAACGCTTTACAATCGTGGTCAAAATTGACAAGGATCACACAAGGTATAATAACTAATAAATTGGAAGTAAAAAAACAGCCTTTATTTGGAAACTCAAATATTTTATTTCAAAGAAAATCTATATTTTATTCTTCTTTTTCAAAAAGTCTAATAAAAACTATTGGTGATATATGGGATGATAATACCAATGAATTTAAATCGTGCAATGAAATATATCAACAACTTATAGATAAACGCAATTGTATTTCGGAATATTCACGAATTCAAAGTGCCGTACCGCAAAATTTTATACAGGTTTTAAGAAATAACGATGTACAACGCACTTTAAAAAACCACAAAATCAAAATTTCTGAAAACTTTGAATTTATAAATCCAGATAACAAAATCATTAAAATCAAAGATTTGACATTGTTTTTGTATTCTTGTTTTTGCTTATGTGCTTTCTCTATATGTTTTTTTTATGTCATACTTGTTTTTATTTATTGTCATATCTGTTATCTTTGTTGTCATATTTGTTTACTGTGGTGTATTATTTGTTTGTTTTATTGTGATTAAGAATATAACACAATGTCGACTGCTGTACCCCTATTTTTACATTTTTACCAATTATGTCTGTTTGTCGTGATCACGCATCGTTGTCAATGTAATATATTTTTTATAAGTTATGCAAGTGAGAGGTTTAGCTAACTGTAACACTAGGTTTAAACCACCATTTCAATCCACCGTTTTCAACATAAGAAAATGCATGTTACAACTCAGGAATATGACAGTTGTTTGATGAATTTGAGCTTTTGATATTGCCTCTGAGTTCAGAATTTCTTTGATTTTACTTTTTTTAACACCAGAAAATGTCTGTACCAAGTCAAGAATATGTCATTTGTATCAGTTTGTTTGAAATGTTTGAGCTTTGATATTGCCATTTGCTTACGGACTTTCCGTTTAGAATTTTCCTCGGAGTTCTTCTTTACTTTTTTAGATGATATATCAAATACTCTTGCTTTGTACGTTTTAAAGACAAAATATACACCTCAAACACGCCATAACATAAAAAGGTGCACTCGATTTTCTCTTTCCGATACAATTGTTACCCATTTTCAGGAATTTTTCTTGAGTAACCTAATAGAAGGGCAGACACGAAAATTACTGAACTAATAGATTGATATGTTCTCCGTTCGTGATAATTTTTTTTTTAAATCGGAGGTTATGCATTTTCTACATCCAACTTGATAGATACCCATGTCGTCGACTTGATATCTAATTGTTCTACATTACTATGTAATAGATAAAACTTATGCAAATGGTGTTTTTAAAATAAAACACTTCGTAATTGAGAAGAAAATTGTCGTTTTAAATGTTTCTATTAACTTTTAAAAATTTTGTTACTATAGTAAACATTACAGTAAGCATTTATCGCCTTCTCAAAGAGCTTCGATTCTTTTGTTCTATTTCAACTGGGTTTCTGTCTGTTAACCTGTTTTCAGATATACAAGATTATAAATATATTTTTAAAAAGCATTCAGATCAGGACCTTCCTTCAAAGTTAAATTGTGACTTATTCAGTAGGAGGGTTTGAAAGTGGATTTTGTATTTCTTTATTCTTTCTTTCTCATTTTTAAGACCTTTTTTTTATTATTTTGTTTATACTTCTCATAAAAATTTCAATAAGTAAGTATGTACGATTTCAACTTTGAGTATAGATCGAATACAGACAACTCATTATTTTATAATTTCTGAACGAATTGTTTTACTTCAGCTCTCTGTCACCAACAACTATTATTACACAATATAATTTCACATCCTTTCATAATTAATCCAAGATAACAGGAAAGCAGAAAAATTTAAAGCAATAGTTAATTCATCCAATCTAATATCGTAATATTTAAAAATTATGACAAGTAGATATATCAACATGATTTATTGTTTAGGTGGTCTAGCAAGTCGGGCATAGTGCAAGGCGATTTTGTGGTACGATATCTCAGCAGCAGGAGTTCGAATCCCGGCCAGGGAAGATACAAAATTTGCTTCCGGAAATTTTCAGATCTAACTTTTTTGGGATGATATTTTGACAAATTATATATATATATATATATATATATATATATATATATATATATATATATATATATATATATATATATATATATATATATATATAATTATATATAAGAAAAAAGTTAAGCTGAAAATGCACCAAATAACTAACTATAACTACATGTATATATATATATATATATATATATATATATATATATATATATATATATATATAATTATATATAAGAAAAAAGTTAAGCTGAAAATGCACCAAATAACTAACTATAACTACATGTATATATATATATATATATATACAACTCGTCTAAACATCAACCCAACAATGTTAGATATATATACAAGAACACACCCGTGATATCGCGGGTCTGTGACTGAATTAAAGAATATAACTATGCGTAAGCCTTATTTTAGTATTGGTATTGTCATCTGATAAAGTCATGCCGATTATAAGATGCACAGTTTTCTCTGCTTTCAACACCTTTCTGTTTGAACCCGTCGACCTGGAACTTATCAATTATTGGTATTATTAATTTTATTTGGAAAACAAAAGGGCCTGGAAAGGAGTATTTTTTAATCAACAGCATTGTCCTTTATGAGTTATAAATAAAGTTGAATTCTTTGATTCGCTGTTTTACGTCATTCCGTCTAACAAATAGAAAACTGTACATGCTGTACCTATACGCCTTATTTTAAATCCAGATTTTTATTATTCGTATTGTCATCTTAGAAAGTCATACTGATTAAAAATACTACAATCGGGAACAATGTGACAATGATTGAATTTAGTAGTGCCAACCCTGTGATTACGACCCGTGTATATAGCAAAATCCTAAATACATCGTTTGGTGGTGCGCCTGTCAGATGCGGAACGTACAGATAAGGTAATAGGTAACAGGTGAATATATTATTGATATCGGTATCGGATTCGACCCGGAACTTCTTAATTATTGGCAATATTATTTATGTGGAAAACAAAAGGGTCTGGAGTGATATAATTTCAATCGTTTGAATTTATGAATTAGTATGAAATTATTTTCTTCTGAATTGTCTGCCCATAGGTGGCGTTTTTAGGTTATGTGTTTCATCTGATTTGGCGGTTAAATCATTCGGCACGACAGGGTCCACTCGATCGGTCACGTTTATTGTTCTAGTTGTGTTTTGTCGATTTAAGTACATTTGAATTTAATCATGGATACTGAAGGTGAGCCAGATATATCGTTAAGAACTGTTTTAACAGCTGTAAACCAACAGAGTAAAGATATCGAGGCAATTATTGACGCCAAAGTTACGGAGAAAATTGGTGGATTAAGAGAAGAGTTGCAGGGGGCCAATCAGTTAATGAAATCCCAGGTCAAGAAACTTAAAACAGACGCTTCCTATAATGGAAATACGAAGGTAATAAGATCCAATTTGACTTCAATACTGAAAATCTCGAGGATCTTGTTCAGACTTTGTGGGCTATAGACAATGGGAAGGTAGATTACGCACGAGATTTGTTATCAGCTACCGTAGATAAAATCAAGCATCGTAACAAGCTTATCAAAAATTGCTGACACTTCCGAGGGAGGTTGGGATACCGCTAGGCAATATGATGCTAATCCTATTGCATCCGACTCCGAGGATGAAGCAAAGATTATCCGAGCTGACAATAGAGCTGTCCACAAGAAGAAAGGGAAGTCCAAGCAGGTTAGAGGTAATGGTTCCAAAACTAAGGCTAGTAACCAGTCTCTATTAGGACAGGCTCCCAACTTCGTTCCGCAGCCCTTTCGTGTGCCTCAGCAACCTTGGTTCAATGGAATTCCCCTTCAGCAAGGTTTCAACGCTGGAAAGATGCAGAGGGGACAATGCTACTCTTGTGGGTCCTACGCACACTACAGGTCCAGCTGTCCATATGTCAACAGCAGTAAACCAGCAACCCAAACCAGGCCCCAGTGAATTTTTAAAAGATGAGTATTTTAATTATCTTGAACTTTCACATGACAATTTAGTAGATAATCATATTGATGGCAATTTGACCAATAATTATTTCGAATACGAACTAGGTCAATCTGATATAATTGTGAAAGGTAGACTTAGAAAAAACATTCAATTTTGGATAGATATTGGTGCTCCTAAATTTATTATAGATACTATTAGACATGGTTATATTTTACCTTTCTATTCCAATCCTATATCGACTTGTTTATCTAATAATTTATCAGCTTTGAATAATGCAGATTTTGTAAAATCGGCTATTAACGATTTATTAACTAGAGGTTTAATTGTGGAGACATTAGATATTCCATTTGTTGTGAATCCTTTAACTGTTGCTGTTCAGTCAAACAACAAAAAACGGTTAATTTTAGATTTGAGAGAAATTAACAGACAGTTATGGAAGCAGAGTGTAAAATTTGAATATATGCGTATTGCAAAACATTATATTAATGCACATTCATATATTTTTAAGTATGATGTTCATTCTGCATATCATCACGTCGATATCTTCCCGCCTCACACTAAATATCTAGGTTTTGCATGGGAATGAAACGGTGTTAAAAAATATTTCAAATTTCTAGTATTACCGTTTGGTCTCAGTACGGCTTGTTACATATTTACCAAACTAACTAGACCACTTATTAAAAAGTGGAGAGGAGAAGGCAAGCAGATTATTATGTACTTGGACGATGGGCTTGGTGTACATGATGATAAGGAATTGTGTACTCAAATGTCTATTCAAGTTAAAAAAGACATAATTAGTAGCGGTTTTGTACCTAAAGCCGAAAAGTCTATGTGGACACCTACTAAAAATCTAACTTTTTTAAGCACTCATATTGATACAGATAAAGGCATTTTTACTATCCCTGACAATCGTATTGATAAGATTATGAGTACCATTTCAGATATTGATTTGTGTTTATCCAAAAGTGGTAAAGTATTTGTAAGGAAGGTAGCTTCCTTGGTAGGACAGATTATATCTACGTCTCCCGTTATAGGCAATATAGTATATTTAATGACCAAACATTTGTCTATTGACATTAATAGTGTTCATTCATGGAACAGTTATATACATTTATCTGTAGACAGTATTGATCAAATTAATTTTTGGAGGTTTAATTTACATGAAGCCAATGTTAAACCTTTTAAGACGGATGTATCTTGGCAGACTATTGTATATAGTGATGCAAGTAATACGGGTTACGGTGGTTATATCGTGGAAAACCCATATAATATTGCTCATGGTACGTGGTTAGAATCTGAAGTTTCTACTAGTTCTACATGGAAGGAGTTGACTGCGGTGAAAAATGTATTTTTGTCGCTTATAAACTTTTTAAATGGCAAGAATGTAAAATGGTTTACTGACAATCAAAATGTTGTTAGCATTCAGGGCCGTAGCGTAATGGAGGCAACTGAGGCAAATGCCTCACTTTTGAAACGACGACCAAACTTTAAAAGTGTAATTTTGTTTTCCAATTATGTATTTTACATTATCAATATGCGAGTTTCGAGTTTCAAATTATCTACCGGCACACTACATACAGTGTGTCCAATCTGCAGCTGCGATTGCAGCTTTTACAATAGCGGTGACGGTAAAAATAAGTGTTCCAAATACAAATCAAAATAAAAAAATTTAAATAAATCTTAATGTCGTTACAAAAGTGGTTGAAGACGGGTTCTTTAAAGAGAAAAAAGATGAAAAAGGTAACTCATGAGTATAAACACCACCTATAAGTATGCTGGCTTATCACTTTGGTTTATTTTTGAATCGATAACGCTATTAATTACCAATGTTTACACTATCAACTCACTGAACAACAAATGCTAATCGATAAAATAATTCAGTGACCAAAAATATAATAATTATTTATAATTATTTAAAACAAAATCATAAAGCGCCTTTTCTATGGAAGTCTTTAATGTATAAGGCAATTCATGATTTTTTATTTATCTTTAATAAAAGTATGAAATATATTTTTGGTAATGTTTGAAAATATTTTTTCCGTGTTTCTTTTTCTGATTATGATCAGCATTGTCTGGTTGAATGTTAGCGTGTTCCATTGATTCTTAGAATGCAGCAACTGCCTCATCTGCAGAGCAGCATTAGCGAATTAATTTATTTTTCCCATTTTGGATCACGTCATTAGTGAAATGCAACGCCGGTTTCCTGATGAGGTAAAAAATCAAATGTTAGGATATTACCTTATTCCAAAAATTGTAGGCAAGTTAACACCGGAATTAATTGAACCCCTTTTCCAAGCATTTCCAGACGTAACTAACATGGAAGAGTTAACATGTGAACTTGAAAGGTGGGTAAGAAAGACAGTAGCAATGCTAGACAAAGGAAGCCTCCAGACAGCAATTAAGCTAGCTAACAAAGACTTATACCCAAATGTTTTCATAATATTACAAGTACTTTTAACTCTGCCTGTCACATCAGTCTGTTGTGAGAGATCGTTTTCAAGTTTAAGGCGTTTGAAAACCTGGGAACGGGCTACAATGGGTGGTAACAGGCTTCGTGGGCTTGCCATGTTCCATGTGCATAGGAATGATATAGTTGACAAAGAATGTGTGCTGAAGCTTTTCGATAGTACAGGTCACAGGAGAATCGGAAAGTTTTGGTTGACCAACAGAGATTAACTTTAATATTGAAACTTGTTTTGTTACTTACTAGGCTAGCTAATAAAAAAAAAACCCGCATTTCTGTTATTCTTTTTTTTATTTTTTTTAAATGACCTCTCCCATAGTAATGGTGAAATAAGCTTCTCCCGTTTCAGGCACCCGAACCCCCCTAAAAAAATCGCCTCGCTTCGCGATTTGCCTCACTTGATTAGGACATGCGCTACGGCCTTGGCATTGTTAGTAAAGGGAGCACTAAATCAGTTCTGCAAAAGTTAGCTTTAGACATTTTTAGCACATGTATTAAACACAATGTTAATATAGATATGGTATGGATCCCACGTACTGAGAACGAGAGAGCTGATTATCTAAGTAGAATTATTGATTCAGATGATTGGGCTATTTCTGAATTTGTATTTCAGATAGTTGAATCCCTTTGGGGACCTGACGAGGTTGATTGGTTTACCTCTGACGGCAATTTTAAATTGCACGTTTTTTATTCCAGATTTTGGAATGTGTATTCATCAGGTGTTGATGCGTTCACGGTTGATTGGCGAGGGATCAACGGGTTATTTGTTCCACCTGTTTCTTTGATCTCACGTGTATTGATGTATATGCGGCAGTGTAAAGCTGTTGGTACTTTAATTTTACCTTACTGGCCCTCTGCCAGTTTTTGGCCAATGCTTTGTCCTTTTGGTGATGGGTTTATTTCTGAGGTGATAAATTTTATAGATCTTCCTACTTACAAAAATGCTTATATAGCTGGTAAGAGTAAGAAGGCCATATTTGGCAATGTTGATTTAACTTTTCGCATGTTAGCATTACGGATGGATTTTTCATCCAGTTAGCTCATTTTGATGTGAGCATGTATTATAGATCTCTCTTGATCTTTTCTTATAGAATGTTATTTAACATGGATTTCTTGTGTGTTTGTGTTGACAGTGGCGAATATGACAGTGACATTTAGATTGTAGTATTAAGATGATTGTAATGATTTTAAATGATTTTCATTATTAATGTTTCCTTTCAATTACACATATATTTTTGCAGGCATTCGCTGGAGAATTGCAGAATATACCTGTCTCTTTACTTAGTAAAGTGAATTTACTTCCAGAATTACTTTCGGAATCTCGAGTAGCATCTACAACAAAAGGATATTATCAAAGTTTTTTACGATGGAAAAAATGGGCTATATTGAACGGAATTGAAAATTGTGATATTCTACCAGCTAAAGCTTTTCACGTAGCTATATATTTAGCTTCTCTGACACAGTCGAGCAATACTGTTAGTCCAGTTGTTCAGGCGTTTTATTCTTTAAAGTGGATACATTCACTAATTGGATCTTTATGTTCACTGATTCGTCTTTAGTTATTAATGTGTTAGAAGGTGCGAAACGCAGTTTGGCTACTCCTACGAATAAAAAGGAACCTATTTCGGTGGAATTGCTGCATAAAATGTATGATGCCATGTTTTCTTTTGGTAACTTGTATAACCAACGTATAATTTGTGCGTGTTTCACTGCATTTGCTGGTTTTTTAAGAGTTTCTGAGATGCTTAATATTAGAAGAAGTGATATAGTTATTTTAGAGTGTTATATGTCAATTTTAATAGAACATAGTAAAACAGATGTAAATAGAGATGGAAATTCAGTATTAATCGCTCGTACACATTCAAATAAGTGTCCCGTTAAAACCATGGAATTATATTTGCAGTGGGCTGATATTTCATGTGATTCTGGTGAGTTTATTTTTCGAAATCTAACAAAATGTAAAGATGCCTATGTTTTGCGTAAAGAAAATACCCCTTTGTCGTATTCAAGGATGCGTGAGCTCTTTACTGAGGCTTTCAAGCCTTTTGTTCATAACATAAAGCGATATGGATTGCACAGTTTGAGGTCTGGGGGTGCTAGTGTTTGTGCTAATTTGGGTTTACCAGACCGCCTTTTTAAGAGGCACGGTAGATGGCGTTCTGAAACGGCCAAAGATGGTTATGTTAAGGACTCCTTAGAAGATTTGCTTAAAGTCTCCAAAAATTTAGGGTTATAGATTTATTGCTTGAATTTTGAATTCTTTTATTGCATGATATAAAACTTTCTTAAAAATTTTCCCGTTCTTTGTGTTTCGGCCATCGGCTCTGTCGTGTGGTATTGCACTTTACTATTTCTTGTTATTATTATTATGAGAATAATATGTGGTTTTGATATATGGGTATTAACGGAAGAAGAAATATAATTTCAATCGTTTGAATTTATGAATTAGTATGAAATTATTTTCTTCTGAATTGTCTGCCCATAGGTGGCGTTTTTAGGTTATGTGTTTCATCTGATTTGGCGGTTAAATCATTCGGCACGACAGGGTCCACTCGATCGGTCAAGTTTATTTTTTATACTACGGTTTTCATAGATTTTGTATCATGCATTAAGAGATTATTTTGCTTTACATGTGTGGGTTCACTGAATGAACTATTTACATATTTATACGAGGACATTATAAAGATGTTTATATTATGTACATGAGATATATTATTATTAAATGGTAATTAAACCAGCCATCGGCTCTGTCGTGTGGTATTGCACTTTACTATTTCTTGTTATTATTATTATGAGAATAATATGTGGTTTTGATATATGGGTATTAACGGAAGAAGAAGTGTAATTTTTAATCAACAGCATTGTACTATATTAGTTATATATAAAGTTGAATGCTTTGATTCATCGTTTCTACGTGACGACGGCTGACAAATTGGACCTCGTTATTTTAGTATTAAAGATATATAACAATCGCCAATGGCAGTCAGCAGGGTTTAAGAACATCAGTTGTTCGACCTGTTAGACAAATGCGTTTTGTTTAAATATACTTTTTCACTTATTTGGTCTTTTGGAAAATGTTGTTTGTGCTGTATTTAGACCCGAAATTTGTTTTACATGCACACGTATATTTTATCCAACGCAATCATAGGTTTGAACGTAGTTTTCAATTAAGACAACATCACCATAAAATAACTATAAAATGAACAATTACTAGATATTTCGGATAACAGATATCCTTCTTCGGTAATAGCACGTGAAATGAATCATGTCAATATATTCAAATTGAGACACTATCAAAATCTTGAAAGTTTATACAATTTAAGCCGACACCACAGACATTTAAAAATTTCCAAACACGGCGCAAAGATTGCAAAGATATGACAAATAAAAATAGTTATTTGCGATGTGAACTGGCACAACTCTAAATTTCCAAAGGTTGTGACAGTTTAGATGTTATAACTGCATGGAGGGCAGTCCTCAAACAAAAAAATCAAAAATGCCCTAACCGATCCAAGTTGGTATAATATTTCAAATTTAACAACGGTAGGGCAATTGCAACAGAAACTACATATTTAAGCCACCCAAACGAATAGCAGTTTAATAATGATTAGAAAAATGAGTTTGATCTAATAAGGTAAAATAATTGAACGTGGCTACGTACTTATACATCCATCCCAAATGAATGGAGCCCTGTAATTTAAACTGGTATTTAAATTTTTTTTACAATTACAGTTTGAAGATTTTTTTTAAATACCAGTTTAAATTACAGGAGTTATTTTATGGTGATGTTGTACCCTTTTTGACTTGTTATATATTATATTTTGTATAGTGTACAGAATCATATTACATGATCCATCGCCCTGTAAGATTAACCGTTGACTATTTATTCAGTCATTTTATATTTTTGAACGTAGTTTTCAATTTAGACTCGTTTATATTTTTTCGTTTGGGCTTGTATCATATTTTCCCTCCGGTTTATATGATCCGTTCATCCTAGATTTAAGAAATAATTGATGCCAGCTATACTTAATTGTAGTTTTAACATGGGTAGGCATTATATTCGTGATTATTTTTGCCAGAGCGATAGCGAGATACATCTCGTGATCAATTTTATTTGGCAATCGCCAATGGCAGTCAGCAGGGTTTAAGAACATCAGTTGTTCGACCTGTTAGTCAAATGCGTTTTGTTTAAATATACTTTTCCACCTTTTTGGTCTTTTGGAAAATGTTGTTTGTGCTGTATTTATACCCTTCTACAACGAAATTTGTTTTACATGAACACGTATAAAAATTGCGGTTTTTATCCAACGCAATCATAGGTTTGAACGTAGTTTTCAATTTAGACTCGTTACTTTATAACTATTTTGATATGAGCGTCACTGATGAGTCTTATGTAGACGAAACGCGCGTCTGGCGTACTAAATTATAATCCTGGTACTTTTGATAACTATTATATTTTTTCGTTTGGGCTTTTATCATATTTTCCCTCCGGTTTATATGATCTGTTCATCCTATATTGACTCTTAAAATTCGAGAGTCTATCTGAAAATGTGGGTAAATTATATGGCCTTCCAAATACCGTTTCGATCCCCAACATCACTGAAGAGACATATATTGTCGAAATCTAGATCTGGTGTACAAAAAAAATATTGACACCTTGTGTTTGTGGCATAACATCTTGGTCACAAGGTTATCGTTTTCTGTTTAGTATTAAATTTATATTAAGATCCATTTTGTTACATCTCGTGATCAATTTTATTTGGCAATCGTCAATGGCAGTCAGCAGGGTTTAAGAACACCAGTTGTTCGACCTGTTAGTCAAATGCGTTTTGTTTAAATATACTTTTTCACCTTTTTGGTCTTTTGGAAAATGTTGTTTGTGCTGTATTTAGACCCTTCTACAACGAAATTTGTTTTACATGCACACGTATAAAAATTGCGGTTTTTATCCAACGCAATCATAGGTTTGAACGTAGTTTTCAATTTAGACTCGTTTATATTTTTTCGTTTGGGCTTGTCTCATATTTTCCCTCCGGTTTATATGATCCGTTCATCCTATATTGACTCTTAAAATTCAAGAGTCTATCTGAAAATGAGGGTAAATTATATGGCCTTCCAAATACCGTTTCGATCCCTAACATCACTGAAGAGACATATATTGTCGAAATCTAGATCTGGTGTACAAAAAAAATATTGACACCTTGTGTTTGTGGCATAACATCTTGGCCACAAGGTTATCGTTTTCTGTTTAGTATTAAATTTATATTAAGATCCATTTTGTTACATCTCGTGATCAATTTTATTTGGCAATCGTCAATGGCAGTCAGCAGGGTTTAAGAACACCAGTTGTTCGACCTGTTAGTCAAATGCGTTTTGTTTAAATATACTTTTTCACCTTTTTGGTCTTTTGGAAAATGTTGTTTGTGCTGTATTTAGACCCTTCTACAACGAAATTTGTTTTACATGCACACGTATGAAAATTGCGGTTTTTATCCAACGCAATCATAGGTTTGAACGTAGTTTTCAATTTAGACTCGTTTATATTTTTTCGTTTGGGCTTGTATCATATTTTCCCTCCGGTTAATATGATCCGTTCATCCTATATTGACTCTTAAAATTCAAGAGTCTATCTGAAAATGAGGGTAAATTATATGGCCTTCCAAATACCGTTTCGATTCCTAACATCACTGAAGAGACATATATTGTCGAAATCTAGATCTGGTGTACAAAAAAAATATTGACACCTTGTGTTTGTGGCATAACATCTTGGCACAAGGTTATCGTTTTCTGTTTAGTATTAAATTTATATAAAGATCCATTTTGTTACATCTCGTGATCAATTTTATTTGGCAATGGCCAATGACAGTCAGCAGGGTTTAAGAACATCAGTTGTTCGACCTGTTAGCCAAATGCGTTTTGTTTAAATATACGTTTTCACCTTTTTGGTCTTTTGGAAAATGTTGTTTGTGCTGTGTTTAGACCCTTCTACAACGAAATTTGTTTTACATGCACACGTATAAAAATTGCGGTTTTTATCCAACGCAATCATAGGTTTGAACGTAGTTTTCAATTTAGACTCGTATAAATATATACAACTCGTCTAAACATCAACCCAACAATGTTAGATCTGTAAATTTGCTTTCGCAAATTTTTTGTTCTTCCCCGACGGGATTCGAACCCATGCTACTGAGATATCGTGACACCAAATCGCCTGCACTGTAGCCGTCCCACTAGACCACACAACCACCTGGGCTTCATAAAAATGAAGCTTTCGGTGTCCGGGTGTTACCTTTCCGCGTCAGTTTTAATCTAGCGTCGTACTACAGTACATTATATATAAGGCATGGAGATGTTATTTTTACAGATCAGCTAAATTATCTATAGTAAAGGATCCTACAAATTAATGTAAAATACAGTCACAGAAAATAATTATATTTATAAGTACGTCTGAGCCAGTGACAACTCTAGAACAGATTTATCCATCGGATATCTTATATAAATTTGTAGGATCCTGGCGATTTGGTGTTACGATATCTCAGTAGCATGGGTTCGAATCCCGGCGAGGGAAGAACAAAAAATTTGCGAAAGCAAATTTACAGATCTAACATTGTTGGGTTGATGTTTAGACGAGTTGTATATACATAATGTACACAGCCGATGGATAAATCTGTTGTAGAGTTGTCACTGACTCAGACGTACTTGCCAAATAAAATTGATCACAAGATGTAACAAAATGGATCTTAATATAAATTTAATACTAAACAGAATTTTTTTTTTAACTTGTGGCCACGATATTATGCCACAAACATACGGTGTCAATATTTTTTTAGTACACCAGATTCGGATTTTTTTTTAGAAAAAGTACCCTCATTTTTAGATAGACTCTTCAATTTTAAGAGTAATTCTAATATGACGTGCTTCTTTAGCTTTGTAAAGAAACCATACTTTACTATCCAATAAAATTAGTTTGCACATGCGTATATTGACTACGGCAGAAAAATGAATTTTATCAAATTGGTATGCATTTAATGTATTCCATTAACTTAAAACATTTTCAAACTCTAAAATGATACACATTTTGTGACTAATACTTTTACAATGACAACAATGTGTTACAATTCGAAATTGACATATTTGACCTAGATACCGCAACGTCCATGTTGGCTGTTCCAACTTCAAAACCCCTCCCTCTGAAAAACACGTTTCATCTATCGTCTGCTTGTTTACAAAATAAAATGGAGTATGCGAGAACAATCCCCTTAAAAATTGGACTTAAGGTAGAACATAAAGGACAGAACTACACAATTATTGACCATTACAACCAGAAACAATCTGTTTTACAGTATATTATTAGGAGTATCTCATCAGGACAAACAAAAAGAGTCTTCAGACATGAAATTTGTGATGCATCAGTAACGTCAATGTTTGCCAGACTAACTGATGCCACAATATACCAGTTCGAGCACGAGAGCTCGCAATCTGACGATGAACTTTCAACTTTTGCTGAAGGAGTTTCTGAACCAGTAGAAGAACCACAACCAAGGTTAGAACCAGAACAAGCTTTAGAACCAGAACAAGCTTTAGAACCAGAACTAGCTTTAGAACCAGAACCAGCTTTAGAACAAGAACCACCCCTAATGAAACCAAGGTTCAAAGAAATGCCAAGCAGAGAGCACATATATATGTTGGCTCAGGCCAGAGTGGAAGAGAAAACTAAGCAACAATCTGATTGGGGAGTGCGCCTTTTCAGAGGTAAATAAACTCACTCACATCACAACAATTAACTATCATTGTATATATATTATTATGATTTTTCCTGCTATTATGACTACATTTTGTCCTCACTATTCCTGTTGAAAAGGCATGTATATAATAATTTCATTGAAACATATGATCTAACGATAAAATATAAAATAAATTATAGGTTATTATTACTGTTGTACTGAAATGACAAAATTGTTTCATATTTATGATAAAATGGATTGACCCTAGCAAGGAATCGAACCCCATTCATAAAAAATAGGCGTAATTACCAATATACCACCAAGGTTTCCAATCCATTTACAAATGCAACAAGATTGTCACTCAGTTTGAATTTTAATCATCATGAGAAAAACAAAATTTATCAGCAAAAAATGTATGCATTTCGTGTGACGTACATATATGATGAACTGTGAGTCGCGACAAGACTATTTACAAATCAGTCAACCAATAAAATAAAGAATAAAGGCCTTAAAACATCATATTGTGACATATACATTTCCAAATTTGCATTTATTATAAAAGTGAATAATTATTTAAACTTGATAAGATATTTTAAAAATATTAATTTAAATTTCAGGATGGTTGACAGAAAACCAATACAGTGACAAGTTTGAGGAACTTGAAAGCTCCATATTAAACGACAGATTATGCTTTTTCTATCCAAGCCTGCAAACAAAAAAAGGGACAGATTACTCTAAATCAGCATTAGTTGGAATACGTGCAGCAATATCCCGTCATCTCACATCTCCACCATACAACCGTAATGTTAATTTAATGAAAAATAATGCCTTCATGACATCAAATCATGTTATAACGAGAATGATAAAAACCCTAAAGAGAGCCGGCAAAGATGTTACGGTACACAAAAAACCTGTGGCTGAAGGAGACATACAGCGTTTATATTTAAGTGGGGTTTGTAACACAGATTCACCAGCAACACTACAAAACAAAATATTCTGGGACTTAATGTTAAATTTTGGAAGACGAGGCCAGGAAGGGTTAAATAGTTTGACAAAGTCATCTTTTGGTAAGTTCAAAGATGACAGGGACCATACATATTATAAAATGACATACAATGAGGCAAATAAAAACTCACCATGGCATTGATTCCCATGAAAACCGCCAAGAGGTGCGTATGTATGAAAAATCAGGAGATGTAAACTGTCCAGTGGCAAGTTTTGATTTTTATGTATCTAAATTGAGTCCTAAATGTAATGCGCTGTTTCAACAGCCATTGCTTTATCCAAACCAAATTGCTGGTATGTTAATCAAGCCATGGGGAAAAACAAATTGAGTCAAATGATGCCAAGGATTTCAAATGAAGCAGGCCTTTCCTACAGATACACCAACCATTGTATAAAAGCTACCGTTGGTACTGGGCTGAAACGCGCCGGGGTCGATGATTTAACTATTATGTCAGTAACGGGTCATAGAAACATTAAATCGTTAGAAAGTTACGTTGCTGGACCGTCAGATGCACAAAGGCGTACCCTTTCATCAACTTTACAGGGTGTAGCTACCGCAAGTAACAGTAATGAATCTGTGTCAAAGGGCCCCTCCTGCCAAGTCTCCAATGTCAGCACAACTTTATCAAGGAATCCTCTATCAGATATGAGCATATTTACCAACGCTACAATAACCGGTGGAACATTTACGATTAATTTAGTAAATAAAGACATGAAAGACTTACCCGATTCTCCTTGTGCGTCCACTGCCATTGACAACTGACTCGAAAATGTGCGTGTCAGAAATTGACCTCAAAGGAAAAAACGTTGAATTATAACTTTTCTTTCATATTGTGACACAAATATTGTTTTAGTTAATAAATTTGTTAATTTCTGTTTCAATTTAGAATTTTAAAATTAATACAACTTTGCGAAATTAAACTGGTTTGAACTAGTTGGATAAAAATCGACAGAGAGGTAGACGGAAGAGCCTACACAAATACTGTACACTTAGACACAGCGAACATAGAAATTACCGTAATTTTCCTAATCAGAATCAAAATAATTGATGCCAGCTATACTTTATTGTAGTTTTAACATGGGTAGGCATTATATTCGTGTTATTTTAGCCCTCGCTATCGCTCTGGCAAAAATAATCACGAATATAATGCCTACCCATGTTAAAACTACAATAAAGTATAGGTGGCATCAATTATTTCTTAAATCTAGGATGAACGGATCATATAAACCAGAGGGAAAATATGATACAAGCCCAAACGAAAAAATATAAACGAGTCTAAATTGAAAACTACGTTCAAACCTATGATTGCGTTGGATAAAAACCGCAATTTTTATACGTGTGCATGTAAAACAAATTTCGTTGTAGAAGGGTCTAAAAACAGCACAAACAACATTTTCCAAAAGACCAAAAAAGTGAAAAAGTATATTTAAACAAAACGCATTTGTCTCACAGGTCGAACAACTGATATTCTTTAACCCTGCCGACTGTCATTGGTGATTGCCAAATAAAATTGATCACAAGATGTAACAAAATGGATCTTAATATAAATTTAATACTAAACAAAAAACAAGTAACTTGTGGCCACGATGTTATGCCATGTTATATATATATATAATGTTATATATATATATATATATATATACTGTTAGATCTGTTTATTTGCTTTCGCAAATTTTTGGTTCTTCCCTCGCCGGGATTCGAACCCATGCTACTGAGATATCGTGACAACAAATCGCCTGCCCTGTAACCGGTGCGCTAGACCACACGACCACCTGGGCTTCAAAAATGAAGCTTTCGGTGGTCGGGTGTTACCTTTCCACGTCAGTTTTAATCTAGCGTCGTACTACAGTAAATGATATATAAGGCATGAAGATGTTATTTTTACAGATCAGCTAAATTATCTATAGTAAAGGATCCTACAAATTAATGTAAGATATAGTCACAGAAAATAATTATATTTATAAGTACGTCTGAACCAGTGACAACTCTACAACAGATTTATCCATTGGATCACCAGTGGTCATAATGATACATGGCTGTGTACATTCTGTATATACAACTCGTCTAGACATCAATCTAACAATGTAAGATCTGTATATAACAAAAAAATTAAGCTGAAAATGCACCAAATAACTATAACTATAACTATATATATATATATATAGAAGTCTATAAAAAGGACCAACCAGCAAATTAACTATGTACCGGATCGTCTAGAAAAAAAATATATCAGTTTAAAAATTTGCACAACGGTACTGATATAAGATGTTATTATACGAAAATGTTGTTATTAAATCGTGTTGACAAATATTTCGGCTCAACAAATGGCCTAATGTTACCTGCAAAAGTATGAATGTTATTTACATACTAGAATGTTCGGTTTGTGGCCTCCAATATGTTGGTGAGTCAAAGCAGCCTTTCCACAAACGCCTCAATGGCCATAGGAGTGATATCTCTAAGAAGCCACTTCTCCCAGTTTCTCAGCACTTCAGACAAACCTGGTGACTTTAACCGCATGAAAATTCTAGTGATTGAACAGAACATTCACTGGAGTGATGCCCAGCGACAGGTTCGGGAAAGCTTTTGGATAAAGGAACTTAATGTACATCATCCAAACGGCATCAATAAGAAATACTAACAGTTTTGTTTTTCACTCATTTTTATTGTTAATATACACAGTCACGTATATTGAATTATAGTGTTTTGTTTATATTATGATATTCAGGATTTTGAATTAAAATCAATCGATCAAAACTTACCTGTATTATTACTGATCTATTTTTACACCTTATACATTATGTATCAATATAGTTAATACTTGTGACACTTGAAGAAGGCCATTTGTTGAGCCGAAATATTTGTCAACACGATTTAATAACAACATTTTCGTATTATAACATCTTATATAAGTACCGTTGTGCAAATCTTTAGACTGATATAATTTTTTCCTTATCTGCATAGTATCGCCTATTTTAGACGATACGGTACATAGTAAATTTGCTGGTTGGTCTTTTTTTTATAGACCTTTATATATATATATATATATATATATATATCAGCCCAACAATGTTGTGGTTTGCTTTTCAAGGATACAATTTTTTTTACGAGAAACCAAAATAACACAAAAATTCACAACTATAGGTCACCTTATATGTCTTAATTGATATACATTCCTATATCTCTGCAGTGTGTTTAAAGAAATAAAAGGTGAGGCTTTAAAAATCAACAAAATTGCTTGATGTCTGAATACTAAAAAATCGCCTTCTTAAAGCCTTAATTTGTTGACAAAAAATGTAAGGGATGCATAGTCAAATCTGGTTTTGAAATGCAACCAAAAAATTGCATCTTGATTTATTCACTGATATTGTTCTATTCAGTGATATATGTTCTAAACTTTGTTTACGTGAACCAGTGTTTGGCACTCGTCGATTTACCTCACAAAAACGTATCACAAACTATAACATTGGAAAGACACCATGTCTATTTTTATTTATTTCAGTTCGCCGAGGATCTTATTTTATAAGAAATTTTATGGACTAACAAATCGAAGTGATGGTTATATTATGTAATAGACGAGTCTTTTTTAGAGTACGGAATTTCCAATTCAAACTGTAAGTTAAATTTAATATACACAGTACACACATTTTTACATTTATTTTATTACTGGCTTTACTTCACCCCAAAAATTCATCAATGCCAATAGAAAACTCGCATAGAAATTAAAAAGTATTGTTCGTTTTCAGAAATGTTGTCACCATTAATGGCAATACAATATTACAACTATCGTTATATTTTACAGTGGTAGTAGATATAATTAGCTAAATGCAGGCAATTTGAACTATTGAACAATTTTTAAGCAGTTTGTTTGCAAATTGTATATGTTTAGAGCAATCTGATATAATTTTATTTGATCGCTGACAGGCAAGTTCTAGATTGTATAAATATAAGACGATATGTATATAGATTATAACATGGCATTTTTCATATCTAATCCCTTATCAGCCCGAAAGCCGACCATGGGGTGATAAATGGTCTGATTTGAAAAATGACATGTTATGTTCTTCTTATCATATACTTCAGCAGAAGAAATACAGAATCTGATGTTCAGTAGTTGTCGTTTGTTGATTTGGTTCATAAGTGTTTCTCGTTTCTCGTTTTTAATATAGATTAGACCGTTAGTTTTCCCTTTTGAATGGTTTTGCTTTTAAAAAAAATTCATTTGTTGGAATATTTGTTTTGCATTTTTAATAATATACTTGTCTGATTCCAAACATTTTTTTTTATCCAATATTGGTATGTTTCACACAAAAAAACCGTACATACGTGTTTTTTCCGGAATTTGCCGAATGACGTCGAAATTTCATGCGATAACGTTACAGAAAAGCATGCGATAATTATTTGAAGCCGTTGATATAAAACGGAAGCAGTTTATATAAGCCGGAAGCAGTTGATAACAAAAGCCATAAGATAAGACTAAGACAATTCTCCAAATTTGATGAATAAATATATGGGCAAATTAGTTTCAACAATGGGTATCATTATACCATTATTTTCTACAAATATATGAAAATGTATGACTGCTAACGAAACAACTAAACTACATAGACATAAATACAACTATTTATTTTATATAGTTTACGTGCTGGATCCCAGATATGATATGTATGTCTATGTAGTTTAGTTGTTTCGTTAGCATTCATACAATACTTATTATTATAAAGATATAGATCTTGTCTGTCAGCGATCAAATAAAATTATATCAGACTGCTCGAATAACTTGGGAATATTAGCAGTGTAAATAAACATAAATTGCGGGCGCCTTGAATTCTGAGGAAGACCCAAAAATAACAATATTTGTAGAAGTTTAAACTCGTAGAAGTTTAAGGAATATAAATGTTAAAAATATGCCCCACATTTTCAGCTTTGAAAAAAAATAGTAATGTATATGAGATTTCCATTTTAAGATGTAGTTTTTACACGAAAGTTCATAGTAAAGGCGTTCCACTTTAAGCTGTAAAAAGAGTTCCTATGGGAAATTGCATTGTCTATATTCAGAATTGCAAACTAGAAGGGAATGTGATTTCAATAGTTGGCTAACTTGTGTAATTGAACGGGTACTCTTTTGAAAGATTAATTGAATTTTCAATCGTAACTTAAATTTAAAGCTATTATTCGTTTATCTTATTAATATAAACATACTGCCCCTGGATTAAGGTGTTACACGCAAGTTTACCACATGATTTTGAAAGAATGACGAAACTCATAAATCGAAAATAAACTGACAACGCCATGGCTAAAAATGAAAAGGACAAACAGACAAACAATAGTACACGTGACATAACATAGAAAACTAAAGAATAAACAACACGAACCCCACCAAACACTAGGAGTGATCTCAGGTGCTCCGGAAGGGTAAGCAGATCCTGCTCTACATGTGGCACACGTTGTGTTGCTTATGATATAAAAAATCCGGTAAATAGTCTAATTCGGTAGGTCACATTGATGAAAGGGAAGAGGATTGTAGTTACGACGTAAGGAACATATCCGATATCATTTGTGAAACGGTTATTCCATAACGGTCAACAAACTCGTGTTGGCGTCCGTAAAATTTAGGAAGAGATGATTTCAACTTCACCATTTGGAACTCTTGATTTAATAGCATCCTTGTGGGCAACAACCCTCTATCAAGAAAATCATGATAGGAAATGCAAGCACGGGAATATCGTATCAATTCGGAGATATATACACCGTATGCAGGTACTGCTGGAATGTTGCTACTTAGAAATGGAAAGTTCACAATCGGAAAGCTAAAATCATCTCTTTTGTCGTAAAGTTTTGTTTTCAATTGACCCTCATTGTCAATTTCTAGATGCGAGTCAAGATATATGAGACCGACTTAACTGTATCTGTTGTATCCTTTATCTCTAGTTCAGTGGGATAGGTGCGTTCGACATAGTCACCAAATTTTAAATTATTTAGTAAAAGAACATCATCTATATAGCGAAAAGTAGAATTAAAGGATATAACTTCTTATCTTTCTTCCTAAGAAGTTCCTGTATGAAGTCAGCCTCATAATTAAAAAGAAACAAGTCGGCAAGAAGAGAGGCACAATTCGTTCCCATTGGAATGCCGATAGAACGTAACAAATATGTTGTCAATCAAGAAATCAAGCATCTTGATAATGTCAGTTTCAGAGAATATTTTGTTTGAATCAGGGTGATCCTTTACAAAGTAGGATTTATCCCTTCCTAAGACAAGATACTTATATCTTCGTTGGCTATTCTTTTTTATGAAACAAAGCAATACCAACTCTTTCAATTTGTCTTTTAGTTTGGAATGTGGAATACTTGTATAAAGTGTAGAAAAGTCAAATGTTTTAATACTATTACAAGATGAAAGAGAGTTAGATCGTATGTACTATAAGAGATTTTTAGATTTTTTTAGTATCCACATCTGATTCACGCCACTTCTAGAATAGACAGTTTCACAATAACTTTAGAAAGAGGTTTCGTAGAGCACTTGGAAGACCCAGCAATATACCGTTGTTTGTAAGGACACTTATGCAGTTTAGGTATCCAATACAGTGATGGAAGATCCAGTTCATCATCTTTGGTTGAAATTCCAAACGAACATAGAACAGACCTATGATTATCCAGGATTTCCTCTTTGGTAAGTGAGGGTATATGTTGGGTTTCCAAGTGAATTGTCAATACCTAATTCGTTTATCAAGCAGTAAATGTAATAAGTTTTACACACAAAAACGATGTTGTTTGGGGCTTTATCTGCGGGGACAACAACATATTTGTCATGAAGGTAGGATAAGTGTTTTGCAACATTAGGGTCTTTAAAGATTGACGTAGCATGGACATTGATAGACCCATTTAGTTTCTTAATTCTGATTTTTATCAACGACCTCTCTTCCTTAATCCATTCGGAAAGAGTGTCTACGTCTTCCTTCTCGCGCTTAGACCATTGCCTGGCATACTCCTCGACTGAAGCCGTCAAAATTTTAAAGTTGTTTCCCAATTGATGGATTCCGGCTCACGATAGTTTGGACCTTTCGATAACACATTTCGTAGGGACGTGTTATTAACAATGTTGAGGTCACCGGTAATAACGTGGCCAGCCGTTTATATGTGAATTGGGAACTAGCACAAGTGCAATCAGGAGGTTTAGACTTGAAGTCGTCAATACTGAGATCCTGCAAAACGTGTTTGTAATTGAAAATTTTAGTTGTAATAGGTGTGGTATAGGTATAAGAAATGATTGGTACAGACTGGTCTTTGAAATAAGGAGGTATTTCTGATTGAACTAATTTATGAAGGATATTGCCTAAGTTGACGCCATCGAGACCTTTGTTGGCAAAGGAAAGATTAAGGAAAGATCTTTTCTCTTTTTCATCTTTTCCAATGCGGACTGGCTTGAAAAGTCTGTGACTTGCAATATCCGAAATTACAGCAGCTGCTGTAATTTTGTATTGGTTTGAATGAGGGTTTGTAACATTGGTTTCCAAACATAAATTGAACAGAGAATGAAGTTTGAAAGGGGTAATGAATAAAGATTCGTGCAAATGTGATGAATACTTAACGGCTTTTGTATAAATGGCAGCAAGTCATTAGTAGAGACATCATGCAGAGTAGGTGATGCATAGTGACGAGGACCATGACTGTGTCTACGTCGAGGAGTAGAGTTGAAAATATTCATCACATTCACCGATCTACACGAAGGACTAGATAGAATACTTATACAATCAATTTTATCATTGCAACCATATGGTGTCGCAGTTCCAAATTGCCTAATCCAGTAGTCCTCTGTTTGTCTACGGAGAGGCGTTGCAAGATTAGAATTGTTAGAACTATGGTATATTTTTTCGATAATGCGTACTGTCATAGAAACGATGGAATGATCGGGCTGATTGAAATGCTGGTAAAGAATGTCGTTAGCATTGAGGTTAATGTCTGATCTATGACCGCACATACGTTTGTTTAGCCTTCCTCTCATTTCACCGACGTATACCAATCCGCAAAGGTTGCACTCTAATCCGTAGACGACATTAATCGATTTACAATTCAGATCATCGTAACTTCTGGTAAAATATGACTCCTTAGTTAAATTGCTAGTGAATTCAGCATCTGTTATGCCTTTTTGCCATATCATAAAACCCTGCGTTTCCCGTTTGTTGTAAATACGGGTTAATGAACACGTGTCTGCCCATATGTTGACCAAATATTTTTAGAAACACCAGATAAACATATTCAGAAACATTTTCGAGAAACACCTGGTAAACGCATGTTTTGAGTAATACCTGGTTAACATGGATTTGAAAACAGACAGTTAACATATGTTTTGAGACTTGATAAACATATATATGTTCTAAAACAAGTTTGTTCATATTTAAAAAAAATAAGTGTCAGATTATTTGAGAACTTAGATAGTTTCTTTCCTGTTCAATGAGGCTCATTAGAATTATGAGAAAGCAATACATTATCGTGTTTATATCATGACAAACAACAACTCATTCATTTACTCGTCCCTCATACAATCTACAGAATAATGTTTAAAGTAAAAGATTCAACATAATTATCAATACCATCTCTTGATTTTTTTCAATTTCAGAAAATATCTGGCTTCGTGAACCGCTGTTTAAATTTAAAAACTCATAACACTGATATTTTAGCTCTTCATTCCAACTGTTACAAAACGATCAGGCTCTTGTGAATCGTGAATTATGCAAAACAAACAAAAATATAAAGGCGCGTTGTAAATAAAAGAAGTGAAGTTACTAACAAACATATGGTCTACAATGTGTAAAAAGTAATATGAAACCAATTAGTAGTCCACAAGACTAATTCCTGGCAAGTACAAAATGTGTTGTCATGAACTAAGCCATCTGTATTTCGACCTTTCAAGATACGTTAACTACTGCTTCTACAAACATTTAAAAACTTTAATTCGAAACCAATACTTCTTCTATCTTATAAATTTGTGACACTCATTTACCCCAAAAATATGGTTGAAACCGTCCAAAACAGGACCAACTACATTGTCCTTTTCTAATAAAATCAACAACAAAGCAGGTCTTGCATTATTGCCAAATCATGAAGATACAATTGCAGTATATGATGAATATTTTTCAACAGAAGTTTACAACTCATAAAATGAATCACAATAAGATATTTTGTGATAATTTGAATATGCAGGCGGTCAATATACATATTCAATATAATGATCATTCTCACGAGTTTTTATTTCCTTTGACGCATTAAGTCAATCATGGTATCGTTCTGAATGTCAATTACTTGTATATACTTTGCAAAATAGTTTTTATATTCCACTACCATGTTTATATCTATCTTTTACTGACTTTACAAATAAACCCATCTATAATATCATAAAATGACATATCAATCCACTAATCCGTCAAAATAAAAATATCATATGTTTTAAAGTAAGATAAAAAGTAAGATAAAAAAAAATTACCAGCATTATTTGCTTTTTTAAAATAATTATATGGTACTCACAAAAGCGGGTATTTCATAATTTTATGAGTAAATAAGCATGATAATGCTTTATAATCAAAACTGAAAGTAAAAGCGATAACCTACAACAAAAAACCTGCCAAAAAGCGCAATGTTTGTCTACTGTCTATTATGAGAAGACCATTGTATTTATTCGTCTGATCCTTCGCCTTGTCTTGTCTAATCCATTTTCGATCAAACGACAGTAATAGCATTTTTTTTCACTGCGTTTGTACAAACAACAATTTGAACAACACTCCACGACAGACGTCAACATGTTTAAAGACGTGGATTTGAAAGAAAATGCGTGTATAACCTTTATGAAATTAACTAATCATGCATATATTTGTTTTACACTAACTTTGAAATTGCTTAGTAATTATATTAATTTTGTTTTCAACTGCAATAATTATTCAATAGCGAATACCACAACCGACTTTCGAAAAATTATAACTTTGATAACATAATGTCAGATTCATTAATTCATTCATTGGTCCGTTTCTGTGTGTGTTACATTTAAGGGTTGTGTCGTTGTTCTCCTCTTATATTTAATCCGTTTCCCTCAGTTTTAGTTTGTTACCCCGATTTTGTTTTTTGTCCATGGAGTTATGAGTTTTGAACAGCGGTATACTACTGTTGCCTTTTTTCATTAACACTGAAATAATTGTTCAAATTGTTAATAACCCTTTTAAACGTTGTAACAATAAAAAAAAATCACAACGATGTTTTTTCAACTATTCAATTAAATTAGAAATGGAAATTGGGAACGTATCAAAGAGACAACAACCCGACCAAAGAGCAAAAAAATGTCCAAGGCCACAATGGGACTTTAACACAATAACAAAAAAAAAAAAAAATACATCCCGCACACGGAGGCGGAACTCATCTGCCCCCTGCAAATATGTGTACTAGTTCAGCGAAAACAAACGTCACACTAAACTCCGAAACATATAAATAAATAAAAAAAAAAAAAAAAAAAAAAAAAAAAAAAAAAAAAAAAAAAAAAAAAAAAAAAAACATACAACACCAAGAAAAGCAACCGGCTCCTGACAGGTGCAAGAATGCGGCCAGGTTAAATAGGTTTTGTGAGATCTTAAACATACACATATACCTCAAGCCATTGTAGAATTAAAAAAAAAACAACAGCAATTCGAATATTTAAGCTCAGTTAACATGTGTTAAAACGTATTTTACTTCAAAATTATATTGAAAATATATTTTACATTTAACGAATAAATAATTTCTGATAGCTTACATACTTGACGAAACATCTGACTATATTATGCTTCAATAATGATTACAAACGACTTATAACTAACGAAACAATTTACAGTCTTTTGTGCCAAAGCTATTTAACTGAATTTACTTTCGTGATAGAAGTTATTACGTTGTTTAATGCAAATAGTTTGTGCGGTTCATTTTTATATTTCATAATTCCCGCAATATTTTGGTAATGATTTTACCGGGAGTTCGTAGCACATTTTAGGTTGTCATTCGCGACTCAGATGTTATGCGGAGTAATTTTCATAGGAACTGCATAACAAATCATTTATATATGTTAAAGTTGTATGGAATTACCTTTTACACATTCATTTATACCCATAATCATTCATAATTGTAGTCTTTTGCTACACAGCGTTCATGCTTACATTGAAACTGTTAACCGGAAGTAGGGAATATCTATTTTTGTGTATTCACTTTGTAAACTAGGTCGACTATAGTCAGTTTAAAATTTGGATTGCCAACGATCAGCTGCTTTCAGAGACGAACTTCAGAATATATATAACTTCACAGATTAGTTATTTTATAGGTAATTAAACACATAGAGACTATTTAAATACTATTTATTGTAAATTGCAATACATTTCACATTTATTTCTGTTATAATAAACGGAATATATTTTACACCAGTTTTTCATTCATTGCTTTGAAATTGGTAAACTTAATAAACGGTCGGCGCTACACAGTCAAACAATGGAATTATATTAAAATGCATGCTATTTTACATGATAATTTAAAAAGCTTACTATGTTATATCTGAAATACATGTTTCCTTTTAAAGTTTGTCACTAAGCATCTATTTTTGTTTTTTTAAATACGTGATGAAAATCACAAAAAATATCCAATTTATCCATGGATTTGACTTACCGATTGGGTTTGTATTTAAATGAACAAAATAATTGGTGCTACATGAGGAGCAGGAACTGCTTACCCTTCTAGAACACATGAGAGCACCCCATTTGTTTATGTACCTAAGTTTTGTGTATTGTTGTTTGTCATCATGTCGTTTTCGTTGTTGGTCTTGGTGATGTCATATTATATCCAACTTATGAGTTCGATTGACTCTTTTTTTTTTGCTTCACTTTTTATACATATTTTACATAAATCAAGAAATGTAAGCTGGAGAGTTGTTATAATGCAATTTTCCGTCTAAATGAACATTTAGAATTTTCAGATACGGTGAAAATAATTGATTTGCACGCCTCTGTGACATAACTTATATGCACCTTTATTATCATTTTCATCAATATATTACAATAAACAATATGCTAAAAGCACTTGAAATGTAATTTTGCATAAAATTTACATTTCAAAAGACACAACTATAGTAATTGTTATTGTTGAGCAATGAAACTCGAAGTCACTCAAAACATTGCTTTTATTATCTTTAATATAATGTTTCGAGTGAATTTGAATGTCAGAAGTGTTTCTCCTTTCGTAAATTCACCTATTATTTCTGATAAAAAAAGTTTAGTTAAATATTCAAATGAAATTATTTTGGGGATAACTTTAACGAATTTACTTTTATTAAAATGCAAAAATGTTTGGAGTTCCTTGTTAAAGGTATGAAATAAATCGATGATTTATAGTTTTAGGAAATCACTGTTTAACGACAAATATGAAAATCATCAAACTTGGACCTTAAGGATGTATTCTTTTGACGTTTCAGTCTTGTTGAAATCTCGTTCTAGAATTATTTCCAAAACATGTGATACAAGTAAAAAGTATTAATGAATTTTAAAAATATCATAATCAAACATAACTGTGTGAAAAAATTGTATATTTTTTAATGAATAGTTTTTGAGTAATCCACTTTTTAAATTTTACGACCAATCAAGTCATCCTTTTTAGCCAAAATGTTGAGAAAATGGGTGAGGGGAACAAAAAATAATTTTACAAGAATCATGTACATCCCATATCATTTTTGTCTTTTCAAATTTCTAAGATATGTATTTTTCAATCATTTATAACAAAAAATTGACAGCATGGTAAATTTGACACAAAAAAGCATCAAAATATGATAAAACTTTCTTATATTAACACCTACCTATAGTTTTTTTTTTAAGTTGAATTTATTCAGTTGGGTCCACTTCATCTTTATTGAAAGTATGAAAAAAAGTTTAATTGTGGAACTGTGATTTTTTTCACGATAATAGCCCAAAAATAGGTAAAAATTGATGAAAATGGGGAAATCATCAAAATCGGACATTTTAAAAGGGCTGTAGCAAAAAAAAAAGTGCACCCCCATATGATTTTACCCTCTCTAATTTTTTTTTATAAACCCAAAAAATCAGGTTAAGAAAAAAGTTTAATTCTAGAAATTTTTCGCTCCTCAGAGGTGTACATCCTTAAATAAATTTTCGACAATATTTTACAACAGATATTTTTATATGAAATAATAGGGAACCTACGGATCGGAGAAACACTTTTGACCTCATTCTGCACAGTTGACACACTGAAAAAGTCTTCGCGACAAATATAGATTGAGCTCAAACAATACGCTCTACCATAAAAGCACTTTGATATTGGCGATAAATTGATATATGATAACATATTACATTTTAGATATCACAATGAGTTATCGATTTTGTTAATCACATGTTCCTCTGTTGATAATTTTCTGCGTGGACAATTAAGTGATTTTGACCTCTTTTTAAAAAATTGAAAACGATTCCAGAAAATAGCAACGGACAGTTGTGTCGATAGTGTCGATAGTTGTTTTTTTTAGAACATTTGTGATTTCAGCTTCCTCATTACAATTTGTATAAACAAAAACACCAAACTCCAAGGTAAATTTAAAAATGAGAAGCCTATTTAACCTAAAACTAAACTCCTAACTAAATCAAATAACGGCACGATTGAAAAACAATATTTATAATTTTGACCTAGTACAGGCATATTGTAAGAAAACGGTAGATTTAAACTACATGTTATGAAGGCAACGGCAACTTGTACGTTTCGGTATTGAAAGTGTAACAGGAGCTAATCAATTTTAATATGATACACCTATAAAAACATTGAAATGTTTATATGATAGACAAAGGCAACAGTAGTATACCGCTGTTAGAAATTCATAAATCGACTGAAGAAAAAACAAATCCGGGTTACAAACTAAAACTGAGGGAAACACATCAAATATAAGAGGAGAACTACGACACAACAGAAGCACAACACTAAAATGCAGCACAAACATGAACGAACTATAATATAACAATCGCCATTTTCCTGTCTTGGCACAAAACATTTTAAGAAAAAATGGTGTGTTGAACCTAGTTTTGTCGCTAGACAAATCTCCCGCTTTTTTGGCAATGCTAAATATAACATTAGAATGACAACATTACATGACAGGACTACAATACAACCAAATAGAAGAAACCCAAATAATAGCTATCAAAATGTACCAGGCTTATGATATAATACGCCAGACGTGCGATTCGTCTACACAAGACCCATCAGTGAAGCTCAGATCCAAAATTTCGAAAGATAAAACAAGTATAAAGTTGAAGATCATCGAGGACCAAAAGTTCCCATAAATTGTACCAAATACGGCTAAAGTTATCTGCCTGGGTTAAAAGAAGATTCTTATTATTTAGAATAATTCATAATTTTGCAAACAGTAAATCCACAAAAATGACCATACAATAGATATACAAACCAAAACCGAAGTGGTGACTTAACTTTAGAAAAAAAAAACGAATACGCTAAAGAACATAAACCCGCACATAAAAAGGGACAACCGAGTTAGCCGAACAGATCGACGCACAAAGTGACGTCACATTAGTATTTCTAAACATTTCCAAAAATAGGATATAATTCAAGATTAGGTTTGTAATACTGCTATAACATGTATTAATAACAATGAAAAGTGCAATGCTTAATATACAATTGTGGTAGTATTTACATAATTAATTGTATTATTTAGCTATGTAGGTATTTCTTCTAAATCAAACTGTAAACCAAATACATCGTATACATTCAGTTGACTCAAACTAAAATATTATAAATGAACTGGGTGATTAATTATCTTTACCATAACATAAGAATAGAACAGAATTTTTTTTCAATTTTCAATTACAAACAATAAGACATTTGACAAAATCCGATTTAAAAAAATTAATTACTAAATACGATTTTCCATCCTCTAAAACAACTGTTTAAGAAACACAAAGAAAAGGAACAGTTTTCGAAAAAAAACCTTAAATTGTTATTATGTTTTTATTTATAATCCTTTTATTTTTTTATTGTAGATTTCAATTTTCTATTGGTTTCCTGTGTTTGTTTGTTTTATTTCAACTTAAAGGTCTAAAGAACTCGATATATTATGGAGAACGTAAATTATTTTGGAATAATACTGACAAAATTCTATCTGATCTTAAAGAAAAGGGAAGTTCAAACATCATGCCATTAAATTCATTGTTATTGGAAACGGCATTTCGGGAAGATCCGGTGAAATTGTTTGAAGCGTTTGAATCCGTAGAATTATTGTTTGTTGTAAAATCGCATATACTTAATTTTGGAAAACGAGAAGCTATTCGTAAGACGTGGGGACATGTGAAAAAACTTCGACTTAAAACTGTCTTTGTAGTTGGACTATCACATAATATGGGCCATTTTATCGACTTGGAAACAAAACGGTATAATGATGTAATTCAACTTAACATAGAGGATAAATACGAAAATTTAGTTTACAAAACTGTGTATGCATTTCTTTCCTTATCGAAGCTGAATATCAGAGCCGAATATGTACACTGTGTAGATGATGATCGCTTAGTTAACGCAATAAATGTGTATGATATAGCTAAACAAAATATTGCTCAATCAGATACAGTAATGTTAGGTTTTATGGTATACCTGTCCCGACCAGACAGATCTTTGAAATCTAAAAATTATATTTCATTTCAGGATTATCCTTTCCTATACTTCCCATCCTATATTATAGGAGGAACCATATTAACAAATATGAAAACGATACACATGCTTTCAATAGGAATAAGACATGTGCGGTTTATCCAAATAGAAGATGTTTACATTGGAATGGTGGCAACAGCATTCCAGATAGAAATGCGCCATCATGAAGGTTTTTTTCCTTTTAAAAAACCCATTGAAATGTTTAACGGTATCTTATCATCCCCTGGATATGATCTGGCATATGCATTAATGAGAGACTGGGAACTTATTCATCAATATGAATATGTTAATACTAGACGTTAACCCTAACAACCTTTCAATTGAAGGATGTGCACCTCTGAGGGGCCAAACATTTTTAGAATATTTTCTTTTAACCTGATGTTTGGGTTTCTACGACTAAGTTAATAATTGGTGAAGAAAAATTTATGGGGTTGCACTTCTTATTTTGCTAAGGCTCTTTTGTTTGTTTTTTGTTTGTTTTTGAATAATATCTTTATTGCTCTTTTCTTTGCTGTTGTTACAAATTTCTCGACCTACAGCAGTTGGCCGAGTATCCCTGTGAATTAGTCACTGGATAACCAGGGAATTTATTCAGTGAATTCATATTTATAGACAGTTTGTTAGTTTTACAGTTCATGGTTATTACTTACATTTTGCAAACTATATTGTTTCATGATTACGGAAAGTGTACAGTATTGTCCGGTTTTGTTTCTAAAGATTAAAACTTTATGATCTTTGACCTTAACCTTATTTATGAAAACCGTTAAAGCTGGTTGATCAATTGTCCGGATTAATTTATACGTTTTATTGATTCTCACGAACAACTTAAACTTAAGTTAAAAATTATATGTTGTAAGTTTCGACATTGTAATTGGAAATTCATTTGATTAAGTGTGCATAAATGTGTTTTGAGACAAAAGTCTGTACATTTTCACGAAGCATGCTGTTTTGGTTTATTACCACGTGTTCAAACATATTGTCAACTTTTTCTACAAAAATTCTATACATGAAAATATATTATATCTAGCTATTCATGATCATATGTATCTTTTTACATCATTTAAAAATTTGCTGTTTTTAGCATTAATATATTTGTTAATTTCGTATGTGTTTAAAAATTCACTTCTGAATATATTAAGACAGTTAGGAAGAGATATATATCATTATACATAGGATCATGTATTTTATAGCCCAGTACTAAAGTTTTAAAATTAAAAATATGTGACCCAATTTTGATTTTGCTTACAAGTACGTATATTTTCTTCCAAAATTCATGAAAGAATTGACATTTGAGAAAAAAATGTTCGTAATCTTCAGTCAAGTTACACAAGTCACACATACTTGTTTCTTGCATGTGCCATTGTAGTAATAATTGTTTACATGGGAGGATGTAATGGAGTAATTTCCATTTTAACATTTTATATTTGTTATTAATTAAATAGGTAAAAGTAAATTGAAGCACATTATTTATTGGAGTGATTGATTCTAGATTGAAGATGTTTTTCCATTTGGAGAATCCTATTGGTCTCTCATCATTTTTGTTATTTAAATGGTTATATATATCTTTGGATGACATATTTTCAATTAATTCTGTTTTTTTGTTAACAGTCAAGGACAAGTTTAATTTTGTTTTTACAAAAGTTTTCAAAGATTTGTCGGATTTTAATGTACTAACCCATTCTTTCGGAATACAATTTTTCAATTTTAAAAGTTCGGAGATCCAATTAGTTTTTGAGGTTAGTTTCTCCAATATAACTTTTTGTGATATGTGCTCTTTTTGATCAATTATATCATTAATGAAAATAATACCATCTTTTATCCAATTTAGGTAAACTAAACATTTTCCTTTAAATTTTATATTTTTATTACCCCACAACATTTGCTGCCTAATATTTCTAAAATTTATGATTGGTGTATTACTTGTTGGTGTATTATTTGCTTTGTACCAGCTCTTTAATATGTTCAAGTAAAATGAGGGTTGTACATTTTTTAAATTAGGTAATGATTTTATGTTGTCAGGGATCATATGAAATATAAGGTTGTTTTTACCAAATTTATTGAAATAATATGTTGGAGTGACTTTCCAATTAGCAAATTCCTTTGCCGTTAATCGTTTAACCCATGAAATTTGTAATGCATTTAAGAAGTAATCAATGTCTGTCATTTTCAGACCCACATTTGTGTAATCTTTGGTAAGTGTTGAACGTTTTATCTTTTCTTGTTAATTATTCCATATAAAGTTGTATATAAGTTTTTTAAAATCTTTTATGTATATTTGGGGTATTGAAACAACCGAAGCTAAAAAAGTAAGATTAGGTAAAATAAGCGACTTAACAACTGTTATTCTACCTATCATTGTTAAATTTCTTTTTTCCCAATCAAGTATTGATTTTTTTGACTGTTTCATTGTTTTTTCAATATTTAATTTGTCACATTCACTTTTATTTAATCCAAAGTAGACACCTAAACTTTTAATTGGTTCTTTGCTCCAGTGTATATTTTCAATTTTTTCTTTACAGTGTTTAAGTCTACCTAACCATATACCTTCTGTTTTAGATTTATTCGGTTTTAAACCAGAAAGTGTTCCAATTATTTCTATTAGGTTGAATGCTTGGTGTATTTCATTTTTTGAACTGAGAAAGAGTGTTGTGTCATCAGCCAATTGGGAAAGTTTTAAAACTATGCGTTTTTTCATCAAGTTTAATTTGAAACCCTTTAATGTTTGAATCTTGTCTTACTCTACAGGCCATGATTTTAACTGCTATTACAAAAATAAGAAAACTTAACGGACATCCTTGTTTTATACCACGGTCAAGACTATAGGTTTCTGAGATCCAGCCGTTATTAGACAGGCATCCTTTAGTATCATAGTATAACGTTTTAACCTATTTTAAGAAGGAATGTGATATTCCAAAAGGCTCTTTTTTATACTCTCAATAAAGATGAAATGGACCAATCTTAATGAATTTAACTTAAAAAAAACTATAGGTAGGTGTTAATTGAAGAAAGTTTTATCATATTTTGATGCTTTTTGTGTCAAATTTGCCATACTGTCAATTTTGTAAGTTTGTGATTTTTCTCTGTTATAAGAACAAAACGCATTTATTACATTGGTTGCAATGAATTACATTGATTTCCCAGTTAAATAAAAACCGATAATTTCACATGTGAAATAAACGTGGTTATTTCACTCTCTGACGTCATACAACAAAAGGCGTTGTCAAGACGTCGATAACGTCGGATCAAAACAAATTGTCAATGCGTAGGAAAAAAATATAGTTCCTTACATTTTCTACATTAATTTCATGAAAAAAAAGCCATTTGCCAATGTAATAAAAAGAATAACTAATCGCCGTATTTGAATATCAAAAATAAGACAACTTGTGACCGAACGCCGCTATGGATTAAACTCGTGCTGCGCACTCGTTTAATCCATGCGTCGTTCGGTCACGCGTTGTCTTATTTTTGATATTCAAATACGGCGATTAGTTATACTATAAATATTTTCAACTTCTTTGTTAGAAATGATTGAATAAATACACATCAAAGAAAGGACAATATACGATAAGCCCCTGTTTTGGCCCCTCTATTTTCTTATTTTTAAAATTTTGTTTTGGAAAGCTATTTATCATGTTAAAATTTTCCCTGAAGTTTGAAGCTTGTTTGGATGAACTTCAATACCATTGATTTCAGCAGGTGCCTATCGTACCTTGTCCTTTGAAAAGAGAAACAAGTGATATGGGATGTATGTATGATTGTGGAAAATCATTTTGTGTACCCCTCACCCATTGTCTAAAAAAATGGCATAAAAGACTAACTTGAATTGTAATAAAATTAAAAAAAAATTTGATTACTCAAAAACTCTTTATGGAAATACACATTTATTAGCACAGAGTTAAATTTGATAATGGCATTTTTTCCACTTGTATCACATATTTTGGAAATAATCCGAGAACAATATTTCAACGAGACAAAAACGTCAGAAGAATACATCCTTAACTATCCTTCTCATGTAACTACATCAAACCAAAAAATGAGCGTATATGAGAAAACAATTCTGTTACAATTCCTTTCAATAAAAAAATTTAAATCCAATCCGTCACCATATTTGTATTTTTGATTGCAATACTCAAGATGTTATAATATTGCTGTAAACATGTAACAAAAGGGGAAAAATAAACATTTATTATGCCGACAACATTACTTTTCTATACGGTTTACCACAAAAGAGAAAAACTGATCATTTCCTTATTTCCTTTATCATTGTGTTTATTGCTAATTGTTCTTATTTTAACTTTTCTTTCTTATAGTTTTCAAAGATAAAAACACCAAATTAAATATCAATTTGATCAAATTTCAATAAAAAACCCAACCCTACCATATCCTACATACTCTACTCTATTACCAAGGTTTTTAAATTTACAAGCATTATAATAGTAAATGCGATCCATTTTCATTTCCTAGTTTTTAATTCTTAAAGTATCCCACTGAGTACATATTATGATAGTGTTACACTTTAATTTACAGGCCGCCAAAAGTTAAGCACGCCACTCCCAATTTTATTGCCTCGAAAATTATGTTATCTAAAAAATCAGTTATTTCTCGAAAAAGAGAAAACGTTCATGTAGCAAACATATACCATAAACAAACCATAAACTCAAGTTTGGTTTCTTATGCAGGTTCTATGTATTTAAATTTTGCATTCATAGAAATAGTGCAAATTACACAAATCAGAAACGGAATTACTTACTCAAGATCAATTCTCTACAAACAAACTTTGGTATGTTTGGCCAATTTAAAGTCAGTGTTTCAGTCAATTGGATGTGTATCTGCCTCTTTTCCTATACAGTCTCATAATACGGCGTCTCATACTCTGTACAAGCCTTCTGAACTTTAGTTGAGGAAATCTATATTGCAACTCTAAATCGCCAAGCTTTTGCAGTGTTGGATCTCTGTGATTAAAACGTCTGCCAACAGCATCCAAGACATGTTCGATAGGGTTTATGTTTGGAGACACGGAAGGCAAAAAAATAGTGTACTAAATTACAATCTTTGAACTGTGTGGTCTAGCGTTATCGTCAATGTACAAGGGTCTTGACGCAAGTGTTGATTGTCAAATGAGGGACTACCATGTTTCTAAGCACCAAATCCATGTTTGTCTGTCCGTTCATGTTACCCCGCAGAGTATGCATAACCATCTTAAAACGATATGAGAAGCAACCCCGTCCTGTAACACCACAAACACCAAATGCAGTCGTTAGGCAGATGTTGTTTTGGTCATAGGCAGTTTTATTATCCCGCCAAACTCGTATTCTGGCGTCTACTGGTCGTTACAGATACCGACTCTCATCTGACAAAAGGTTTTTTGCCAGCTTCTCATGTTCCAACGTCGATGGTCATTAGCCCATTGAAACCTGATGCCTGACTATTTGGGCTGTTCCCTTGACAACTTGACATGCTCTTACTGTGGATTCATTTATTTTCGTGGGCACCAATTTTCGTGGATGAAGGAAAACTTGCATATTCGTGGACATTTAATTTCGTGGTTTTGGCGATGTCTTTATACAAGCCTTTAGAACATTTGTCATTCGTTGAACATTTAATTTCGTGGTTCACCTAAATCAACGAAATCCACGAAAATTGATATGCAACGAATAATAATGAATCAACAGTATGTTTGAATATCAGATGTCGACAGATCAATGTACAAACAATGAAACGACAACCAGGAGGTCAGTGGTGTCTAACCAGCGGGGCGGGAGTAAATTGACTGGCTTAAGCACGACAAATAAGCAGTCCAATCACGATTTGTAAACGAGGTCTTAGCTTGGTTTATCATTTACAGTTCCTGTGTCAACATGACGTTGTAAAAGTTTGACAATGACGGTGTGATTAACATTGAAATTGTTACCTATGCTTCTAGTACTGCTATCAGTATTTGACATGCCATTTTGTTGCCAACGTTCAGCCACAGAAAACTTACGCCTTGCCATATTACACAATGATTTGATGAAGGTCAAATTTCACCTGTACGTGTGACAGTAGGAAGATGTTTTAAAGGTATCGAAATAGCTTATTTGTAAAAGTGCAGACCTTTAATAAAAAATGGTTTGACGGGTTTATCAGAATTCAATCTTATTGGTCGTAACGAATGTTCAGAGTGTGTGGTAATAACACCAATCGTTAACCTTTTTTTTTACAATATTTAAAAACACATATTGCCAGTTATATTTAGATGGTGCTTAATTTTTAGCGGACTGTATATATACACAAATTGTGATATTATAACACTGGGTACGTTGATCTTAAAGTATTACATTAGGTGTATATCTAAACTTATAAAAGCTGTTATAGTTTTCAAAATAAGATGCAAGACTTGCATGGGGATGCTGAACAGTAATTGTTTCCTTTTTCGCTTTAACTTCATTTAGACAGCAAGCATTATATCGAATTGGTCAAAAAGCAAAATTAAAAAGACAAGCGATCAAAACAAAAAACTTTGTAACATGAAATTGCAGAGTTGTTGATGACTACACAGCGCACGACATTTCCAAGTTTAAGTAACCGGGAATACTAGAAACGAAGAAATGCAAAACATTAGGTTTAGGTTTGTTAATTGAGGGTTGTTGTTTCTTCGACATATTCCGGTTTTACTTTTTCAATTTTCATAAATGAAATCATGCAGCAAAAAAGGTGAATGCGATCCTAGCATTATTAACGATACTTTGCAGGCTCTTTATTCTGTTGACGAAATTAAAATCGATCAGTAATTTTTAATACTTGATTCCTAAAAGTCAGAACGAAACAATACTTGACAAAAAGATGCAAACAAATAGTATATTTAGAAAGTATAGAAGTAAATTAATGATTCAAAATTCCTAGGAAAGTAACTTTATATTATTTATAACACATTTATTTCACAAATTTGCAGATTGGGCGACAACAAATATCCATAAAAATAAGCTAGTTTATTTTTTTTATCAATTTAATACGCTTTTTTTTTATTGGGATGATTTGCGAAATGGTTGATACACAGTCACACATTTTTAAATGTAAGGCACAACAATGTAATAGCGTTAATTTTATCGCGTACGTATATTTTGGAGATAACGGTATTGTATTATAAGCTTGTCCTTCGTAAAACGTAAATTGTAATGTCGCACATTTAGTTTACCTAGCGATTTGTAGCGGAGCTAGGTTAACAGATATTTGCGACAGTAAAATCAAGTTTAACGAATGCCAAGCTTAAAATACAATACAGTTATTGTTAGCTTACATATTATTTAGGCGTGGTTTATTCGTGTAAAAAAATCTCGTGTCTGCATGACTGTGCTACTCTTATTGGTTGTTCCTTATTTAGAAGAGATACACGTGGCAGAACTCATCTTTGTTATTCTGTTTGGAAAGAAGGATGCTATTTTATATTGTGAAGCAATTATTTTCTTTAATTGTGCTATACCATAACAGTACTTTTCTTTTATTCTACGATTTAGACTTTGATATTAGTTGTCATCTAGATTGGAACTTTAAGCTTTGATTTAGTTTCCGTCCTTGGATTTAAGTAAGCTTGGATTTAAGTAAGCTTGGATTTAAGTAAGCTTGGATTTAAGTAAACTTGGATATTTGTATTCCTTTTACACACGTGAGTGGTAACTTTTATTGTAACATTATAATCAGTTCCATTATTAACATTATGGCTACCAGAAAGTCAAAGAGACAACCGAAAGGAAAATGCCTTACGAACGTCCGCCTGTAGACTCTAGCGAGGACCCATCCACGTGGAGTAATACAAAACTTATCCAAGAATTAAAGGGGATGGATATAGAAGTTCCTGTCGATCTTAGTAAGCCAATCATCTTACAATTATTCAACAGTAATATCAAATCCAAACGAAAGGGGGCAACCGTAATTGAAAATGAAGCAGAAGTAATATCAGAGATCGGAACTCAACAATCCCCACCGGAGCAACGCCCATTCATCAACCCAGAACCGGAGGCTATTCCGATGAGCAACATGTGTACTGCGTTCGTCTCTATGTCCCAATGCTTTACGGGTTTACAAAGTACCGTTACCCAACTTCTTTTGAGGAATCCCGGAGAAAAGCAGCAGAACACAATCAAAGACGGATTTACCCTTCAACATTGGTACAACCAGTCTACTACCGTTGACAACTATACTACTTCTCATTCCGGAATACAGGAGAATTGTGTATCCGTAGACACCAAAAAGGGAGCCAGATCAGATGATTTTACCGGTATAGATATTGTATCTTCATCACTGCAGCGACAGATTATTGACGGTCAGGATGTTAATATTGCTGCCTTGCTAATTCCTAATTATGAATGCCCACAATCACATACCGTAATTGCTGACAGCATTGAGGTTAATTTCCCAGGGAAACCCGACATACGATTAAACCGCATACTGACCATTCAGGAATTTATTAAGGCATTCGGCAAATATAAAAGAATAATGTCAAAAGCTTATCCAGAAAGACGCGTCGAATTAGATGCGTACGAAGAAGACATTATTGATATTAGTAATTTTTACGGGTCTAAGTATTACGATTACCATAAAATGTTTTCAGCCAAAGCGTCCACACTATTAAGAGAACATCACGTTAAGGTAGACTGGAGTAAACGTGACCGTGACTTATTCACACTCGTAGCGGCAGAGATTCAAATCAGTGTATGTAAATTATGCCACATGTGCGATCACACTACATAATTGTGTCCACTGCAGCTGAGAAACACAGCAAATCATCAAGAGATTAATAGTTCGAGAAATGATGATCGTGGCGATAAGTACGGCCGACCAAAATATTTTCAGGACGGTAAAGAGATTTGTAATAACTTTTATAGTATTAGAGGGTGTACAAAACGCACCTGTTCTTTCTCACATGTTTGCACCAAATACCGTTCGCTAGGACATTCACAGGCTCTATGTGGGAAACGCCCATCCGCAACGTCTTCATCCAATCAGCTTAAAAGTGAACTAATGAATCATCCCGACAAACATTTCGTTGATTATTTATGTAATGGGTTGCAATATGGCTTTGATACTATGGTTAAATATGATAACATTAAAACAATGGAATGTAGAAATAATTTAAGCGCTAGGTCACAGAAAGATACAGTTTCAGATCTTATTAACAAAGAACTATGTAACAGTTTCGTTTATGGCCCGTTTGAAAAATTACCTTTTGATGATTATCGAGTAAGTCCGTTAGGAGTTGCAGAGGGTAAATATTCTTTCAAAAAGCGACTTATTTTAGACTTGTCTGCACCGTACAACGATACAAACGTTAGCATCAACGATCTTTTAGACAAAGATTTGTGCTCTATGACGTATGTCAAGATAGATGACACAATTCGTCTCATTGCTAAATACGGGAAAGGGACAAAACTCTGTAAGTTCGACATTCAAAATGCATTTAAAATATGTCCAGTGCTACCGAATCAATGGTATTTTTTTTGTTTTAAATGGGAATCTCTTTATTATTTTAATGTGCGATTGTCATTCGGATGCCGTAGTAGCCCAAAAATATTTGATAATATCTCTACAGCAATTTGTTTTATAGCAGAACACAATTACAAAACATATTCTACATTTACTGGATGACTTCCTTACTGTTGACCCTCCAGAGTTCGATGCTGAAAGAACAATGGCGTTAATGACCATGCTATTTAATCGATTAAATGGTCCACTAACGTGCATTGAATATCTTGGTATTGTGTTAGATACAGATAAATTGGAGGCTAGATTACCTGCAAACAAAGTAGAAAGAATTTGCAAATTTATAATTTCCATAATTCAAAAGTCAACATGTACAAAAAGAGAATTACTTCAACTTTTAGGCCATTTAAACTTTGCATCACGTGTTATTGTGCCAGGTAGATCTTTTGTTTCCTATCTTATAAAATTATCCACGAAGGTTAAAGAACTTCATTTCTATGTCAATTTGCGCAAGGAATGTCGAGTTGACCTAGAATTTTGGCTCCGATTTCTACATAATTGGAACGGAATAAACATGTTTTACGACTGTAATTACACTTCTAATTTCGATATGCAACTATACACTGATGCCTCATCTACAATTGGGTACGGAGGTTATTATCAAGGAAAATGGTTTTGCTCGACGTGGCCAAAAAAATTACCTTCTTTAAACGATAAATCGCTATCAATGGCATTTTTAGAACTATATCCGATAGTAGTAGCTGCTCTTTTATGGGGTAAAGAATGGAAATGCAAGAAAATCCTCTTTCTTTGTGACAATGAGGCGACTGTCGCAATTGTTAAAAAGGGTAGATCAAAATGTATCGAAATTATAAAGCTTATGCGACAGTTAAAGTGATGCGCATGTGTAAACAACTTCCAGGTAACTGCAAAACATATTGAGGGTCGTAAAAATAACATTAGTGACGCTTTATTTCGTTTGCAGATGGAAAAATTCCACCGCCTCGCTCCACATGCAGAGAAGCAGCCACACAACTGCCCGAGTGTCTACGAAGTAATGTGGTGTTGAATGAAACAGTCAAACAATTATGGACACATGCTGTTGCTAATACAACAAGATCTTTGTATACTATAGGTTTTTCTCACTTTGTTAGATTTTTGTTGCTAAATGGTATTACATATAATTCACACGATCATAGCACGTTCTCATCTACTTTATAGAACATTGTTTTAAAGTTTTGAAACTCAAACACACTACTATAAAAATTTATTTATGTGGTATAAGACATGCTTATTTGAATTCAGGATATCATAATCCTCTAGAAACGCCTTATGGCGAATTTTTACAAAGACTCAATCTGTTAAACGCATACAAGGCTCACAAACTACAACTAGGTTGCCGATTACTTTTCCAATTTTACAGGAAATCTGCCTTAGAATGGGAAAAGGCGTGTTTGATAAATATATTGATTGTTTGATAGAAACAACTTGCATAGTTGCGTTTTTTGCCCTTTTGAGATGTGGAGAATTTACCGTCATGAATGTCGATAAGTTTGACCCTCTAACTAGCTTATGCATATCTGATACTATTTTAAAGACTGATTATGCTATTCTGAGACTTAAAGAATCTAAAACTGATCCATTCCGAAAGGGAATAGATATTAAACTTTTTAAAATAGATAACTCTATTTGCCTTTTTTTTTGGCTTTAAAAAGATATTTAAGTATTAGGCATTCTGAATTTGGAATTGGATTTCCATCTGATCCGCTTTTTATAACAGGTAATAGGAAAGCTTTAACAAGACAATTTTTTCTAGTGAAATTGAAGAATATTTTAGAACTTTGCGGTTATGACCCAAACTTGTATAATGGTCATTCTTTCAGATCTGGTGCCGCAACTAGTGCGGGGAAAGCACGCGTAGAAGATCATATGATCAAAGTACTTGGTCGATGGAAATCAGATATTTATTGTAGATATATCAAGATTTCCCCAACTTCTATCAAATATGCTCAACAAAGTTTAACTGAGTCGTAAATTTATTTTTACATTTGTATATACTCATTGTGTTATAAAGGATTGTTTGCTTATGTATATTAATACACTTTATTTTTAGTTTACGCGGTCAATTTCTCTTGTCTTTGAAACATGTTTATTATCGTTGATATATTGAAGGCTAAACCACCTCACACCATCCTTGGGGGCACTCAGCTGATTCTAATCTTAGTTTTTGGACATTAATGAAATTTTATTGTCTGGATCTATAAACCAAATTTTATTTATTCCCCCAAGAAATCAGTTGTCTCATCACCACCGTCAGTTCAAATCGTTCGGCAGCCATGCTGTGCTGTCTAAAGCAGTAGGGAGCCATGCTGTGCTCCCTCGGAACCATTCTGTGTTCCTTCGAACTGACGGGTGTGTCACTGCCTTTGAAGTTTGATTCTCATGAATGCTAATAAACTTTTTAGACAGGGACCGGTCAAAATTTATACATAGCTGAGATGATTCCCAAGGGCCAAAAAATAATTGTATAATCATAAACTTATGTAAATCTATTGAATAAAATTTGGTAGTATGTATTCTCAATTTTATGTTTAGAAGTACTTTATTTTCCACTGGGTGACCACAAATCGCCAATGAGACATATTTATTACTTTCGCGGTCTTTATCAATGATCTAAATATTTATTTGTTTTACAGTTTAACTCACACACATATTATGTTATCTACAGACGTCTATACTTTTGCGGTCAGTCAAAACTTTGATGTATCACTATTTAATTAGTATTTCGTATGCACGTGCATAGTATGAAAGAGATATTAAGCTGTTCTTCGTCTAATTATAGAGTTCCAAATGCACATGGAATCTTGGGTCATTTAAAGTCTTTCACCTCAAAGATTCCAGGATGATTGACAGGAATAAATTTCATTCTAATACAGTATATTAAAATGAATACCATTTAACAAATATTTTGGCGTGAGATGACATCAATGAAAAATTCTGCGAAACTGTTGCATTGTCTTAAGCAACTAAACAGTGTGACGTCATAATTATACTGACTATGTCAAACGACAAACTCTAGACGTATTACACCTTTCGTACGCTCCAGAATGGTTTCAACATTGACAAAAAAGATCATTTTGAGGCTCAAAATGTGACTTTCATGTTTATTTTGTGAGAAATCAGATATCCAAAAATAAAATCGGAATTTATTATGGTGGCTTTCTTAGTTACGGACTGGTAGAACGTATAATATACCCCTTCAAAATATTTGTCCACGTCCAATGAAAATTATCGTTACAAACAGTTTGCATAAGAATAATTGAATGATTGATTGATTGTTGGCTGTTTAACGGACATGTATGTAGAAATTTTGTGAACGTTTAGTCAGTCAAGTAGACATCACATCGTTATTGACATGGTCATTTTTATCAATTTTCGTTGTGAGCACAATATAGGATTAAACACATTTTTTTCTAGAGGTTATTGGTGTGTAAACCGGGACTTTTATTTAGTTTGTGAGTAAGAGCCCCGGTTTACACATCAATAACCTCTAGAAAAAATGTGTTTAATCCTTATAATTCTTAAACCATATATTCGAAATTTTTAATTCACATTTTTTTTTATTAACTTTCCTACTATATTTACCATCAAATGCACGATTGACATGCCGTAACTAAGGAGTTATGGCCGCCATATTGACTTTCTAAAATCCATTAATGTTCGATTAATGCAACAGAATCTAAAATAATGTAGCACCTACCTTCAAAACTTCATTTTAATGTGATATTATCCGAATTGGAAGCGTGCAAGTAGCGAAATAGCCGTTCGCTTGAAAGTTTACATTCGTATACATGACGTCGTGTTTTGTGTGACGTAAATTCGCCAAATCATTCATGAAATTTCGCGGAGTTTTATTCAAATCTTAATTTCATACATTTTCAAAGCTTTAATGCATTTTTATTCGTTTGTTAAATAAGCATTAGAATAGAAACAGCTATTATGTATTTGGTTTTCAGTCTCAATTTGCTGAAAATCCCGGGATCCATGGATGTGTATCGCGCATGAATAGATCAGTGAAGGTTACGAAAGTAGTTTCGGAACATGGTTTATCAAAGTGTAAACCAAGAGAAAAAATCTTATTGACCAATCCAATTCACGTATTTATAGATATGCAAATTATATAAGAATTATAGTGATATAAATGTTCGTCACACGTGATTTAAACGTTGTATATAAAGCCACATGATACTAACGTTATAGTAAAATGTGATATAACGTTAATTCTAACATGACGTCATTCAAACGTTTTGAGTACATAATCTTTGTTAAAATATGAATATACTGCCTGGGCTGTTCCAATCATACTTCCACGTCATATGCTGTTTAATGAATGAGCTACCCGACGCCATAGGACGATGACGCAAGAACATAAGCATTTTACAGGTAAATACACTCTTGAAAAGCGGAAATTGATCACAACAAGGAAACGTAAACAAACGATGCTAAAATGTGTTAAAAGCCATATTAACTGTCTAAAGTAAATTAACATTTGAATGCATCCAAAACTATTTTAATACGTTATTGTGAATAGTTTAAGCATGTCATCAATTCAGTTTGCTCCGTTCTTTTACGCCAATTTGATAGTGTGTTTATTTATGGGAACGGCAAATATTTGCCTTCACCTAGAGCGCTTCGATCCAAAATAATTGCCTTTTATTATCGAAATAATCCACGGGTACTTGATTATATCGTGATTTTACCATGGATTCGCTCAGGGTAAAATATTTTGCACATAGGGCCAACCCGTGGTAAAATCACGACGTAATCAAGCCCATGTGAATTATTCTCAATAATAATTCTTTGAAATTTTCGAAAAACTAAGGATTTTTTTATCCCAGGCATATATTACCTTAGTCAACTTTTTGGAATTTTGGATCTTCAATGCTCTTCATCTTTTTACTTGTTTGGCTTAATACATATTTTGATATGAGCGTCACTGATAAGTCTTATGTAGACGAAACGCGCGTCCGGCGTACCATATTATAATCCTGGTACTTTTGATAACTATTTACACCACTGGGTCGATGACACTGCTGGTGGACGTTTCGTCCCCGAGGGTATCACCAGCCCAGTAGTCAGCACTTCCGTGTTGACATGAATATCAATTATATGGTCATTTTTTTTTATAAACCTACTGTTTTCAAAAGAAAGAATAATTCGAAATCTTCTCATTCCAGGTATAGATTACCTTAGACGTATTTGGCACAACTTGTTGGAATTTTCGGTCCTCAATGCTCTTCAACTTTATAACTTGTTTGGTTTTTTTTTCTATTTTAATCTGAGCGTCACGGTCTAATAAAGACGAAACGCGCGTCTGGCGTATCAACATTATAAGCCTGGTACATTTAATTTGTTAGTACCGGCGTCACACATCAGAGTATAGCTCCGACGTACGCCTGTCGTAGTAAAACACATGTACGCTGCCAATACGCTAGTGATTTTGAATGCATCCAACCTGTCAATCATATCTTTATCGTGTGCATAACGAGATTTAAGCGTGTGTTGGGCGTACGAGAAGCGTACCTAAGCGTTTATCGGATGTTTAAGTAACGTATGTTGGCGTATGTCTGGCGTTTGTCTAACGTAGATGGAATGCACGTCACGAAGGAAAAAAAGTCTCTTGGACGTATTTTAGACGCGTCCCGGTTGTATCTTGGATCATAATCCGTGCTTTCGGCCTGTCGGGTACGTTTTATTATGGGATGTTTGTTACAAACACATCCGGCATACGTTCTAGTTAAAGTCGAACGATTTTGAAGCGTTTACAACGTGTCCTAAACGTGTCTTAAACTTATCTGTAGCGTTTTCAACGTGTATGTAGCGTACATGTATGTATTACTTGCGTGTAGCGTACAGGTATACGCTAGACTAACGCTTGAGCTGGATGAAAATTGTTATGCTGCATACAAATTTCCTGGAGTTGTAGCGTTCACCAAGCGTATATCTTTGCATTTCGATCGACGTACTTCAAACTTATGCAACGCGCGTTTAACGATTGATTAGCGTTCCTCTGGTGTGCAACTAACGTATACCGACTTAGTCAATTTTCTCTGTACGTCTGGTGCACGCCGGTCTATACGCCAAGGTGTGACTCCGGCATAACTATTGCATTCATTGCTAACCCTTTTGCATTATATGAGATCACACAGATTTCTAGTGCAGTGTTGGTGCTCAGTCTTTAGTTTTCTATGTTGTGTTCGCAGTTGCTTATCGTTAGGTGGTTTTTATTTTTTTTGACGTTTTTCTTATTTCTTATTTATAACTGTTGATGTAAATGTCCTTTGGTTTTTAAAGTCTTTGTTTACTCCTTGGTTTTGATTGTTATTGTCTTCAGTTTATAAATCAACCTTTCAGTTTGAATATCCCATAGGTATCCATCTTCAACCCCTCTCGATTAAAAAAATCTTTTATTCAAATGTCATTAAATGCATGAACTTGATGATTCTTAATGAAGGTTTAATATATAATTGATAAATTAACAAAAAATTAACCACATACTGAACTATATATATAGCTGACTATACATTAAGGATTTTCTCATTATATAAGGCTGTAAGGTTGACAATAATTGTTTGCTTCCACTTTATATAAACTTTGGTGGATATAGTTGTCTCATTGGCAATCATACCTCATCTCCACATTTAAATATTTTTAACATCACTTGTTTAACATGTTTAATTCGCCCTTACGAATTTTAAATAAATGGATTCTGGGTAATAATTTAGAAAGCGTACACCAAAACGTTGTGATTGGTTTAAAATGTTATAAACAATAAACATGATAAAAAGTACTCCAATGACGTAACATTATATTTATTTTGGTGTACGAACAATTAGATTACATATATATAATCCTTTAGATTCTAAAAAGGCCAACTATTTATTATTTATTGTTTCTATGTTTAATTTGTACAATATAGATATTAATGCATTTACTTCGGAAATTTTATGGACGCCATCACGAGTTGGTTGACCGTTACCGAATAACTGTTTCACAGATGATATCGGATATGTTCCTTACGTCGTAACTACAATCCCCTTCCCTTTCATGAATGTGACCTACCAAATTAGACTATTTACTAATAACAACCCATCCGGAACACCTGAGATCACCCCAAGTTTTTGGTGAGGTTCGTTTGCATATATGTACTATTATTTGTCTGTTTGTCTTTTTCATTTTTGGAAATGGTGTTGTCAGTTTGAAATCGATTTGTGAGTTTGACTGTCCCCCTGGTATCATTTGCCCCTCTTATAAAACTTTTCAGCTATCAAAAAAAAAAAAGCTTCATTTTAAAGTCTGACTTGAATAGTGAAGGTGAAGCCTAGATCTGTTTACAATGCAGCTGTATATATATAAAAAATCATCATAATGTCAATAAACTCACCATAGATACCAGGATTAAATTTTGCATTTTCGCCAGACTCGTATTTATATAGTTCAGATATATTGCATGGTTCTGAGCATCAGTTTCCGATTGCTGTTAAGTTTTTATGTTAGAAGCTTTTCTAAAGCCATTGTTGTTGTCAACATGGTCAATTCAACAATTACCAGTCATAACTGTATATTTCAATTTGAATGAACTGTCAACAAGACAATTTATGAATTACTGAAACTCTAAATATTCAATTATTATAATTTAACATATGCCGTTGTTATTAAACATATGAAGGTAGACTAAAGTATAATTTCCATCAACCGGAATCTTTTGTGTCTTTCCCATCCTCTATACACGAAACTCCTAGCCTGGATTTTTTTTTTTATTCAAAAAGTTAAATTAATCACATTTATTATTAGGCCTAATAAAAAAGTATGTTTAGGGTGACATGCTAAAAATGTTAATGTAGCTATAAGTTGGAAATAAATCAGTAAGATTAGACGACAGCTGACAACTCGACATCAGCTTTCTTACTTAAAAAAAAAAAACTGTCACGGAAGACCGTTATAATTTCGGATAAATTTTGGCTACTAAGCAATTATAGAAATAACATGCAGTATGAAGGATATTTAAAATCAATATTTGATTATGTTTTGTTACAACACCCGATCCTCCTTTTCCAGAATATGACCTACCAATTTAAACTCATCACCGGGTTTGTACTTGCATAGTAACATGACGGGTGCAACCTGTAGAGCTTGGCCTGGTTACCCTTCCATAGCAACTGAGACTAAGTGTATGTATTACGTATGGAAGGGAATATCCGCCATAAATATACAATTCTTAATTTGTAAAATGTTATTTTATAATTAGTAAAATCGATTTCTTGATTTGTACATGTACTTATTGCATCTGTTACAAGAATTTCTCAATTCTTGATTTGTGAAATGTAACTTCTTAATTTGTGAATGTAATTTCTTAATTTGTTGACGTATTTTCTTCATTTGTAACATAGATTTCTACATTTCTTGATTAGGCCACACCAATTTAATTTCTTGTTCGACGGACCCGCCCGCACGCATTTTTTACAAAACGTAAAAGGATATATATTTTCCCGCTTCCTGCATCCGGAAATGTATTCGTGTCTTTTTCCCACGTCATTTTTTTTCATAAACATTAAAAAGATAAATAAAGGCAATAGTAGTATACCGCTGTTCAAAACTCATAAATCCAGGGACAAAAAACAAAATCGGGGTAACAAACTAAAACCGAGGGAAACGCATTAAATATAAGAGGAGAACAACGACATAACACCGAAACGTAACACACACAGAAACGGACCAAGCATCAGACAAAACACCACGAGAATAACAAATATAACATGAAAACCAAATACATGAATTTGGGATAGACAAGTACTGTGCCACAAAAAAAAAAAAAGCGATCGAAAGAGCGTTTTTAAAATCAACGTCAAATACGGTCCTTTGAACTGTTTCAGCATTAACATAGATTTATTATTAAAGTCAACAATAATGCCGTCGGATGTTCGTTATTAGAATAGAGTATTCACAAGGAGAAGGTGTTGCCTTCAACTGCAATATCGTTTGTCGGCGGAATAAAACTAGCCATTCCCGTTACATGTGTATGCACATGTCCTGAGTCAGAACCCTGTTGTTCAGTATTTGTCGTTTGTTGATGGGGTTCAGAGGTATTTCTCCGTTTGTATATATATTAGGTCGTGGTTTTTCTGTTTTAATTGTTTAACATTTGGGGTCCTTTATAGCTTGTTGGTTGGTGTGGACCAAAGCTCCGTGTTGAACAGTATTACACAAAAAAACAAAAAACAAACAAGAAAGTACACACCTTTACCAATAGCTCTAACACCCTCCTCCATAAAAACAAAAAAACATGGCCCTTTTGCTAGGTATAGGTCATGTACTGCCCTGGGAAGAAGCAAAGATATCTATCACATGGCAATTCAATGGAGATAAATTATTCAGTTTAAGATGTGATGCCTCAGAAACTAACATTAAGAGAACAACCATTCAGGTGCGGATCCAGAGGGGGTGGGGGGGGGTGGGGGGGGGTACGGGTTCCGGGGGTTAGATTTTCCCTTTACCTTATATTGTTAAATATTGAAAAAAATATAATTTGATTGAAAAAAGCATTGAAAAAGTTAAAATAAAACTACTGCACTTTGGACTTTGTCGCAGACAAAAGACCATACCCCCCGGACACACACACACACACACACATTGCAGTTTAATGGTTGCTTAATACAAGAAGTCATAAATGTGCTGCAATTAAAAGAAGCCATTACATATCTTGGTGGACAGGGAAAAAAGCACTTGGCAGTTGATAAAGTAAAGAAATGTCAAAACACAAGTGGTAAATCAAGTTTTATACCATTTTGCTTTGATTGATATATTAGTAGTCAGAACCCATGATTTTATGTTTACTAAAAAAAGATATAATCGCTCGCCTTTACTTTTCGAGCTTCGCCTCAGAAAATTGTAAATTTATTTTATTTTTATTAAAATTTTCAAATCAGTCACTCGCCCCAATTTTCTTTTGGAAAAATCCGTAGAACAAGAAATTAAATTGGTGTGGCCTTTGTGAAACTTAATTTCTTTGTTTGCGTCACGTTTTGGGAGATCGCGTCATTGTAATTGTTACCGCTGCCAGCCAACGAAAAGCTCTGTTTCTGAATAAAAACTACAAGTTACAAATCAACATGTTACAAATCAAGAAGTTTCATATCAAGAAGTTTGACAAGTCTAGAATGATATAGTTTGGCAATATTCCACACGAGGTCGCTGTGGAGCCATGTCAACTCGTACCTTCGCCAACTCGTACCCAATATTCACCAACTAGTATTTTTATCAACTAGTACCTAATACATTGTGTCATTCCAGTTAATATCTGACAGGTTGGGGTGGATGAGGAGTTTTTATTTTATATGTATCAGAAAATACATGTTTAGAAATTGACGTATCAGAATTAAAAAAACAAAGACCTGTCAGATGAAGAGTTTCAGTTTATATTGGGTGGATGGGATATCATAGGAAAAAATTACCTATCAGAAATCCTAATTTTTGATTTATATCCATTAAAATTGTTATTTTCTTTTGTATACTATTAAATTTTACACATACAATAAAGTACAACTGCATTGATTGGTAATCTGAATCAAATTAGAAATGTTTAAAGTTAACCTTTGTCTTAAACAATCAGCTCTATATTCCGGACTCTGTATATAAGACGAACCAGCGAGCAGAGCGTACCAGCTGTTCGTCAACAAATATAGACACGACCCCAAAAAGGTCTTAGTCAAGTGATGCCCCAAAAAGCACAAGACAGTGACATGTGATCCAACTCGTTCACCGAACACACATGCTCTACCAACTTCTTGCAGATAGGGGGTTGGTGTAATCGGACTTTTTTAAAAGGAATCGACCGGTAAAAGAATGGTAAATATTGAATAAAAAATTAACATTGATAACTTAAAGTTTAGTTTCTTATATGTTTGTCGGCTGATAAAAAAAATTGTTGTCTCCGCATTTCATTGGCATCTTTTTTGGACATCATATCTGTATTTTTGTTGAAGTGATGTTAACTTACGTAGATACGTTAAATCTACTAGACGATTATATTAATTTTTTTATGATTAATTCTTGAGCTGACTTTGTCGCTTCAAAAAGATACGGGTTGACAATTTCCCTATCGAAGGTCGGTGGTTTTCTCGGGGAATTCCGGCTTACTCTACCAATTAAACTTGCCACCACATAATAGCACAAAAGTTGCGCTTCAAAGTGACATTAAAACACCAACAATAAATCAATCAATCAAAAAGACAAGAAAAACTTTCAACGCAAAGATCAATAAAACAGCTTCATAGGATATTTCTTTTACTGATTTTTGCGTCGAACATGTGTTCAAAAAGATGTTTGTATTTAGTTTATATATGAATGCCCATCTTATCTTTTTGAAGCGATAAAGCAACCACATAAATTAAACATAGTGTAAACGTTTTACATATACATTTATTTAAATACTATAACAGACAAGAACCATGATTAAAATTGAAAGATCATACATTCCTTTTCCCCCATCTTAGTCTTTACGAAGTTAATAGGGTAAACCTCAATGGATTATGGTGTTCAAAGTACAGTATCGATTCTGTTTTCATACACCTGTATATGTTAATTTGTCATTGAAACAATCTAATTCTAATCTAATTTTGTATGTTCGAGTCTATTGTGCACTTTTCAGGCGCCAATCCAGCCATTGTTATAAGGAGGTTCCAACACTTTGAAGTCAAATAAAAAGGGGAGTTCCAACCATTTATCACCATACAAAAGCATTAGTAGTCAAACAAAAAGGGGGGATCTACCACTTCCCCGCCGCTGACTTATGATCACTGATTAGAATATTGTGTGATTATAATTATTCAATATGAAATATGAAATAAATTATCGTTCACACAATTTCATATGAATACTTTCTTCTGAAGAAACATGATTAACTGAGATATATCTGATATGAAAACAAGATACGTATATATTATAAATTTAAAACTATAATGCGTAAAATGAGTAATACTTTGCTAAGTACGATTTGGCTAAGGTACGGTAAGTTGACATGTCTCCACAGCGACCTCGTGTTGAATATCGTGAAACTATTTCGTTCTAGACTTGTCAAACTTCTTGATTTGTAACATGTTGATTTGCAACTTGTAGTTTTTCTTTAGAAACGGAACTTTTTATTGGCTAGCAGTGGTAACAATTTCACTGACGCGATCTCCCCAAAACGTGATGCAAACAAAGTAATTACATTTCACAAATTAAAAAATGTAGAAACTCATGTTACGAATGACGAAAGTACATTAACAAATGTAACGGATGCAAAAAATAAATACTATGGTCGGGTTGTTGTCTCTTTGACACATTCCCCATTTCCATTCTCAATTTTATTTTACAAATTAAGAATTTTCATTTTACAATTTAAGAAATTGCATTTCACAAATTAAGAATTGTATAATAATGTCGGATTTTTCCTTCGATAGATACGTAGTGTTAGTGTTGTATAATCCATGGTTTTCCAAAAGGGAACGTTTGTTGTCACTGGTTGCATATTTAAACATATATTTCCGTAAGTCGTCATATGAGATCACCTTGCCACGCCCAAGCTGATATCAAAAACCTTAATATCACTATTATAGACCACAAGGAGGGTTCACTTGGTCAAGGGAAAGGTTTAGGATAAAAAAAAATTTAGGACAGTTTCCAAGTAGGGTATTCATGAAAAAAGCATTAAATGAGTACTTACATGTACCAGCAAGTGTTTGCTGTAACTCAGGCTTAAATACAGGACTCTCGCAGGAAAAAAATCCTCCTCTCTATCATAAATATTGAAAAATTTACCGTTGTACTGATACGTGATATTTTGTATGACGATCGAGATTATTATTTCAGTTCAAAATACATGTCAAGATAAGAATGAGTATTATACTAGTAGATACAACGAATAAGCGGCGTTAACATTTGAAAAAGAAACCAAGAGCCTACAGGGAGAATTGTTTGTTTTTCATGAAACAACATTTTTCCATTGTCCGTTGTCAATATAATGGCATTAAGGCGACTGCCATACAAGTTAGAGGTTTAGCTAGCTATATCTCCAGGTTTATATTCTCCATTCTCTATTTGATTAATCCACCTGATTCTATATAAGAAAACGCCTATACCAAGACAGGATTATGACAGTTGTTATCTGTTCGTTTGATGTGTTTGAGCTTTTGATTTTGCCATATGATAAGGGACTTTCCATTTTGAATTTTCCCCGGAGTTCAGTAAATAGTTATCAAAGGTACCCGGCTTATAATTCAATATGCAAAACGCCCGTTTCGTCTATATAAGACTCATAATTGACGCTCAAATCAAAATAGTTATAAAGCCAAGAAAGTACAAAGTTGAAAAGCATTGAGGACCAAAAAATCCAAAAAGTTGTGCCAAAAACGACTGAGGTAATCTATGCCTGGAATAAGAAAATAAGTTATTGTGTTCATTTCTTTTAAAAAATAAAACCTTTTTCTCTATTAGAATGTATTTAAGAATTGAATGCTTCTTTTTGTAAATTCATTGGGGTGTAAAAGCGTTGACCGAAGTACATTTTGTATGAAGCGCGGAAGCGCTTCATTCTAAAAATGTACGCACGGTCAACGCTTTTACAACCCTATGAAATTACAAAAAGAAGCATTCAATACTTATAATTACATTTTTTAGCTACGATCATGAAAACACGAATCTTATATTATTTTTTGTTTAATTCACCTGTGCACTTTATTGTGGGACCACGTGTTATCATGGATGATAAGTTTTATTGAGTGATGCAATTGCTGAAGGAATAACATGTGATGGGCAATTAGCCAATCATAATAAAGAATTATAATGAAACATACATATAATGTAATTATTGTAAGATATTTTAAATACTAACCGTCTTATCATATTCAGCGATACATTTATATATGTCTAAGTTTACAATCAGTGTACATCAATTGCGGATCCTAAAATACCCTTTTCACTGTATATGCCATAAATTTTTAATGTCGAATGATAAATACTAAACATACGAAATTTATGAATTTTGAATAAAATGGATTTTTTTAGTTCAAATATATTTTATTATATAATTATATAATTCGTCTAAACATTACTCCAACAATGTAAGATCTGTTAAATTGCTTTCGGAATTTTTTTGTTCTTCCCTCGCTGGGATTCGAACTCATGCTACTGAGATATCGTGACACCAAATCGCCTTGTACTGTATCCCACACGCTAGACCACTCGGCCACCTAAACTTCATTTTGCAAGTCTTTTATATTTAGTAGATTCGTTCATTTTATAGAATGAAAATACGGTAAATTCAATATGTCAAAGAGTCCGTATTCACAGACAACATATACGAGATCCAACCACACGAATGACAGATGTGAGCGAACATTTAGAAACGTGCAGTAGTGGAAAATATACCATATTTCCGTTCTATCAAAAGGAACGAATCTTATCAATATTATAAAAGATTGGCAAAAGAAGCACACTTTATAATGGTCTTTCAACCAAAATTAAACCGATCTACGTAAACACGTTTGATTTATTTCCCCTTACCGTTATTGTAACATGATGAATGTCACCAACGATAGTGTCGTCAAGGACATTGTTAAATCGTTGCCTGACGATTGGCATAATGCATGGAAGCGCTAGTGACAATATTTAAACGAATTGTCAGTATTTTATGTGAAATGTAGTCCACGAATTTTAAAGTTTAATATTTACAATCTGTACACCGTATTTATTTACTTTTGCTGTATATATATTTATCTTACCTCGTATAGATTTATAGAGATACGATTGGTTAATGGACTACACGTGGTGACTATGTATAATTGTTAATAGGATGTCCTAAAATATATAGGGTTAGTTACCATACATGGTTAGTTACCATATAGGGTTAGTAAGGAGTTACTTCCCTTTCAAAACAACAAAGATGACACAACCCTTTATAAAAACAACACGGTTTTGAGGAAAAATCTGAAAGGATTTAACAGACTGAGAAATTGATGATAAAAGGTTGAAATATATTCATAAAACATAATTTAAGCGAACAAACTGTTATTGTTGACATTAAGGAGTTACTCCCCATTCAAATAAAAAGAAAGAAATATGGAAGATGCCAACAGACGAAAAAATACCACATGTGAAGATAGTTGGTAAGATAAATTTGTTACACGGTGTGCTAGTGACCTAATACAATATAAATTGTGTCAGTAAATTCCATAACGAGATTAGAGCTTCGCTCTCACCCCATATGGAATTTACTGACCCAATATATATCGTATTAGGTCACTAACACACCATGTAACAAATATTAACTGACCTCCTATAGATTTATAGAGATATGATAGGTTAAAGGACTACACGTGGTGACTATGTATTGTTGATATATAGGGCGTCTTAAAATATATAAGGTTAGTTACCATACATGGTTGGTGACCTTCTGCTGTTGTTTTTTTCTATGGTCGGGTTGTTGTCTCTTTGGCACATTCCCCATTTCCATTCTCAATTTTATTAGTTACTATATAGGGTTAGTAAGGAGTTACTTCCCTTTCAAAACAAAAATGATGCCACAACCCTTCATAAAGACAACACGGTGTCGAGGAAAATCTGAAAGGATTCAACAGACTAAGAAATTGATGCTAAAAGGTTGAAATAAGTTCATAAAACATAATTAATGCTATACTAACAAGTTGTTATTGTTGGCATAACGGGGTTACTTCTCTTTCAAAAGAAAACAAAAATTCTGAAAGGATTCAACAGACGAAGTAAATAAAATACATGTAATGAACGATTCAAATCAATTCATAAAAAAAATCTAAAGCTAAAAAGTTGCTATTGTTGGCATTTGCTTTCTGTATAGACGAATACAAGTAGGATCTTAATATTAAGTATTGAAGACTTAATCATTTTGATAGGCCGCTAGTCAAAATACCATATGTGAAGATAGTCGGTAAGATAAATTCGTTACACTGTGTGCTAGTGACCTAATACGATATATATGGGGTCAGTAAATTCATACGCTCTCACCCCATATGGAATTTACTGACCCCATATATATCGTATTAGGTCACTAACACACCATGTAACTAATAATATATAATTCGTCTAAACATTCTCAAAATTCGAAATGCTCTTAAAGTCCTTTAATTTTCTACATTTTTTCTCCAGTCGGTTTCACATCTTTGTGATAATAATAGATGATAATGAATGTAACTAATGGTAACGTAACATCACGATTATTAGTCAATTACACAAGTAGCGTCTTATCTATTTAGGCTTGGTTTATACTTTTGATGCACATATTTTCTTTTTTTTTTCTCATGTCGTCAGTCAATTGGCCGTCACATTGGTAGAATAGGAAAACATAGTATTTTTGTAATTTTCTGTATTGGTAGCGCATACATATAATTCGTCAAAACATCAGCCCAACAATGTAAGATCTGTTAAGTTGCTTTCGCATATTTTTTGTTCTTCCATCGCCGGTATTCAAACTTCATGCTAAACAAATCTAAATTAAAAACAATGTTAAAAAATTATGATTGCAATGGATAAAAACCGTAATTTTGATACGTATGAAGCAAAACAAATTTCGTCTTAGGGGGGGGGGGGGGGGGGGGGTCTAAATACAGCATAAACAACATTTTCTTACAGACAAAAAAAGTGATAAAGTATATTTTAACAAAACGCATTTGACTAGCAGGTCAGACATCTGATGTTCTTTAACCCTGCTGACTGCCATTGGCGATTGCCAAATAAACGGATCACAAGATGTAACAAAACGGATCTTATTGAGTTAATATCAAACTGAAACCAACAAACTTGCGGAAAAGATGTTAAACCGCAAACAAAGGGTGCAAAAGTTTGTACACCACATACGCATTTCGAAAAGTAACGTCTCTTCAGGGATGTTAGGAATCGAAACGGTATTTTGAGGGCTATACAATTTACCTAAATGCTTATAAAGTGCTGACCAACACCACATTCATCGTAATCGATGATACAACACATGTCATTCGCATTCTCATTAAAAATTTTGGGATCCCATTTTGAATCGATGGGTATATGATGTGTTAAAATAATAAAAAAAAAATGCACAGAGCCAATTTTGAACCTATTCTGACATTATTGTCAATATTTCTTGTTTTTCTCATTTCCATAGACTATCTGTAAAATTTCTATTTTGTTACCCAAGTTGTAGAATATGGCTATATTAATGCAAATTGCTATTGCAGACACTGTCTGATTTTTTAAAGTCTTGTTTTTATTTTGAAATATTTTAAGTTCAATGATTTTATCAAGAATGTTGAAAGAAATATTTAAACGTATGGCATATTTTTTATATGCCAAGAATAATGACTGGCTTGATATTTTTTTTATAGAGGCATTAAAATACACTTTCTCAACAACAACAAAATAAATAACCAACAACAAAAAAAAAATAACTATTAGTAATCCTTTCCTAATTTGGTTTGCATTTTTCATGAAGGAAACACGTTGCTTAAAAGAAAAAAGAAAAGAAAGCAATTCGTTATAAACCCGAGACCGCTGACTGTGTGCAAATCTAGTAAGTTCATTTTCACTGTTGTATACGAATGTGTATTGTAGAATAAAGGTTAATGGGGAAAACTGCGTTTGTTTATGTGTATTAATGTTCATTAATTATAGTTTATGTAAGTGTTTATTTCCTTGCAGCTGCCATTTGTATCTTTATCTCTTATTCTTGACTTATTTATGATGTCTGCAAATTGTTTAACCGCAGTTTTTTGAAATTCTACTTTGTCATGTTATCTGATAAATCAGACGCGTCAAACTGGAGGTCACTTCTTCCCAACATCGTCTATAGCTATCAGAAATTTTGTTATAGTAACAGTTGAAACTTTGTATAGGATAGATATACATGTTTATTTTTGTAATAAGTTTATTTGTATTTATTGAAATTTTCAACTACAAGTTACAAGTACCATTATTTATCACTTTGTTGATCTTTCACGCTAGTTTCAAAAGTTTATTTCTATATACAACATTTTAACTGGAACCTATGCAGATGTACACGAACTGCACAACAATACTTCTTTCGTTTATATTACTATTTTTGTTCGCTGTTAGATCGCGGAATATATTGTGGATATGACATTTGACGTTTACATTCTCACATATTCACAGCTGAACATGCCTCTAAAGTACCTTTATTGATACTTAGTAAAGTGAAATGGATAGTGTGTGTGTTTTTATTCATATCTTTAGTGCAATAACTATCGTTTCCAATGTTTTCATTTAACGAATAAACAATGTGTACTAGTATATGTAACATACACGAACTGTTCGTCATTAAAAAAGTTATATGGATAGTAAGGGATCGATCTTCGGTCATAGTCGATTTATTGGTCGACTCAGCGACTATAGATGCAGAATAGGTGGATACAGTCTTGACGATATGGATGGAGGCATACAGAAGTTTTGAACAGTTCAATGATTAAACTGGTATAAGTTTATTTTTCCAAGTTTATTGTACATCTTTTAATTTCTGAAGGCAATCTAAATGTGGTTCATATTACTTGGCTATTTGAATAGTTACTAAATAAATACTCATATTCATTGCTTGATAATCGAATCATACAATTCAATTATTGATTACAAGAATCAGCTTAAAAAGCTTCAGTGCACTTGATGAATGTAACATATTTGGATTATCATATTCAACAAAAAATATGAATGTATTTTCTCTCGTTACATTATAGTTAGTATGCACCTTAAAATGATTTACTTTGGATTTACTATATCATAATAAATTTATTATTTTGCTACCCTTTATTGTTGCGGACGTACACATACATGTATCTACTATTTGAGTAAGAGGCAACACTCATCATAATTATTGATTACATTCCTAATATTTCATCTCAATATATCATACATACACATTGACATGGCCTAGAAGTGGCATACATTATCTGGATCTTGTATACGATGTAGATAACGAACTATGAAACAGAGAGTTGCATCAGGTTGTATACTATAGTTTTGTTCCCTGTTTCTCAAAGCCCTTTACCATATGAGAAGTTTATCCTGTAGTCATACACTATTTGTATGCATTTACCTTTAACGTTTATTAATTTCTTATTATATATTCTATGACTTTGAATAACACTTTAAGCATATGTTCGGATCTTGGCTACAATTTAACTCATTTTCACGTATGCATTTTAATTATGTACAGCTCATGTTATATATATTTGCTTTATGATTAATGGTTCATATACGCATGACCATTCACAATTATATTTTATACTTTCTCCCTGATGTCACACACAACATTATTCACCTCATTTATCACAACTATAGAGAAAGGTATAATAGACATGTAAGTATGTAATGAGGAGTGATTAAGACAAACAAAGCTACAGCATCATCTTTTCTCAACACATGCATTTACTTATCCATTTAGTTTTGTCTTGGACAATTAAATATTGCATTACAGATGGGGGAAGGTTAAGGAGTACAGATCTACGACGATAAAATACGGTGAACAAATGTTGATATTTCTAGCTTATGAAAATCACCTGTATTGTCTCTCTGTGTTTTCTGCAATTACAACAATGAGTATATGAAAAAAAGAAGTTGTGTGGATGGAAATTGATAATAATCGTCCCAGTCATGCAATATATATATAGATATTTATATTTATGTAGCTTGATTAACTATGATAATGTTTTATAGTTTAATGATGTATGCTATTGATACATTGTTTTGAACAGTATTTTATTTATTTTCATATTTCGACTACGGAGAAAAAAGTTTGGTGCTCACATAACTTACGATACTAATGACGAGTTTACTTGAAACAAAGAACTAACATCAATTGAACATGTTTAGTCTAGACACAGAGTTAATTTTAACGGAACAAAATCGCTTGAAATCAAGTTTATTTACACAACACGACAACATTTAAATGTTGTTTCTTCAAGAAATTGGTATCATCAACAGTTGTACATTGTTTTCTATAACCTCTATCATCACAGTATGACATGCATTATTTCCTAGTGAGATCTGCTTATTCATCTAGCAAATAGAATGACATGTGTTAACCAACTCTAGTGTGCTACGATATATGAATTAACTTTACAGAGAGGTTTTTTTTTTATCCGCACTTATATACAATGAACTACAGTTATAATGAGATGTTTTCGGATACCTGCTTTATTCCGAATACACAGACAAAACTAATTGACTGTCAAAGTAATAGTTTTACATTGTTTTATCTGACTGCCATTTTGTTTTTTACCAAAGAGTAATTATTCATCAACGTATAATAATAAATCATATTTGTCTATAAGATCAGTTGTATAAATATGTGATTCGTTGGTTACAGCAGCATTTAGCTTTACATAAGCACCATTTATATTTAATCAAAGATACTATTAATGGTTTTTAAATCGCATATTCAAATTTGGGTGCGTCGGACATATGAAAGAACACCCGTTAAATAATAATTGGAAGATAACGGGCATCAAGATCTGTTGAATGTTACGAACTCATATTCAAAAATTGGGTCTATTATTTCTTTATTGAATTAGTAGATGGCTATTTATAATTAATTACTATGTCAAGTATTTTCTTATATATATATATATTTCTTTTTTATTATGTTTATTATCAAGCTCTAATTATTTTTAGAACGAATGTTTGTTTTACCGTACACATAACTTTTTTAGCACAATCACTATCTCGGAATAATTTTGGGGATTCTCAATGCGTTACAAGGGCAGCATGTATGTGTAACACATTTCGTTTGGGCAATGTAATAATGGATTTTACCCATTCTTTACGTGTCACAAAATTATTACCTGAGTTCTCAGGCAGCCCTGAATATAACGGGTAACTAGGCAGCCCTCTCGTCGGGTGAACACATCATTTGTTTGTCCATTTGATAGTTCTTTTGGATACATGTTTTAGTGTGCAAATGGTTTTTTCACTCGAGGTTATCCGTCTCAGGTTGCAAAGTGAGCCCATACCCTCTAAGCATGGGCTGGGCCAGCGCTCAACATGCAGGTATAAATTTAACAGTAGGTATTAATATACTTGAGTTACCTATGTTTGACATGGGATGGGCCAGCGCTCAACATGTCACGCGTAGAGAGGTATAATATTTCGAAGTAACAAGTGTTCTTCGAATTATGCCTCAAGCTCTTGTCAATACTCTCTTTTAAAGGCTCTCTTTGCTATTAAGTTCACATTGTTTGAGGTTTCATTCAAAACTATACGAGTTATGTTTCTGATAGATGTATCATCAAGCGGCTCGTAACTTTCTCCTGATGGTCTAAGTTATTTGAAGTCACATTTATACATCTACACTCTATCGTCTATTGCAGTTGCAGCGATAGATGCTCGAATAATGTGAATTTAATTTCTTGATTGATATATGTATTTTATTTATTTTTTAAATACATATCAATCATAAGCATGTTGCCCGTAACGCCAATTTTTATAATATTTTATATTTGTATTTATTGTGTTTTTATTTTGTTATGTATATATGTAGGACTAGGAGGTGCGATGGGGACGCTGAAGTGCGATAGGGACGCTGAAGTGCGATGGTCACGCTGAGGTGCGATGGTCCACGCCGAAGTACGATGGTCCTTTCGCTGAAGTGCGATGGTTTGGCTTGACGTTCGAATATTGTAACGTTTTATAATATAACGTTTTTAAAAATACAACATTGATTTGCAAGCAGGATGATATGGTTTTGTAGATGAAGGTTTCATGCTCACAAAGGAAATGAAAGGAAAAAGAAAAAAAACGACCGATTTAAGTCCCAAACTGATTTGAGCATAACATGTCGATGTTACAAAAATATTTTTAACCATGCCAGGCAGCAAAATAAGGGGAGCAACGGGGCTGAAAGATGAATTTGGTCAGAGAATGTGTTATCCTATGTTCGAAATAATGTCGCACGATAATGATTCAACTGAAATAAAGTATACTGATATAATTTTAAATATTGATGTTAAATTATCATTAAGTAACAAAGCTTCACGTGATTTTATGTGGACAATTTAATAAAATAAATAAATAATTGAGAGTATTAGCAATGTTTTTGTTAATGTTGTTTAATCTCGAGATAAATCCTGATTTGTAAAAACACTGTCGCTCTAGTCTTTTTTATTACCGTTACAGTTATTATTGCCTGAAACAAAGTTGGCCGAAATTACACTGACTGCTCCCTACGTGTACTTCCTAAAATAACAAATAGGAATAATTGTTGTTATCAATTTCTAAGTTTTGACATAACATAAACCCTGCTTAGTGTTACCGTATAGACATACACGCTCATTTTTTTTGTTCAGTTCACCCTTGAGCATCTTAGATCTGACTCTATATTCCTGCGTGATAATCGGAAAAATGGCAAAATTTAAAATTACATTAACAAAAATCAAAATTAAAATCTTTCGTTTGACTTGAACGGAAATTAAAAGATCTTCCAAACGCGAGGCTACATTGTAACAGCTATTTTTGTAAAATCTAATTAATTTGATTTCATTTTACATGTTCGTAATTAAACTTTTATTTTTTACTCAATGTGACAGGTAGACCATCGCACTACTGCATAACCACCACCGCACATCAGCGTAGATATCAACAAGTTAACGTCATAATGTCACCATCGCACTTCACCGTGTTAACCATCGCACTTCAGCGTATACCATCGCACTTCAGCGTGACCATCGCAATTCGGAGTACCATCGCGGTTCCGAGTCCTACATATATATTAAATATTTTTCATTTTTGATTTATTTTGATTTTCCATCGGATAATTATGATTTATTATTATTAATTATCATTATTATTATTATTATTATTATTATTATTAATGATTATTATTATTATTATTTTCTTAATTGAATTTACTTCATCAGTCGTTCTGGGTCTGTTTACATGACAGGTTTGATTAATACCACGGAGATGCTTCCAACATACATTTGATCTTAAATTAGCTGGGGGAAGGTCATTGTTCGTTCATATCTTGGATTGAAAGAAACACGGCACATAAATGTGTATTAATGTTCATTAATTAAAGTTTTATGTAAGTGTTTATTTACTTGCAGCTGCCATTTGTATCTTTATCTCTTACTCTTGACTTATTTATGATGTCTGCAAATTGTTTAACCGCAGTTTTTTGAAATTCTACTTTGTCATGTTATCTGATAAATCAGACGCGTCAAACTAGAGGTCACTCCTTCCCAACATCGTCTATAGCTATCAGAAATTTTGTTATAGTAGCAGTTCAAACTTTGTATAGGATAGATATACATGTTTATTTTTGTAATAAGTTTATTTGTATTTATTGACCCGCCAACCGCCCTTTTACACCTCCGAGATTGTGGTTTGTGCTTTGGTAACGTGCTATGAGGGCAATGTAATAATGGATTTTACCCATTCTTGACTTGTCACAAAATTATAACCTGAGTTCTCAGGCAGCCCTGAATAAAACGGGTAACTAGGCAGCCCTCTCGTCGGGTGAACGAATCATTTGTTTGTCCATTTGACAGTTCTTTTGGATACATGTTTTAGTGTGCAAATGGTTTTTTCACTTGAGGTTATCCGTCTCAGGTTGCAAAGTGAGCCCATACCATCTAAGCATGGGCTGGGCCAGCGCTCAACATGCAGGTAAAAATTTAACAGTAGGTATTAATATACTTGAGTTACCTATGTTTGACATGGGATGGGCCAGCGCTCAACATGTCACGCTTAGAGAGGTATAATATTTCGAAGTAAAAAGTGTTCTTCGAATTATGCTTCTAGCTCTTGTCAATACTCTCTTTTAAAGGCTCTCTTTGCTATTAAGTTCACATTGTTTGAGGTTTCATTCAAAACTCTACGAGTTATGTTTCTGATAGATGTATAATCAAGCGGCTCGTAACTTTCTCCTGATGGTCTAAGTTAATTAGAGTCAAATTTATACATCTACACTCTATCGTCTATTGCAGTTGCAGCGATAGATGCTCGAATAATGTGAATTTAATTTCTTGATTGATATATGTATTTTATTTATTTTTTAAATACATATCAATCATAAGCATGTTGCCCGTAACGCCAATTTTTATAATATTTTATATTTGTATTTATTGTGTTTTTATTTTGTTATGTATATATATTAAATATTTTTCATTTTTGATTTATTTTGATTTTCCATCGGATAATTATAATTTATTATTATTAATTATTATTATTATTATTATTATTATTATTATTATTATTATTATTATTATTATTATTATTATTATTATTATTATTATTATTTTCTTAATTGAATTTACTTCATCAGTCAGTCTGGTTCTGTTTACATGACAGGTTTGATTAATACCACGGAGATGCTTCCAACATACATTTAATCTTAAATTAGCTGGGGGAAGGTCATTGTTCGTTCATATCTTGGATTGAAAGAAACACGGCACATAAACTGAAATTTAATGATAAAAATAATTGATTTGAATGTGTGTTTCAACACAATGTAATTAGAATTGGTCTTTTTAACGTATACAAAAGGAATAAAGTCGTCAAAAATGTTATTTAAGAAGCAGAATCCATAACATCGATTACTGAATTCTAATCATTTTAACTATTAATGCGATAAATTTTCACTGTTAGTTCAATCATTTATGATGTAGAATTGTTGGATGTGTGATGAATTTCTAGTATCGTTTTATATCATAATTCGATTTGCAACAACTAAAAATAGCTTTTTAATGATTTTAATATTGATGATATTCACAATTTGCAATGCAAGTCAGTCGTAGATGCTTACTTGAATCTACACGGGTATAACCACGTTAATATCATGAGTATTCAAATATTGCTAGTGAGTTTGCTATAAGCTTGTTATGGATCGAAAAATTTACTGAAGCAGAACACCCATTATTATAACGTATTAATCAATTTCTATGACGAATTTTTCTATGAATTTTTTTTATAACTAGCTTTAAAAATTCATCTTACCATGTTATACATATTTCTATCATATTGATACGCTTTTGCACAACAAACATTACAAGAATGTCAACGAACGGTACTAAAGAAAGTCAACAAACTACAAAGAGAATGAATCGTACAGTGTCAAAATTCTGAGGTCAGCTTTAAGGTAAATGTCCTTAAATAGAATAAAACAACAACAAAGCATACAATACACGGTCGCATTTTGTGTAAGAGCCAACCAACTATGCTCTATTTGTAGTTAATCAAGTACGAGTTAAATATTGTGTTTGCTCGCGATGTTTACAAGGGCAGTACACTTTGTTTTCATAAACATTGAATACTTAACTGAGCAGTCCGTTAATTAGTCTTTTGTAAAGATGTAAGGACGGTCTATCTACCAAAATCGCTTCGCGATGTAACGATTAACGTCCGGAGTCAAATGTACGGCGGTTATACCCCGTGGTAAACATGTAACAATGAACTGCTTTCAAATTTCTTTGTATTCCCACATTTGCGTATTTGTAACACGGAATTATAAGAAATTTAAACATATATGTAGGACTCAAATCTATGGTGGGTTTCAAATCTATGGCAGATTTCCAATCTATGGGAAATATAACGTCATGCAATTCCCAATCTATGGCAGATTTATTACAACCTAATCTATGGCTAGTTTTGTAATTGTCTAATTTATGGCGGATTTATGTTGTTTTTCAAATCTATGGCAAATTTTGTGCAAATGGAAAACAATGCAGTACATTTTCGACTAATGACTTGTCTTAAGCAAGTGGAAATTTACGACAACGGGAGCATGCCTATAATCATAATGGATTAAACATTCCATAATGAATCATAAGTGATAAATTCATATACCTTAATACAGACTTCAAGATTAAAATGATGTGGTCTGTAAAACATAAACATTTTTTAACCTGGCATGGTGCCTATTTAACCATTCATTAAACCAACTTATAAGTCCTTTAACAAACAATAAGACCGCTTTTTATTAAAACAATAAAATAAAAAAGTACCAAATAAAAATGAACAGTTTGAATTTTCAAAAAATATTTATTTCATCGATATCGTCAATACATCTTTTTATTTATTGACGATTACAATTAAATTTGTGTACGATAATTTTATCTTTCACTTTACAAACTGTGCCAGTCGTAGACAGTCAACTTGTACTAAAACTCCTTTTCTAAAATATGCGGTACTGAAAATAGAGGTGCCCTTATTCATCGCAGGCATCGACCAGTACAGCACATTTTGTCCCTCTTCGGAATAGTAGGTCACATCTTCTTTTAAACCACCCGAAAATATTTGTCAGTGAAATACCTTCATTTTATATAGTGTTTAAATCTATGGGTTCCGTTATCGTTAGCAGCGGCAAAGATGTAATATGGCGTTATTCAATAGTGACGTTTTATGTTACTTTTTACCCCAAAATCTGCTATAGATTTGGAGAAAACAAAAATCTGCCATGTATTTCAGTTGTATGGCGTTTGTAACGTTACATATGCCATAGAATAGGAATCTGCCGTAGATTTGGAACCCGCCATAGATTTGAGTCCTACATATATAAAGTGACTCGGCTGTTGTTCGAACTTTCTTTTCTGTATTAGATGTATACACAATGACATGATAAATATCAATTCTTCATTCATCCAAGCATTTCCACTCATTCAATCGTGAAATGAAGATCGGTTTGTAAATGCTCTTTGTTATCTCAACTGTATTCATTTGAGCTATTTTCCAACTGATGTAGTCTTAAAATAATTGAGAATGGAAATTAGGAATATGCCAAAGAGACGACAACCAGACCAAAGAGCAGACACCAATGGGTCTTCAATGCAGCAAGAAATCTCGCACCGCAGGTGGTCCTTAGCTGACCTGTTAATACAATGGTGGACTAGTATAGTGAAAATAGACATTTCACTAAACTCTAATCATAAAAATTAACTGAAACTAAAAACCATACAAGACTAACAAAGACCAGGGTTAAACACGTTTTTGAGATCTCAAACTCCTATACCTCTAGCCAATGTAAATAAAGAAACACATAGCCAAACGCACAGTGAAACTCAGTTTAAAAGAAGTCCGAACAACTGGTTTTAGAATAAATGTGTTTATTTCCTATGCAAAGACCATATGAGTGAATCAATATTAATACCAAAGTATGTAATCATTTTAATAACTTGACTTGTTACATTTTAACGTTGCGTCGTTTGTTTTCTCTTATTTTGAAGTGTAAATTCACATTGCGATAAGACGTGTCACGGTACTTGTCTATCCCAAATGCATGTATTTGGTTTTGATGTTATATTTGTTATTCTCGTGGGATTTTGTCTGTTGCTTGGTCCGTTTCTGTGTGTGTTACATTGTAGTGTTGTGTCGTTGTTCTCCTCTTATATTTAATGCGTTTCCCTCAGTTTTAGTTTGTTACCCCGATTTTGTTTTTTGTCCATGGATTTATGAGTTTGAACATCGGTATACTACTGTTGCCTTTATTTGACAACAATATTGTAACAATACCCTTTCCGAATAAGTCTGTTGAAAGGTTTGGTTAGCTTTTGAGGTGAATATCGACATTTTTGTGCTTTGTAAAGATTATTACCATAAAATATTAGATGTGAAATAGCTGAATGTATAAGATCTGTTGATTTAAAGTCTGTTGATTTATATTAACAAATTATGTCCTTGTACCAATGATAAAATTTTGTAAATATTGCACTTGTTTGTGATATCGAAAACCCTGGTGTAATAATTTTTCATTAATACAGAGATTTCTTTCGATGAAATCAAATATGTTGTTATATACACGAGCGAATCGAACAAGTTGCGATATATAAACACCATTAGTTGGTGACAAGGGAACGTCACCATCTAAAAAACGATAATTAACGATAGGGAATGAAAAAATATATTTTTTATCATAAATTTTGGTATAAAGCTCCCGTTAAAGACATAGATATCAAGATAAATGTTTAGTTGGCTTGCTTGCTTTGTTTGTATAAATGGTTGCCCAATCTTAATTACAATGCATAGGTAAATATTTACACAATCAAATAACCTTTAAACCTTTAAACTACAAGCATTAGGAAAACACGCTGGTGATGATAGTAAACATCTTATTGAAGATCTGTAAATTTGAAGCAATGTTGGATAGTTAGAAATAGGAAAGTGTATATGGTGTGTACAAGATGTAAGTTTGTACAAATTAAAATTTGTACAGGTTTTTTTGGTACCAGTTATAAGTGTTTTGACACGTGCTTTTTCACCAAGTAATACACGTTTATCGTCTAAAGTTTAATATATAAGAAATTGACAGAGAAGTAAAGTGAAATGTTGTAATAGTATAGAAAATTTTCTGCATGTTATATCTCAAACCTGTTATCATGTTTATGATATAATAATCGTAAGAATAAGCCATCTGAGTCGTTCCTTAAGTATGAATATGATTTTATACACAAGGAATTGCCTGTACCGAGTCAGGAATAGGATAGTTGTTTTCCATTCGTTTGATTATTTTTAGCCTTTAATAGTTTTTTCGTTTTAAATTTTACGTGAAGTTCGGTATTTTTGTTATTTCACTTTTTGGCAATAGTAATAAAATTTACAAAAGATTATAAAGTATATAGCATTGTTGTTGACAGATATATTCAATTCATTTTGAGTTACCGAATTTGCTGATTTATTTTACTTGTAAAGAAGTTTAACTTCATACTTTATTTAGACTTTTTAACAATTTTTTATTCTTACGTCACTGATGAGTCTTTTAAAGACGAAACGCGCGTCTGGCGTAAATATGAAATTTCAATCCTGGTATCAATGATGTGTTTATCTAATTAAGAAACAAATAAAGTCGGGACGTAAGCCATTGAAGAAAATTACAGAAACTCATGTTTACATTTCATTCAAAACAATCCATTCAAAGAAGGCAATCTACGTAAGTCAAATCTGCATTTATGCCCTGATTCATGGTTGAATTTAACCAAGAAGAAAGACTTCTAGAGATTCTGGGGTCGTGTTGAAATGTGCTTATAGAAAACAAAATAATATTATTAGCAGATACATTTGATTTTTCATGATATGACCCTTTGAAAATCTGAAAAAGTCAAGTTCTACTGACCCTCTGGTATCTTTCGTCCCTCTTTGAAAATATTGCAAAAGGAATGCTATTTGAATTACACTTACCTATTTCACTGTAGATATATTGTCCTTTTTGTACATTTCAGATCCAGAACAAATGTAGAAAGATTTATGATACATCTCGCTATTGTTGCTGCATTGAGAAGTCTTTAGGAAAGCTAGATATATCGAGATTCATTTAGTTATGAAACGTTTTCTTGCTCAAAGGTTAAGACGATTTGGTAAATTTATTATTCTGTATAATACTATATCAATATCGTAAAAAGTCGACATTTTTGAAATGAGCTTCAATAGGAAGCGTTTGAAACTTATCAAATGTTTGTTTAAAACACGGATTCCGAAAATAACAATTGGATTTTTTCTGCTATATTTTGTGTTTTCTGGTTTATTGTATATCCAACATCTCGACCAATCTTATACCCCAAATACCTCAAAAGATAACCGACCTCACATTGTATTAGGGATTTTAAGTCGAGAAAAGAATGACCATTTTCGGGAAGCCCAAAGAGACACTTGGATTAAAACAATGTTACATTTACAAAATGCATTACCTTTCATAATAACATATACATTTTTGTTAGACCACCCATCTTCTAAGTTAATTAAAGAAAACAATTTACACAAAGACATTTTTTATTTAAATGTGTCATACAAAGGACGAGCTTTTAATTTTGGCAAACAAATGTACGTGTGGTGGAGATATATCCATAAGGTATACCCATACGCTCTTATGGGGGCCCAAATCGACGACGATGCCTTTGTATGTGTGCCTCAGATTTTTCAAAGGTTAGATAGTTTAAAATCTGGAACTCTGTATTATGGTTGGAGACATGGGAGAAGAAAACAAATCGATATGGATAACAGAATTGATGATATGTTTTTAGTTTTAGGAAAAGATCTCATTTCCCTCATTTCTAAGAAGACTTATTGTGGTAAAAGAACATGCACACATACGGACGACTTGATTGAAACTGGACATGGTGGTACTTCTATGGCAGAATGGTTATCTGTATATAATGATAACATAAATTTTGTGCATTTCGTAGGTGATAATGACCGTATTGTGAAATTAGGAGATAGTCCTAATGATAGTTATAGAAACTATTTAAAGCCTAATTTTTGTGAAAACAAATTAGTTTTTCATAAATCGACATGTAAAATCATGCATCAGCTTCATTTATACAATGATCATTTAGGTAACTGAACACTATAAATCGGACCGTAAAGACCTTTCGTCTCCGTTTTAAAATGTTAAGATCTAATATTTCAAATATTTCGAATAACAAACAAATATTGTATAAAGTAGTCAGCACGTGTTATCATTGATATGGTCATAACTATAAATTAACTGTTTATAAAAACAAAATGCAGAGGTATTATTTACATTTTGTGACGTATAATGTCAAATGTTTTGCCGAAATATTACGAACCTTCGTCATAAATCAGTGATCACAATATATAAGGCGAAGGAGCTAACGTGTTCACATGAAAAAGTGCACCATTGATACTGTAACAATAAAAGTGCAAGGTGACACCGGAAAACATTCAGCACATCAAAATACATATTGCGATGCAAGAAAGAAAGAAAAAGAAATGAACCTTCTGAATGCAGAAATAAATCATTTGAGTAAACAAACGTGGACCGACATTTCGAGGACCCAAAATGTTGCAAACCTGCAAATGCTTTAACTGAAATAATCAACACTAAATATTACAGAAATTTTTGATAAATTACACAAAGTGACCTGCTATCTTCGTAATTATACTCTGTAATATGTGATTCAAACTTATCAGTTTAATCATAGTATAAAACCACTGTTATGAGGGCGGAGCGAGGACTTTTAATAGATCTTGTACCGAGAGCACCAACGGAGGGAGTGAATTTCGACTCGTAATGTCCTATTTGAATCTGAACTGTCTGAAGTAATGTTTAGTGCTTGTCCATTCACGGCTGGTAATCAACACATGCTGAACAATTAGTTCTGCAATGCAAACCGTGAGAGGATTTGTCGGGTGTGCTTGGGTGGAGTAACTGTCAAACGGTATGTACATTTCCAAATCGCAATTTTCTAGTTTAACTGATCAAAATAAAAATCGGAGAATGTTATGCTGTGGGGAATACTTTAACGAAGGGATACATGTATCATTTACTGTTGTGCTTGGAGTAAAACTCCTACAAGATCAATCGTCTAACGAGTTAATGCCGAAAAAAGTGACATTCAAAACTGTGAGAAGGTTCTATAAACAGAACTGTAAGTTCAAGGTTTTTGTTTACTGTCAATGGGAATGAATGTCGTTTTGGGCGGCGTCTACGCTACATCTGAAGTTGATAGACGTCTTGATACATTTAAAACTGCAAATTTTCATTATTTCATGCATGAGGGGATCAGTTCTGATTGAGGACGTCGTGAATGCTTGAGGGGAAGTGCAATCATATCTTTATATCGAAAAATGCAAGAATCATTTTCATTTATTTACGGTCCTATGTTTGATATATAACGGCCTTTCTATTAGATAGGGTAATACCCATTGAATTCCTTTCTGCACGGACGATTTCGACAATAAATAGATAAATAATTTTTTTCTGAACAAGAAATCGCAGAAAAAATCAAACACAGTATAGGGTTGTGCGTTCGCTACAAGATCGCCTTTAAATTAACACCATCAACATAAATATAAACAATCAGGCATACATAAATGCATTAATTTTCACCAAAATGATACACAATATAAAAAAGAAGATGTTGTACGATTGCCAATGAGACAATTCTCCACAAGAGACCAAATGACACAGAAATTAACAACTTTAGGTCACCGTACGACCTTCCACAATGAGCAAAGCCCATACCGCTTAGTAAGTTATAAAAGGCCGCGAAAAAACAAATGTAAAACAATTAAAACGAGAAAAAGTAACGGCTTTATTTATGTACAAAAAAAGAACGAAAAACAAATATTTAACACATCAACAAACAACCACTGAATAACAGGCTCCTGACTTGGGACAGGCACATACATAGAATAGAATGTGGCAGGGTTAAACTTGTTCACGGGATCCCAACCCTCCCAAACCTGGGACACTGTTGTAACAGTACAACATAAGAACGAACTATTAAAATCAGTTGAAAAAGGCTCTTTATAGCTTGCTGTTTTCGGTATGAGCCAAGCCTCTGTGTTGGAGGCCGTACCTCGAACTATAATGGTGACTTGGATATAGAGTTGTCTCATTAACACTCATACCACATCTTCCTATATCTTTTAACTCCTCAAAGTCGATAAGGAACGATAACGTTAAGTACAAGATGGATAAAATCGTTATATATCAAACATAAGACCGTAAAGAAATGTAATGATTATCGGTGTTTTCGATATAAAGATATGATTGCACTTCCCTTCACGCATTCACGATGTCCTCAATCAGAACCGATCCCCTCACGCATGAAATAATAAAAAAATGAAGTTTTTAGATGTGTTAAGCCGCACAAAACGACATTCAATCCTGTTGACAGTAAAACAAAAAACTAAATTTAAACTTGTAGTTCTGATAATAGAGCCATCTCAAAATCTAAATGTCACTTTTTGTGAGACGATTGATTTTGTAGGAGTTTTACTCCATACATAACAGTAAATGATACATGTATATCTTCGTTAAAGTATTCAATACAGCAAAGCATTCTTCGATTTTCAATATTTTGATGAGTTTAATTAGAAAATTGCGATTTGGAAATGTTCATACCTTTTGAAGCGATGACAATTACTCCACTCAAGCTCAACCAGAAAATGCTCTCACGGTTTTTGATTGCAGAACCAATTTTTCTGCGTATGTATATTACCAGCCGTGCCTTGCCTTGTCAAAAACAAGTCTGTGAATATTTTGTATTTTTTTGAAATATATTTAATAACAAAACTACATAAATATATAAAAAAAGAATATGCAGTGTGTGGGCCAATGAGACAACTCTCCATTCAATGTATTAAACATTAACAATTATAGGTCAAAATATCGCCTTCAACACAGAGCTTTGGCTCATACCTAACAGCAAACTATAAAGGGCCCAACAAGTTCTAGTGTAATCAATTCAAATAGGAAAATTAAAGTTCTTGACTATATAAAAAAACGAAATCGAGAAACCCTCATACATCATACCCACAAAAGACAACCACCAAACAATAGGCTTTTAACTTTTGACAGGTGCATACATATACAACAGGTCTAAACGTTTAATCAGGCACCAGCCTTCACCATAACATGAGACAGTGTGTGTATTAGTATAAAAGACACACTATAAACTATTAATTGAAATGGCTACCTCAATCAAATAAACATTTAAACAAATCAGGTAATTACTGACCGAATAAGTTTGATCTATCACAAAATTTTGATAAATTATAAACATGTAGGTGCCTTTATAACATAGTATTTACAGTTAGTTATAAAAAAAGATGAAGGAACAGTGTCAAAAAGAAAATTCTAACCTAGGACAAAATGGCGTTAAATAGAACAACGCAACGGGTGGATTAAAATATATAATTTTGTTGTTAGTACGGAAGTACATATGTTTTACAAAATAAATACATTTGTTGTTTGTAGTACGGGCCCGAGTTAGGAAGTGAACATTTATCGTCATACTAAATACTTATCAAATGTGTCATAGATCAAACTTCTTCGTTCAGTATATAAAATTGATAATGGAAATGGGAAATGTGTCAAAGAGACAACAACCCGACCATAGTACAGACAACAGCAGAAGGTCACCAATAGGTATTCAATGCAGCGAGAAATTCCCGCGACGGAGGCGTTCTTCAGTTGGCCCCTTAACAAATATATATACAAGTTCAGTGATAATGAACGCCATACTAAACTTCAAATTATACACAAGACACTAAAATCAAAAACAATATAAGACTAACAAAGGCCATATGCTCCTGGCTTGGGACAGGCGCAAAAATGCGGCGGGGTTAAACATGTTTAACCAGACCTCAATTAAACTGATTGAAAGATTATGTCTTTATCATATGAATATCATGCACAATCCCTTCCGTTAGGGGTTTAGTATCATACCATCATAACATATATGAGAAAAACATAACCCATGTCATGCCAACAACTCGTTTTTAAATACATGTGTTTATTGCCGATGCAAAGACCCTATTAGTGAATCAATATTAATATTAATATGTTTACTTTTTTATTTATGTGTCTTTTTTATCAAGTAAATGTTGCATTTTTGTAAGTGAACACAATGTCATTTTCCATAGAAAATCCCTTTCCGCCTAATACCCCAGTCCCACTAGGCCACGATCGCACTACGATCTGTGAAAAAAAATGCAAATTTTGATGATCGTAGTACGATCGTGTAGATCGCAGTAAGGTCGTATCACGGTCGTGGTGAAGTCTTCAAGATCGTGATGAGCGTGGCCAACTTTGAACATGTTCAAAACAATCGTGGTGCGGTCGTGGCCAAATCAGGTCGTAGTAGAAGCGTAGTGAGAGCGCACTAAGATCGCTGTACCATCGTAGTGAGAGCGTAGCGAAAGCGTGATTCTATTCGGAGAAACTGCGCTACTATCTCATTGCGACGTTATTACGACCTCACTACGATCATCACGTTCTCACCGCGACCAAACTACGCTTCCACTACGACTATACCACGCTGTTCACGACCATAGTACGATTCTAGCACGCCCTTGCCGTCCTCATCACGCTCTTCTTACGACCTGACTACGTTCATACTACGACCATTATTCTCATTGTCATTTTTACCATAAAATATATTAATTCTCCTCAGGTTTTGTTTGTCTGTATGTAATTGGGACTTCTTGTCCATTTTCTCTAACGGCTCAACCATGCTCCCTGTTTTTATATAGATTAGACCGTTGGTTTACCCGTTTGAATGGTTTTACACTAGTAATTTTGAGGGCCTTTTATATCTTGCTGTTCGGTGTAAGCCAAGGCTCCGTGTTGAAGGCCGTATCTTGGCCTATAATTGTTACTTTTAAAAATGTTACTTGGATTGAGAGTTGTCTCATTGTCACTCATACCACATCTTCCTATATCTATTGACACATCTGTTTCATATCTGCTATCGTTCACTAAAATATCGTCATTTCAGCTTTATGGACCAGCAATAGGTTGCAATTTAGGTCGGATTGGTCGGTCCGACATCTCTACTTGATCAAGATTTGTTACTATAAGAGCTCCATCTGCCTCTACATCAACCCTAACAACACGCCCACGTGTTCTAGTAGATTTTGGTGGCTTGATTGTATTTTTTTCGAGAAATCTACGTATTAATTAGAAATAGAACTGAAGGAATGATACTGTATTGATATGGAACACGATATTGGCGTTATTGCTGAGAGCGTAGTAAGATCGCGGTTTGAACGTAGTGTAATCGTGGTAAGAACGTGCTATAATCGCAGTAGAAGCGTGGTAAGATCGTGTTGCAATCGGATAACTCGTGGTATGGTCGTAGTGAGAACGTGATGAGCGTAGACAGATCTTGATAAGCGTAGTAAGGTCGCAGAATAAGCGCGGTGAGAACGTGTTATAATCGTAGCGGGATCGTTGTAGAAGCGTAATGAGGACGTAGTAGCATCGTGAAAGCAACAAAAATTTACATTTTCATGCCGCTCATACCGCGACCTCACCACGATCTGAATTTAATTTAGATCGAGATGAGCGTGGTGCTATCGTGGTCTAGTGGGACTGGGGCTTAAAACTGTGCCACTTTTACTATGAAATTTCGTAAAAATTAAATCCTAAATTAGAAAGTTTTTATACATTACTTTTGTTATTCAAAGGTCAAAACATAGGGCTGTACGGCATATTTCAACATTTATATACCCCGAACTAATTAGAGTTTAAATTGAAGCTACAATTCTTCCTTCATGAATATTTAAGAGTTATAAATTATTACATGTCATTTTCCATATTGATCCTGGTATCAGCCTTAGACTCCCATATCAAACCAGAGGGCATTAGCCGGAGGGCTTGATACTGGTCGTGGGATGATACCACGGCCAATATGGAAAATAACATGTTTTAATCTATCTATCACATATTGGCAAGAGGAAAAAGAAAGCACATATATATTTAAAAAACATTTGAATAGAAAAAAAATATATCACTGTGTGTAAACAAAGTTTTGTGAAAAGTTTAACAAATAAGTAACAATAAACATATTATTTCTCAGAATTATAAATATTAAGTGGTACATTTCCGATTAAATGATAAGGAAGAATACACCTGCTCGCTATTTGGAAATCTGTTCCGTTTGACCCAAACAATCTGTTCTTCATGCACTTTCGATGTCAAACAAAAATAACGTTTTCATTGTGATGTCATATGTTTTCTGTTATGACGTCAAAATATTACGGGAACTTTTGTGATGCACAGGTATGGCGGACACATTACTATTTCCACTGTTGATTCTAACATTTTTTTCATAACTTTCTATTGTTTTACAGACTTCGTCAAATTTTTAATTTCTTGTATGAATTAACTTGCATTGTCATTTGATTGTCTAGCTGTTTCTGATGACATCTTGTTTACAAACAGTTTTTGATTGACATTTTAAAGTAAAATTCAAAAGGATCGATATGGATTTCGGGGTATAATATTGGAAAGGATAGACTTCGGAGAACAGGGGACGGGATTGTATTTGTTTTCAATCCATTAAACGGATATCCATAACGGTTAACCAACTCGTGGTGGCGTTCTAAAACATTAACAATAAGAACGATTTCAACTTCACCACTTGGATCTTCTTTAAAGCTTCCTTTTATGTAGCAAGGAAATCACGATTGGAAATATAAGCCCTAGAATGTATAAACTGAGAGAAACATTCTTTTAATGGAGGTACTACTGGAATGTTACTACACAGCAATTAAAAGTTTATAATTGAGAAGTTGAAATCATATTTTTCGTCGAAAAAATGTTTCAACCTATACTTGTTGTGAATGTTGCTTTAAGGAATATTTGGTACTCAATGCTTTTCAATTTCTTACTTTAATTTTTTTTTATGCCCCATTTATGGGAATTATGTTTTCTGTTCTGTGCATCCGTTCGTCCGTCCATCCGGTTGTTCGTCCGTTTGTTCGTCCGTCCGTTTGTCCCGCTTCAGATGTAAGTTTTTGGTCGAGGTAGTTTTGGATAAAGATGAAGTCCAATCAACTTGAAACTTAGTACACATGTTCCTTTTAATGCCAAATTAGATATTTTACCCCATTTTCACGGTCTACTGAACATAGAAAATGATAGTGCGGATGGGACATCCGTGTACTTAAGACACATTCTTGTTTATTTTACCTTTTTTTTTTTATATAACTCTTTTTGATTCGTGCGTCACTGATGAGTCTTTTGTCGATTACACGCATGTCTGGGTCAAATATAAAATGTAAATCCTGGTATTTTAGATGAGTTTATTTAGATGTTAGTCAAGTAATGAGGCAATCTTAGTGTATCTGCTGTATCCTTTATATCAAGTTCTATGGGATTCATACGTTCAACAAAGTCACCACATTTCTTGAATTATTTAGTTGGAGAACAGCATATGTATAGCAGAAAGAGAAATTAAAGGATATGGCTTACTTTTTTTTTCTTCCAACAAAGAACCTGTTAGTTGTAATACCACCATTTATTTTCCCCTATTAGTCTTTGTTAAATTTGATTTAAAAAAATTGTGCTGCATTTATCTTTGTTTCAAAAAAAGAAATATTTGGCATCAGTAAAGTGTTATCCTGTCCAGTACACATGGTACTATTGAAAAGGTTTCACATAACGTTTCATTGCATTTTAGAAAAACCATCACTGAAAGTTAACCAATCAAATTTCCATCCTTTATCTTCCTATGTACAAGCTTTAGAAACTATGTAACCATATAATCTCAATTTTCCAAAATATTCTATAGAAACACTAAATAAAAATAATGGTGCTTTCAAACATCCAATATATAGATCTATGACACAGATTGTTTTACTGCAAAAAAATGTAGGATAATTTCCTACCACTGTCAATTTCAAGGAAATATTTTGCTTCCAATCTTTTTCGTATGCAACCGGTTATGAAGTACTTTGCTTTGATGGAATTACACCTTTAATGAAGAAAGCCATATCGTTTCACAAAAGGATCCTTATAACAATTGCAGTCATGTATTATTATGCCAAGTCATAATTTCTTAAAACATGTAGAAGTCTAAGAACATCTTTAGCTTGCAACCTATTTTACGACAAAACATGTTTAAATATGTTTAAACAGTTTTTTTTTATTTGCAAATTTCATGCACCTATATGTCAGTTCTTTAAATGTAGAGTACGTTAAACCGTTTTCAATATTCTTTAAAAACAGACAAAATTGAGAAAAATGAGAATGTGCCATCCTGTTTGAAATAGTGTTTTTTACAGGGACAACCGAACTTGAAAACCAATCTTTATATCTATTGAAGAATTGAGTACATATTTTAAGTAATTTTAGGCAAATAATTTAATCCCTAAATTAATAATTTACCTTGAATACATTAGTTACGTTCATTAAAATCCAAAAACGTCACAACAAATACCGGTATAGCGTACGAGTTATGATGTATAAATACCATAAGAAGGTGCCAAAAGAACATCAACATCCTAAAATGGAAAAAAAATTCTAGGTATCGAAAAATCGTCACTTTTGTCGTAGTGTAGAGTTTCCCGTGTAAAACTAAATATTTAAATCTGAGAAGGGACAATATAACAAACTATATTTGATATATTCAACGAAAGTGTCTTTGGGTAAATTTATGTTTAAATTTTTTTGGATTATTTAACGAAAAATATCGTTAAAATAACGGTATGTGTTGTTGAATTTATCAACTAAATGCAATTAAGACGGGTCTTTACTGAGTTTTACTCAGAAACACATTTGGATCGATCATTCATTTTGCCAATAGAGAAATTCAATATGTTTTTGTACAAGGGCTAACCAATAATGATACTCTGCAAGGGGATATTGAAAAAGAAAGTGTCAGATACAGATCTATTATACAAGAAAATTTTATTGACAGCTATGAAAATTTAAAATACAATTGAGTATTTAACCTGTTCCGGCCAAATAGATTCTGTAAAGATGCGACATTTGTCATCAAATTGACGATGATATCACTAGAAATATTCCATTTCTAATCCCTTACCTTAACAATAAGATAAATGAGAACCACACAAATGTTTTAGAATATTTTACTGTTTTCGGATCAAAACCGTTTCGTGAACACCATAGTAAATGGTATACGCCTTTATCAGAATATCGGTTTCCAACGTTTCCTCCGTTTTGTGCAGGACCCTCCTCCATTATGTCAATTAATGTAATTAGACGAACGTATGACGCGACACGTAGTGTTCCTTTTTTTGTGGCTAAAAGATTTTAATGAAGGCGGAATTATTCCTTGGATTTTAAACATAGAAATAGTTTAGCCGAATTGTTATTTAAGGGCTGTGCAGCAAAGTTTCAATGTAAAGCCATGCCATTTGTTGTATATAGATACTTCAAAGAAAGCAAGTGATGCCTATATAATGTGGAAGATTATACAATCACATATGATAGCAAGTTAAAGCAAAACCATTTAAATCGTACCATCTTTCAAAAAAGAAGATAATTAGTTTGAAGGAAAGTAATCTGATTTGTCGTATGTGTTTTTATGTTGTTGTTGTTATAATATAAGACATGGTATATATTGCACATGATATATCATACTATAAAATGATGTACACAACTTGTGGTTAATGCTTTAATTATACATGTCATTACATTTTATGTCAAAACTCTATCCTAACATTCTGTTACTTGAAACTTCAAGCAAATTAAATGTTTCCGAATAAGACAAACAAACTTCCTAAAAACATACAAACATGGAAATTTAGGAATACGCATGTTGAGATATTATTATTTACGTTGTGTGAGAGTGACCTTATACGATGTTTGATTGTACCTTAGGGTAACATTTATTGGTTCATCTTAGTTTTAAATGTCAGTTTGAAATGTGATCAATTTCTTGGTCTGTTGAAACATTTAAATTTTTTCCTCAACATAGTGTGGTTTTTATAAAGGGACATAAGACCACTACTACATGTAATCTGGCATTGCAACAAGCTCTATCTACTTCATGTACCAACAAAACATGAAATGTGCACGATCTCCACGCGGAAAGATATGTATATACTGCTAGAAAGATGAATTTCTTTGACAAGTGTACTATGTGTAGATTCGTTTGTAAGCACTATTCAAAGGTGTAAGTTTGTATAGTTGAAAGTGAACGCAGGCAAACATAAATACATATATTTCAAAATTGTCAATATTTCTTGTGAAAAGCTCACACATTGAACATCATATGCATTTGTTTTATAATCTTAACAACTGAATAAAGTTCAACTGTGATAATGATGTTATGCTTTTTGAAATTCAATCAAAAAAGAGTAATACATAAACAGAATAAATAAATTATAATCGTTCAACAATATATTTTTTGAATTATTAAAGCAATCACAAATGAAAAGATGTAGGCACATTTAACTTTTTCAGATGTAATGCAAACAATATACAATTGACCCGAAGAAAAGTTGAATATAAAAAATTGTCAACACGAAGAGGTTATTTCACTCAGGACGAAACTTATATTCTTGTACTAAATATAACTCACTGAGTATTTTCAGACAAAAAGAGAAGTCACGAAATTTTGAAATTCTATTTTTTTTTTTAAAGATTTGGGGAAGTTTTTACTCCAATGGTATTTGTTGTTTTGCAAGAGGTGTTTTTATGCCCCATTTATGGGCATTATGTTTTCTGGTCTGTGCCTCCGTTTGTCCGTTCGCCCCGTCGTCCGTCCTTCTGTCCTGTTACAGATTAAAGTTTTTGGTGGAGGTAGTTTTTGATGAAGTTGAAGTCCAATCAACTTGAAACTTAGTCAACATGTTCCCTAAGATATGATCCGTCTAATTTTAATGTTCATTGCTGTGTGTGTTACATTTTAATGTCGTGTTTCGAATGTGTCGTAGTTCTCCTCTTATAATTAATGTGTTTCCCTCAGTTTTAGTTTGTAACCCGGATTTGTTGTTTTCTCAATCGATTTATGAATTTCGAACAACGGTATACTACTGTTGCCTTTAATTACAACCCATCTGTGTGCCTTTTTCTTATTAACAATGTACTGCTTCAAAAATTGTCTTTCTTTATAGCCAATCAATGCAAACATTTTGCGAAAGTCTGAAACAATTCAATTTCAATTTAATCTTTAGTTATAGTAAGTCCGTTGTATCTTCACATGTCAAAATGATATATAGGAGTATACGTAAAAGCGGTAGCATTCAACAACAAAAGTTTAAAAAAGCGACTATAGAGAGCAACATGCTGACTGTAAATAAGGGGTATGTACACTTGAAATTTGTTAAGTGTCGTGGTCAAGTTGTTAAACAACTTAGTTTTATTATCTTCCTCAAACTTTGACATACCGTTAACCCAGACACACAATAGTAGTGTACAACATACGAGCACTGTGCCCTTCATGTATATTGTAAACAGAAATATAATCATAAAACCATATACAAATGTACACAAATTCTCGGTATTTGTACGATACTGACAAATAATTCCTCTTTTTCTTCTTCGAAGTAAGGAACCGAATTCATATATGAATGTGTATGGTTCACGAGAATTTTGTATTCAGAATTCATTCCAATAATTCACAAAAGCCGTCATAATACGTTTATACGTGTATTGAAGTAATTAGAATATTTGTTTTATATTAAGATCTTGATCTAGAGTCTATTTTAATTTGCGAAATTAACCGATGTAATATTTTCAGGATGATCCGGAAACCTAATAGTAAGAGGAAAGTTGTGAATACACCAGCTTTGATACACGAATACAATGAAACTATGGTTGGCCTTGATCTAGGTGACCAGTTTATTGCACAGTATGAACTCCAAAATAGAAGTTTGAAATTAAAGAAGAAGATTTTGTTCAATCTACTTATGACAGCAACAGGTAAGGGTTTTTCTTTTTTTTTTTAAATTGCCAAAAGGTTTCAATTTAATGTTATACGAGCGGCATGCTTTTTTTTTTTTTTTTCTCTAAGAATCTTTTTTAATGTGGCAGTTTTAGTCTGATTTTGTTACGGACAGTTTGTCCTATTTCATACCGATAATTAGATATCATTTCTCAAACTCAACTTGCACACAATTCAAATATTCAAATATGAATTTGTTTTCCAAAAGGTATTAAACAATGTCAATTAACATTATTTTGTTTTCAGTTGGCGCCTACATATGTTATAAGAATACCTTTGTGATACAAAAGAAAATGGACCATTTGATATTTCAACAGGAAATAGTGCAGGGTTTGATTGGACAACACAGAGAAGGATAGACAAGAACGGGTCGACGGTGCTTACTTACTGCTCGGCACTTCATAGAATAGACTCCTAACAAAAGAAGAATGAGATGTGCCGTTGTTCTGGCAAAGAAAACAGATTTTCGGAGACAAGATTAAGAACATGGTATCTTGACTGTGGCGTTGAACTTTTTGTGGGAAGATGTTTTAAACACTTCCACATATTGCAGATTTATGAAGAATAAAATGTTTGCGTGTAAGGAAAGAACCAACTTCAATACATTGGACATTAGTTTGTAGTAATAAATACTCAAATGTTATCATATTCCAAGAAAACGAACAAAAATATTATTCTTATACAAAAACACTCTAACTAGCTAATCTATTCTTGATAAAATGTGCAAAGATAAATTACATATATAGGAAATATATGTTCAGATCTGTTCGTTCTTTATTTGTATTAATAACTTCTACTATGAAACAAAATGTGAAATGTTTTGTCCATCTACAAATATACAACAGCATAGGTCAATTTCTAATCATTAAGAATATCTACTGGTAGCAATTGTATCTTCATTTATCAATTAATATAGCTGAAGACGAAACTTTCTAAATAATAAAAAAAAAAAAATCGAAAACGACGACGACAAAAGAATTCGGCACTGGTGACGTCCGAGTGGCATTACCTATTGGCAACGTCATAACGTTGATTTATTTTAAAATCTGGCATCAAGAGGGTTAACACAAATAATTCCGTCAATCAATGAAATGCCTAATAAAATGAGTAACATCATCTTTCGTTGAAATTCCAACGGAACATAGAACAGACCTTCATTTATCAAGCAGTGTATGTAATGAGATTTACACACAAAAACAATGTTGTTTGGGGCTTTTTTTGCGGGGACTACAACGTATTTGTCATGGAGGTATGACAAGTATTTTGCAATATTTTGGTATTTAAAGATTGACGTAGACCCATTCTGTTTCTTAATTCTGATTTGTATGAACAACCTCACAGTCCTAATTCATTCGGAAAGGTATTTACATCTTCTTTCTCGCTTTAAGTCCAGTGCCTGGCATAATCCTCAACTGAATCCATCAGTTTTTTTAATTTGTGTTTCCAATTGATGGATTTAGGCTCACGATGAAATACTGCTCCTAAGTAGCTTTCTGCTCATTGATATGTATAGAATACTTTTGTAATGGCATTTGCACAATATTGCATTAATAAAAAAAAAATGATTAACAAATTGAAATTGAAAAAAATTAAACACGATGTTTAAGAAAAAGTAAAATTTCTAATGAAATGGCAATATCAAAAGCTCAAACACATCAAAAGAATGCATTTACAACTGTCTTATTATAACAAAACTGCCACACTCTGTCCTCAAATCGCCAAAATTCATTATATTCACAATGTAAGCATTATTCAGACTGTTACTTTGTCTAAACTACATGCATATGGTGGATACCAATCTGATCAGCAGCATATGATCAAATAAAGGATGATTCCGTTCCATAAAATAGCAATGAATATAGGTCATAAAGGTAATATTACTCGTGTATATATAAGTCAATACAAAATATCTCATACTTTGAATTTGTTCATAAAATATTTTTCGCCATTTTTAAATTTGGATATAATTGTAGTAAACAATATATGTAAAAGGTTGAAAAATATACAAATAGATGAAATGCTGATTTAACTGAATTTAATGCGGGCTTATAAATGTATAACCAGTTTAGATTTATAATTTAATGTAAGCACTATTATTCAAGTAACATATAGTACTGAAAATTAGTTAATTTTATTTGTTGATAATCGCAAATTTACACGATAAAACGATGGCAATCAACGTTGTATTTGTTATTGAATACAAATCATCCACTCATTTAAAATATGTACCAATATCAGTCGCGATCGGTCATAAATATACATTAACTGTTCGCATAACTTTGAGTTGTTTTCGAAATACTAAGTATTTCTACTTCATGGTTATAGATAACATTGTCTTTCATTTCCAAAATCTTTCGGAATTTTAGGTCCTCAATGCTCTTCAACCTCGTACTTTATTTAGCTCTTTCCACGTTTTCGATTCTAGCCTCACTGATCAGCCCTTTTTAGACGACACGCGTCTCTGCCATACATAATTTATCGAGGTATCTATGATGGGTTTATTCACATGAATATTATAATATAGCAATGAAAAGATTATATCTATATTTATATATTATTTAAGGAATAATCATTCCTTTAAATACCATATATATATATATATATATATATATATGTTACAGTGAATTTGTATAATCAGTGATTATGTAGATTCCATGAATTTTTTAGGGATTATGAAGAATCACTGGCTAGCTAAATTTTCAGGGATTATGTATAATCACTAGAAAAAACGTCCGGGATTCTACATTATACTTGAAATGAAGAAATAGTTGAATAAAAGTAAAATAATTTATTTTATAAAATCACATACAAACATCATTTAGTAACATATATTAAAAAATGTTAAGCACAATATATCAAAATGATAACCCCAATTTTTAAAATATTAGGCACACTATATTAAAATGTGAAACACAATATTTTAAAATAATATGCTTTACATCTGTTTGTACAACAATATCCACATTTTAAAAAACCTTTTCTTGCACAAATCGAATCAGATTCAAACTCCACGGCTATTAAGAGAAATAAAGTGTTCAGTAAAAACATCTGAAGGAACACCTCCCCCCCCCCCCCAAAAAAAAAGTAATTAAAAAAAATGGGAATTTGCAACCTTGAACTTTTTCGACCAAGAAAGATACCATGTTTTGTGGCCAGGCGATATCCTTTTTCAGAGTTTTTTGAACAAATGCCATAATGTTTTTTTGGGTTTCCCTTTCCTTTGTTACCCTGTGGAATTGCTATGAGAATATTATACCAAATGCAAGCTTCCTCTAGATAAAATTTTGTTCTATTTGTCAATCCTAAGTTCTGCCTGTTTTTCTATACATTTAGATGCATAAGTTCTCACAGTTTGAATTTCTTGTTCATTTGAACAAAAAACAACCAACACAAAACAGATGTTCAATAATCTTCTGCATCCTTTCCTTTACATGTATCACAAATAACATGCTTTGTGGAGTTACAAATAGAGCATGATCCTATATCTATCCATGAATATCCATTTCATACTGGCTTTTAATAAACAAACAACACATGTAAAGCTTTGGCTATAAAGGGAATGTTTATATTATTGATTTTGAAGTCTTCAACTTTATCTCGAAACCATGTGTTGGTTATAGGTTTAGATCATCCTCTATGTTTAAAAGCAAAGTTATTTCATCTGGCAAGGAATATGAAAGAAAAAAATTATAATTTGTCTCTATTTTTTTTTTATCAAATAAAAGATCAATAAATTATTCATAATCCCTGAAATCAAATTAGGGAATTTGTAGAATAATTATTTAAATGTTCAGTGTTATGTGAAATCACTGGTCATTTTCAGGGATTATATATAATTACTAATGATTTTAGTGATTCTACATATTCCCTGAAAAATCAGGGATTCTACATAATCCCTGATTATACAAATTCACTGTAACATATATATATATATATTTTTGTTTTACATGCAGACGTATAAAAAATGCGGTTTTTATCCAACGCAATCATAGGTTTGAACGTAGTTTTCAATTTAGACTTGTTTATATTTTTTCGTTTGGGCTTGTATCATATTTTGATCCGTTCATCCAATTGACTCTTAAAATTCAAGAGTCTATCTAAAAATGAGGGTAAATTTTATATGGCCTTCCAAATACCGTGACGATCCCTAACATCACTGAAGAGACATTTAATGTCGAAATCCAGATCTGGTGTACAACAAAAATATTGACACCTTATGTTTGTGGCATAACATCTTGGCCACTAGTTAATTGTTTTCTGTTTATTATTAAAGTTATATTAAGATCCATTTTGTTACATGTTGTGATCAATTTTATTTGGCAATCGCCAATGGCAGTCAGCAGGGTTAAAGAACATCAGTTGTTCGACCTATTAGTCAAAAACGTTTATATAAATATATATATATATATATATATATATATATATATATATATATATATATATATATATATATATATATATATATATATATATATATATATATATATAACAAGTCAAAAAGTGTACAATATCACCATTAAATAACTATAAAATGAACAAATATTAGATATTTCGGATAACAGATACCCTCCTTCGGTAAAAGCACGATGTCAAATGAATCATTTCAATATATTCAAATTGAGACACTATCAAAATCTTGAACGTTTATACAATTTAAGCGGACACCACAGACGCTGGTACAATTTTAAAATTTCAAAAAACAGGGCGCAAAGATTACAAAAATATGCAAAAAAAATTAGTTATTTGCGATGTAAACTGGCACAACTCTAAATTTCCAAAGGTTGTGACAGTTTAGATGTGATAACTACATGGAGGGCAGCAAAAAAAATAATCAAAAATGCACTAACCAATCCAAGTTGGTAAAACATTTCAAATTTGACAACGGTAGGGCAATTGCAACAGAAACTACATATTTAAGCCTCCCAAACGAATAGCAGTTTAACAATAATTAGAAGAATAAGTTTTATCTAATAAGGTAAAATAATTGAACGTGGCTACGTACTTATACATCCATTCCAAATGAATGGAGCCCTGTAGTTTAAACTGGTAATTTAAAAAAGTCTTCAAACTGTAAAGCCAGTACGGAAGCCGGAGTTACTGGAACCAAGTGATGACAGGAAAATGAGTGACTCATTCTATGTTTTTTCATTTATGCCCTCTGGGGAAACTGTCCTTAACTTTCTTATCCAAAATCTTTCCCGAGCGACTCTGTCGTCCTTCGACCAAACCTGGTAAATCTGCTACACTGGAAGATGTTATCGAAAAATAAAATCGGATGTTGTTCATCTAGCTAGCAACAAGTACTCGTCATTTTATAACAGCTCTCCTGACGAGAAAAAAGCCATACAATCACTGAGAAACCGAAATGATATTGTGATAAAACCAGCAGACAAGGGCAGTGCCGTTGTGATAATTGACAAAGCTAACTACATCGCGGAAGCAGTGCGTCAACTCTCTAATGAGAGATTTTATAAAAAGCTAGACTATGACCCTACTTCCGAGTTTAGTTCCAAAATTATCACTGCGTTACAAACCATGTACGATGACGGTCACATAGATGAGGATACAATTGGTTATTTAAAACCAGAGAATGCCAAGCCACGTCGATTGTATCTTTTTCCCAAAATACACAAGGTTAACAACCCTGGTAGACGCATTGTATCCGCAAACGCCCATCCGACTGAGAAAATCTCGGAATTCGTCGATTTTCATTTAAGATCTCATGTAGACATGCAAGACACTACAGATTATCTTCGTAAAATGGAATCCATGAACCCTCTTCCTCCGGAAACCCTCCTTGTCACTTTAGATGTCACCTCATTGTATACCAACATACCCCATGATGACGGTATACAATCTTGTAGGAAAAATATGGGACTCGCGCACCATTTTAGAACCACCTACTGAATGTTAAGTCCAGCTGCTGACTCTGGTCCTGAAATGCAACAATTTCACTTTTAATGGTGATCATAACCTTTAAATAAACGGGACAGCGATGGGGACGAAAATGGCACCGTCTTATGCCAATATTTTCATGGGCAAATTAGAAAAACAAATTATTGCAGCATCTTTATCCAAACCTCTGTCTTGGTTCCGTTTCATTGATGATGTTGACATGAAATGGATTGAATCCCAACAAAAACTGGATGATTTCATCAAACATGCAAACAACGGCCATCATTCAATTAAATTTACGTATGAAATTTCCGACTCTAAAATATCTTTCTTCGACACAACCACATCTATAAAGGACGGTGTCATATCAACAGACCTCTACTGTAAACCCACAAATAAACATCAGTACCTTTCTCCCCAAAGCTGTCACCCCAAACACTGTACAAAAAGTATCACGTACAGTCAAGCTCTCAAAGTAAAGCGGATTTGCTCCTCTGAAGAGGCTGTGACGAAACGGTTACAGGAACTTCGCGGATTTTTAACAAAACGAGGCTATAAGAAATTGGACATATATAAGGGGTTTGCGCGCGCTAACAATAACAGCCGCAATGACTTCTTACAGTGCAAACGGAAGAGGCGTAGCAAAATAGCCCGTTTGTTTTAACATACAATCCAGCCTTTAATAACCTTTCACGTCTGGTCCGTGCCAATTGGCAAATTATTGCCAAACACCCTAAATTATCCAAGATTTTTCCCAATTCTCCTGTCTTAGCTTTTCGGAGACCAGCAAGTCTGAAAGACTTATTTGTGAGAGTTGACCTCTCCTAAAATAAAAGCTGTTCAATTGCAGGATGGTGCAAGTCATGTGGTAACAGACGTTGTCTGACTTGTCAACAAATACTAAAGACTCAAACATTTACTTGCCACTCGACTGGGTCTGTGTACACTATATTTGGAATGTAACTTGCAAAACCCAGAATGTTGTATACCTCCTTCATTGTCGATGTGGCATGCAGTATGTTGGCGAGACAGAGCAGCCATTCAACAAACGCATGAATGGTCATCGAAGTGACTACACTTGCAAGCCCGAACTACCCGTAAGTCGTCATTTGAGATCACCTGGGCACGCCCAAGCGGATCTCAAAAACCTTACTATCACAATCATAGACCACAAAGAGGGTTGGTCGAAGGACGACAGAGTCGCTCGGGAAAGATTTTGGATAAGAAAGTTAAGGACAGTTTCCCCAGAGGACATAAATGAAAAAACATAGAATGAGTCATTCATTTTCCTGTCATCACTTGTTTCCAGTAACTCCGGCTTCCGTACTGGCTTTACAGTTTGAAGATTTTTTAAAAATTACCAGTTTAAATTACAGGGCTCCATTCATTTGGGATGGATGTATAAGTACGTAGCCACGTTCAATTATTTTACCTTATTAGATAAAATTTATTTTTCTAATCATTGTTAAACTGCTATTCGTTTGGGAGGCTTAAATATGTAGTTGTTGTTGGAATTGCCCTACTGTTGTCAAATTTGAAATGTTTTACCAACTTGGATCGGTTAGGGCATTTTTTGATTTTTTTTTCTGCCCTCCATGTAGTTATCACATCTAAACTGTCACAACCTTTGGAAATTTAGAGTTGTGACAGTTCACATCGCAAATAACTATTTTTATTTGGCATATCTTTGTAATCTTTGCGCCGTGTTTGGAAATTTTAAAATTGTACCAGCGTCTTTGGTGTCCGCTTAAATTGTATAAACGTTCAAGATTTTGATAGTGTCTGAATTTGAATATATTGACATGATTCATTTGACATCGTGCTTTTACCGAAGAAGGGTATCTTTTATCCGAAATATCTAATATTTGTTCATTTTATAGTCATTTAATGGTGATGTTGTACCCTTTTTGACTTGTTATATATTATATTTTGTAGTGTACAGAATCATAATACATGATCCATCGCCCTGTAAGATTAATCGTTGACTATTTATTCAGTCATTTTATATATATATATATATATATATATATATAAGGACGTCTTAGTCAGTGACAACTCTACAACAGATTTATCCATCGGATCACCAGCAATGATGGTGATACATGGATGTGTATATTACGTATATACAACTCGACTAAACATCAACCCAACAATGTTAGATCTGTAAATTTGCTTTCGCAATTTTTTTGTTCTTCCCTCGCCGGGATTCGAACCCATGCTACTGATATATCGTGACACCAAATCGCCTGCACTGTATCCGGTGCGCTAGAAAGCAAATTTACAGATCTTACGTTGTTGGGTTGATGTTTAGACGAGTTGTATATACATAATGTACACAGCCATTTATCACCATCATTGCTGGTGATCCGATGGATAAATCTGTTGTAGAGTTGTCACTGACTCAGACGTACTTATAAATATAATTATTTTCTGTGACTGAATCTTGCATTAATTTGTATAATCCTTTACTATAGATAATTGAGCTGATCTGTAACAATAACATCTCCATGCCTTATATATCATGTACTGTATTACGACGCTAGATTAAAACTGACGAGGAAAGGTAACACCCGGCCACCGAAAGCTTTATTATTGTGAAGCCAAGGTGGTCGTGTGGTCTAGCGCACCGGATACAGTGCAGGCGATTTGGTGTCACGATATCTCAGTAGCATGGGTTCGAATCCCGGCGAGGGAAGAACAAAAAATTTGCGAAAGCAAATTTACAGATCTTACATTGTTGGGTTGATGTTTAGACGAGTTGTATATATATATAAATTAAATTAAATTTCAAAATGCTCTTAAAGTCCTTTAATTCTCTACATTTTTCTCCAACCGGTTTCACATCTTTGTGATAATCATGGATTCCTTTAATTCTCTACATTTTTCCCCAACCGGTTTCACATCTTGATGTGAAACCGGTTGGAGAAAAATGTAGAGTATTAAAGGACTTTAAGAGCATTTTGAAATTTAATTTTATTTATATTTCTACTAGTGTGCACACAGAATTCAGTTTTTAGTATATACCATATATATATATAAAGTGCCTAGAAAATCAACCTAACGATGTTAGAGTAGATTTGTTTCGTAATTTGAAGAAAAACAATCTTATATATATAGTACGATGTCAAATCTATATATATATAACTGAATAAATAGTCAACGATTAATCTTTCAGGGCGATGGGTCATGTAATTGTACTGTACACTACAAAATATAATATATAACAAGTCAAAAAGGGTACAACATCGCCATAAAATAACTATAAAATGAACATATATTAGATATTTCAGATGACAGATATCCTTCTTCGGTAATAGCACGATGTCAAATGAATCATGTCAATATATTCAAACTGAGAATCTATCAAAATTTTGAAAATTTATACAATTTAAGCGAACATCACATACGCTGGTACAATTTTAAAAGTTCCAAATACGGCGCCAAATCTACAAAGCTATGCCAATATAAAAACCTTCTGACTGCCATTGGCGATTGCCAAAAAAAAATTGAGCACAAGATGTAACAAAATGGATCTTAATATAAATTTAATACTAAACAGAAAAACAATCAACTTGTGGCCAAGATGTTATGCCACAAACATATGGTGTCAATATTTTTTTGGTATACCAGATCCCGATTTTGACAATAAAAGAGGGACGAAAGATACCAAAGGGACAGTCAAACTCATAAATCCAAAACAAACTGACAACGCCATGGCTAAAAATGAAAAAGACAAACAGAAAAACAATAGTACACACGACACAACATAGAAAACTAAAGAATAAACAACACGAACCCCGTCAAAAACTAGGGGTGATCTCAGGTGCTCCGGAAGGGTAAGCAGATCCTGCTCCACATGTGGCACCCGTCGTGTTGCTTATGTGATTACAAATCCGGTAAATAGTCTAATTCGGTAGGTCATATTCATGAAAGGGAAGGGGATTGTAGTTACGACGTAAGGAACATATCCGATATCATTTGTGAAACGGTTATTCCATAACGGTCAACCAACTCGTGATGGCGTCCGTAAAAATTACGAAGGGATGATTTCAACTTCACCATTTGGAACTCTTGGTTTAATAGCTTCCTTGTGAGCAGCAAACCTCTATCAAGAAAATCATGATAGGAAATGCAAGCACGTGAATATCGTATCAATTGGGAGATAGATACCCCGTATGCAGGTGCTGCTGGAATGTTGCTACTTAGAAATGGAAAGTTCACAATTGGAAAGCTGAAATCATCTCTTTTGTCGTAAAGTTTTGTTTTCAACCGACCCTCATTGTCAATTTCTAGATGTAAGTCAAGATATGAAGCCGACTTAACTGTATCTGTAGTATCCTTTATCTCTAGTTCGATTGGATAGATGCGTTCCACATAGTCACCAAATTTTGAATTGTTTAGTGAAAGAACATCATCTATATAGCGGAAAGTAGAGTTAAAGGATATTGCTAACTTCTTATCTTTCTTCCTAAGAAGTTCCTGCATGAAGTCAGCCTCATAATAATAAAGAAACAAGTCGGCGAGTAGAGGGGCACAGTTTGTTCCCATTGGAATGCCGACAGTCTGTTGAAAAACACGTCCTCCGAACGTAACAAATATGTTGTCAATCAAGAGTCAATATAGGATGAACGGATCATATAAACCGGAGCGAAAATATGATACAAGCCATAACGAAAAAATATAAACAAGTCTAAATTAAAAAAAAAAGGCAATCGACAATGACAGTCAGCAGGGTTAAAGAACATCAGTTGTTCGACCTGTTCGTCAAATGCGTTTTGTTTAAATATACTTTTTCACTTTTTTGGTCTTTTGGAAAATGTTGTTTGTGCTGTATTTTGACCCTTCCACAACGATATTTGTTTTACACGCACACGTTTAAAAATTGTGGTTTTTATCCAACGCAATCATAGGTTTGAACGTAGTTTTAATTTAGACTTGTTTATATTTTTTCGTTTTGGCTTGTATCATATTTTTCCTCCGGTTTATATGATCCATTTATCTTATAATGACTCTTAAAACTCAAGAGTCTATCTTAAATTGAGGGTAAATTATATGGCCGTTCAAATACCGTTTCGATCCCTAACATCACTGACTCGTATTCAGCAGTTGACGGTAGAATGAAAGATACAAATACAACATAACATATAGCATTTCTCACAGCAAATGTGATTTTTTAGGTCAAGTTACACATTTAAAAAAAAGTAAAACCCTAAATTTACAAAATGACTGGGATATAATAATAAATGTATCAAAAGACTTCACCACAATATTGATAATTAAGGACTCTTGAAATGCAATAAGCTGTAGATTTTTATCTGGATACTTTTTTTTTAAAGTTGTTTTTATTTTAAACTATAAAACACATCAAACTAGTATATCAACAGTACGACCCAAAATAACTATATTGCATACTCCGCACAAATCACTTATGTATATTGACGAATGCTCACGTTTTGCGTTAAGTATAAGACACGGACCTACCTCCTTTTTTTCGTTTTTTAAAATCAACCATCATTAAGCATATGGTATTCCAGATAATATAAATCTTCGAATATGTGTGATTTGATCAATATGTATTCATGATATTATCAGCAACAACCAGCGGTTACCTTCCTTACGCCGATCCGTAAAGCGCAAATGCAATGGGTGTCGTTTAAGACGATTCATGCAGACAATACAAAAACCGGAACAAATAACCAACACCAATATTATTTCAATTAAATAGTTTATAGAAAATTAGTCAGCTTATTAATAATTGCTGAACGTTTGAACAATTCTTTTGTTTTATTTAGAAGAAAAAAAAAACCGAGGTACTTTTTATGATCAATCTCACAATATAAGACGTGAATTTCTGGTTTTCATGTTCTTAAAATAAAGGAAAACGTCCTTTGAAGTGATTGATAAGCTATTTTCATGGAGTAAACGATATATTTTACCCTTCTGTAAATTTTCACGGCAAAATTTTCGGAATGGGAACTTGTTCTACAGGCTAAATTATAAGGGAAATAAGTCATAGCCAAAAATCTTGTGACGACTTTTAAAAATATTACGTGTGATAGCAGAAAATATATACCTGAAAATACACTGTCCAACACATTCACAATTCTGGAATCAAATATTGTTCTTTTAAGAATAAAATAAAAAAAAAAGGGCAAGGCCTAGAAAATTAATGAAATCCTGCATTAATCAACCAGCGAAATGTCGAAAATGCTAAACAGAGAACCATGTGGTTCACCGATTAACCGACCCTTCTCTACTCGCTCGTTCTCGTGATTGAAAAAGAACAAACTTTATTTGGTGCAGCAATGGGAGAGATGGCAACATCTACGCCCTGAAGAATTTTATAATTGTATTTCGCTTTGTATTTTCAGCTTTTTATCATTTGTTTTATTGGTTCTTAACTAAAGTATCAGCACCTGATAGTTTTTTTTGCTAGAACACACTCTTAGGTCATTCATTATGGACAGGCCATTATAACTTCTGACAGAGTTTCCCTAGATAAAACCATTTTTCAGGCCCCCCTTTTCTCAAAATATTCTCGTCAAAAAAAGTTTGAATTGGTATCCTTGGCAGAAAAAATAATTTTTCTGAATACATTGCAAACAAGATTTGCTGATCAGAATTCATCAGTTTCATTCTAAGCAAACTTTCTACGGCTATTTTATAATCCTTTATGAACAAAGACAGATATTTCGGTTTTCCAATGAAAAGTCCACCTGCTATATAAAATTTACTTTGATACATTATTTCCTTTAGAGTAAGTCTAGATTTGAAAAAATCAGCTTGCGAAAATGAAATATGACCATCTTTCATGCTTGTGGGCGGTTTCATTACAAAGTATTCAGATATGTTGCTTCTGAGATAACCTATATCAATCCATGCAAGATATGACGTCGCTAATATATTTTCGTTTATCACTTTTTCGACCAGTTCATACTTAGCATGCATTGCAGACGAATAAGCAGGTATTCCTGGAATAGGGTATCCTTTCTGATCGTAAATCTCTTTGATTCTTGGTTGCAAACGAAAAGCCCAAAGACTTGTTTGTTTCAAAATGAATACTTTCGTAAAATTAATTTGAAAATGTCTGCGATATGATTTGAACTGCACTGATAAATCTATGTCATCCGTATAAAGAATAACACAATTGTTCACATACTGAAAATTTTTCATCCAATTGTAATATGTGTTTTTAGAAAAAATTAAATTCGGAGTTTTGTTGAATGCACCTATGTTAAAATAAGCTGTAACTAGTGTTAATTCGTCTCCATTTCCACTGTGATGGTAATTTGCCTGACCCGACAACTGAGTTGATGAATTGGACTTGAACTCTGAAACAAAAATAATGTGCAATTATACAATTATACATGAACACTTTTCGATCAATTTGAAATGGTTTCGTAGTGAACTGAAAATGAATGGATTTAATTGGCATAATCTTATTTATTGAGAAATAAGCTAAAACACGCTGATATAAGTATATCAAAAATATCAAACTATGATTTATAAATGCACACAATAATTCTGGAAAAAAAGTTCAGCTCTTCTGAATATTCTGTGTAGAACTACTGAAGGGTGATAAATTTATTCTGAGCATTTTAATATCTTTTTACTCAGGAAAACTATTTTTCAGCAATGAGTAAATCTGGGGCAAGAGAACACAACTGCTGCATCAGCCGTATCCATTGTAGATAAATGTCTCAATATTAGTTGACCTAAATTGTCTTCAAGTTTATTATACCCCCGCTTTAATTAAAAGTGGGGTATACTGTTTTACCTTTTTGAACAGCGGTATACTACTGTTGCCTTTATTTACCTTTGTCTGTCGATCCGTTCAACCGTCCGTACTTGCAATGATTATCTTTCGTCGAATCTTTCTAAGGAACTACATGACAAGGATATCTGAAATCTGGTTTCAGGGTTTATATAAGTCAATTATACCATGTAATGCGTTTACAGGTTCAATACTCAACAACTTCCTGCTTACCTTCTACCTTTACCGAGCAGGGGTATGATTAGTATGCAGTAGCTCACAGATTCACTTGGTTTTCAGGAGATGGCTTTTAATGGAAATGGTGTATGATGCTTAGGGAAAAGTAGTAAAAAAATTAAGGCTTCATTAGATTTTTTTGTTTCGTTTGGGTATTGCGAGCTAAGACGGATGGTGTTAACGGGTAGATTGCATGAATTGGGCAGTGTTGGATTCAGGAATTGTAGTATTGAATGTAAAAAAGATTGTGATGTATTTTATTTTGTGACATTTGTTTTCTTAAATCATGGGACACTGTTCATATTGACGAATCCAGTCAAATTAAATTCTAAAAAATATATCACAACACCGTTTTGAACATACATGTAGCTGTACATTATTATAGTTCGTGTTGCGTATTTTCAATTAAATGAAGAAAACATAGGTTACATTTGTAGCTGTGTTACTATAAGCATCTTAGTCAGTTTCAGCTGAGGATTTGTTCGTGTGCAAATCTGCAACAATATATATATCTTTAATATCCGGTTTTGTATTTCCAGAGCTAGAAAGAGAAGCAAAACTCTTCAACGCACCTTGTCTCCATTCAACTAGAGTTCGATCAATTCGTTCAAATTGGTTTTGTTACCGCAATATGTGTCTTAATCAATATATTTGATTTGAATATCGGTAACCTTCTTCAGAAACGCGCAGACCTAAGCATTTGAAAGCCAAGAATGTTATAGACATTAAGAGGCTATATCAATAACTTGTGCAGTATGAAGATCAATGCTTATTGTCAATAATCATTGATCTTCATACTGTACAACATTTATTTCTTATGTCATAGAAAATACCGTATAGCGGGTTATTTTGGCGGGTGTAAAATTTCACGATTTTCAATAAATAAGGTATACGAAATATTTTGACGGTTATTAATTTTTTGCGGAATTCATTTTGGCGATTTTGTTTTATCCGCAAAAATAAGCAAAACTTTACATCCCTCGAAATTTGAATAATTGATTGAATCCCATCTACACTGGTATGTCTTCATATCAATGACTTATATGGCATTGTGTCAAAGGGGAATGTGTAAAAAAATCACATTTCCATCGGATTTACATTATTTTTTACCGTATGACAGTAATGTCCAATCTAAGAATAGCAATTTTTAGATAATATGCTTTCATGTGACTTCATTAATACTTTGTTTCACATCCAAAGATTCGTTTCAAACGTTGGACTTTTGAGTGAAAATGTCATTTACGACCTTCAGTGACGACACGGTTCATGTGACTACTTTCTCTTTTAATATGAAAAACCCATGCAAGATTGAATTTAGGTCTTAATGTTCCATTCTACGATCTATATTTTTCTGGATGTTTTGGCATTTTTGTATGATATGCACTTCCATAAAACATGCATTTTTACGTATTTTTCATGGTACAGTGATTGATATCACTGCGTCATATTAAAGTTCTATATGGCCATTTAGGATGTAAATAGCATTCAAGAGATTGTGTATGCTTATGCTTTAAATAATGTCCACCTTTTCATTATTGTAAGTTTTTTTCCGGCTGTGGCTGTTTGAATAGACTTTGGACGGAGATGACCTTATGTAGTCCTGATGCTCATCTTCTGACGCTATTATCATGATTATGCTACTTCGTTTCTTAAAATAATAAGAAAAAAGAAGATACATTGTCTGTTGTCTTATCCATGAACAAAATCAGTAAAATCACAGAAAAAAACCACCAACAAAACCCCACAAAAACAAAAGAAACAGAGAAAGGAATAACCTGTTATAGATCGAGTATGCACGTTATGTAGTACTTTGGACAAGTTACTGAAGGATTCAGGGTTCGATTGGGCAGGCAAAAAGGGTATACAGCCCAAACAAAATGTAGAAACTCCTACACATAAGTTTTATTTTACTGATTATTGTCTGTTCTTAGTCCCTTTTGTTCATTTTATAAAGTTTCTCGAGCCAATATAACATTTATACTACTGTTCAAGACTAGATGGGCTAGGCGCTTGTAATCATATCCCCCCCCCAAAAAAAATGCCCACATACTTTAAGCGTCTGTCCCATTTCAACGGCGTATGTTTCAGTGGTAATAGATACTTGCTATGTGCTACACCTATTACTTTATTTTATTGGCATAAATCAGGCATTGGTTTTCCTTTTTATTTGTTTTAAACATTTGTATATACCGTTGTCGTTTGAAAGAGAGGCGTAATATACTAAAGGGACATTCGAACTTGTACGACAATACTAAACTGACATCTCCATGGCTAAGAAATCAAAAGACAAACAGACAAACAAAATTGAGTACACAAAACACGACATAGAAAATTGTAGACTGAGCAACACGAACCCCATAAAAAACCTGGGGTTGATCTGTTAAAGCTTGCTTTGGAGTATTGGGTTTGTTTATTGTATACGATATTATAATAATAAATGAAAACTTACATCTAAGCCACCTTGTATTAGGTGTATAGTTGTTGAATGTGCAATTATGTCACAACTCCTTAGTTGTAATTCTTAATCTTACCTATAAAAGACAAGATTTACACTTCAACAAGACCGAAATCGTTGATTGAGTTATTGCCTTTAATTGATAGTTTTTACCAATTATAACGTTTTGCGGTTTAATTCTGAAAACTATAATAAATGAAGAGACTCTTTTCAAAAAAACTTTTGAACCTGCCCTTTCAGAATCAAATTGATAATTGTTGCTAGGTAGTGCAACCTGTTGCTAAGGGTTTGATTATTTTATATATCTGCTGTTTAAAAATATTTATTGAAATTCAAATTCACATTTACATTAAATATGTAGATGTTAAAAGGGATTTAAGGTTGCGGAATAGATATATTAAAATTCTTTCAACCTGAGGGTAGTTTAATTAAAATCAACCAAATCAATTGTCTGTTGCCAAGGATTTCATATTTTGCTAAGGAAAACAGTGCATCATGGTTTCAAGTTAAAAAAGTATATATAATTGATTTGTAAGCCAAATTTCATGCCAAAATTGGATCTTAAAGTTACCCTAAAAATTCTCTCTCGATGTTTAGACGAAAAAAAATAGTTTCAGCGTTATGACGTTGTAGGAAGGCGTCAAAGAATAAAAAAATTAATTAGCTTTTAAAGACGTCGTAATCATTTTGACCAGGCATTTAACTTGAATTAACTGTTTTCATGTTTTACATCACTCATATGTAAGGGAAAGAGTTGAGCGCTCCTCAACACATCTAACCCTGCAACATTGAGTATCTGCCTGCACCAATCCCGGTGTCTGTGTTCCTATGCTTGAGTCTATCATAATTGTGCTCTACTTATTGCTGTTGTTTATGTCTAGCTTTTTTGCACATTTCTTTTTTTTTCACCTCGGACTTTTCACCTCATATCTCCTTATAACATAAAGATGGTGGTCTTGTTTGAGAGGCGTACGTTAAACATACGTGTATGGTCTGATAGATTCATGATGTCTCCTTGGAAATCGGATCACATTTGATTATTTTTATATCGGCGTGTCTCGAATAAATAAAGTATGATTGGGCAAATGTAATCCGTTCTCTTCTAATCAAAATACATACCTTGATATATCTTGATTTTGACTAAAATGTAAATTCCCATGAACAAAATGCAAATTTCTTTCGAAACGGAATAAATCTTTTTGCAGCATCTCGTCCGCCTCTGAAATATTAGTGTCGATGAATTAGCGTTTATGTTTCAAAATAAATCGAGAAATGTAGAATTGCAGTAACTGTTATAGAAAATATCACTTAATCTGAATTTAAATGATCTTCATTGATTTCCTTCTCAGTCAGATAATAAACACAAATATATATTCTTTGATTAAAATGATGTGCTTGTTAATTACCATCGTGTCAGTTATTTGATATGGTGGGTTCCTATATGAAAAGTTATGCATGACAAGATTTGTTTTTAGTTTTAACTATTTGAATATGTTGATACTATAATACTATGGATTTGTAATTTCTCGGCACTTACTTTGTAAACACCTGTTAAGCTATGACGTTTGTGACATTCATGCATCAACAAGCAGAAAGTATACCTAAACAGAATAATCATTAACAGCAATCCTTCAAACGGACATGTCTTAAGGTGTAATAATAATTGTAATTATTGATTAATCGGATGAATAACTATATATAAGAAAGAAGATGTGATATGATTGCCAATGTGACAACTGTCCACAAGAAACCAAAATGACACAGACATTAACAAATGTAGATCACCGTACGGCCTTCAACAATGAGCAAAACCCATACTGCATAGTCAGCTATAAAAGGCCCCGATATGACAATGTAAAACAATTCAAACGAGAAAACTAACGGCCTTATTTATATAAAAAAATGAATGAAAAACAAATATGTAACACGTAAACAAACGACAACCACTGAATTACAGGCTCCTCAATAGTTTGGATTTCTTAACAAAAAATTTCTTGGAGTTCAACAGATTAACTACTACATCCGATGCATCCACTTCGATGGCATGGATTGTCTTCTCTGAAAAATAAAAATACATTTATTGACACATTTTTGTTTTACTGAAAGTAAATATGAAAAAACTGTCAAAATCCTACTGTCTCTCTTTCTTCGTCTTTCTAAATATTACTGTCCTAAGTCAGGAATCTGATATACAGTAGTTGTCGTTTGTTTATGTAATTTATACGTATTTCTAATTACTCGTTTTTTTAATAGATTAGAACGTCGGTTTTCCCGTTTGAATGGTTTTACACTAGTAATTTTGGGGCCCTTTATAGCTTTTTGTTCGGTGTGAGCCAAGGCTCCGTGTTGAAGGCCGTGCATTGACATATAATGGTTTACTTTTATAAATTGTTATTTGGATGGAGAGTTGTCTTATTGGCACTCACACCACATCTTCCTATATCTATTTGAATGTATTTCTCTTAGGTCTTATATCAACCTAAGTCCCCCGCTGGAGCTATCGTGTATAATGTTTCTGCTTCAAAGTAACAACACTTGGTCAGTACATCATAATGAACATTCGTGCTATGTTTGGTCCATCCTATTCAGTGGTTCTCTAAAAGCACATACAAATGTATGAAGCTAACGACGACGACAGACGATGGATGCAAAGTGATGAGTATAGCATACTTGACCCATCGGACCAGGTGAGGTAAAAGATAGTGAGAGCAAAACCCTAAACACAAGTATTGTGGATGTAAGCCTCAAATATAAAATAATTTCCTGAAATTTTAACCGGAGTACATTCTTATAATAGAATTATTGTCTTTTCAAGGACCTATGACCCATGTACAGAGGGGTATAGTCTTAATTTTAGTTTCTTGTGTACAATTTGGAAATTAGTATGGCGTTCATCATCACTGGACTAGTATATATTTGTTTAGGGGCCAGCTGAAGGACGCCTCCGGGTGCGGGAATTTCTCGCTACATTGAAGACCTGTTGGTGACCCTCCACTGTTGTTTGTCAATTGGTCGGGTTGTTGTCTCTTTGACACATTCCCCATTTCCCTTCTCAATTTTATTAATCTGCACACACGTCTTGATGATTGATTTCTGAATTAACCTAAACATTGTTAAAATAATCCAATCAGACAAGATTGTTAGCTTGATCAGTGGTAGACCAGACTTAGGTGTGCATTTTTAGGACTGCTTGTAGACCTCTTGAAAAAGTATAAATATTATGAAAGCATGGAATTATAAATATTACTAGAACACACCCGTGATATCGCGGGTCCGTGACTGAATTAAAGTTTATAACTATGCGCAAGCCTTATTTTAGTATTAGTATTGTCATCTGATAAAGTCATGCCGATTATAAGATACACAGTTTTCTCTGCTTTCAAATCTTTCTATTTGAACCCGTCGAACTGGAACTTATCAATTATTGGTAATATTAATTATTTGGAAAACAAAAGGTCCTGAAATGGAGTATTTTTTAATCAGCAGCATTGGCCTATATTAGTTATAAATAAAGTTGAATTCTTTGATTCGCTGTTTTACGTCATGCCCGCTAACAAATTGAAAACTGTACCTATACGCCCTATTTTTAGTCCAGATTTTTAGTATTCTTATTGTTATCTTAGAAAGTCTTACTGATTAAAATACTACAATAGGTAACAATTTGACAATTTAGTAGTGTCAACCCTGTGATTATGACCCGTGTATATAGCATATTAATCCTGAATACACCGTTTGTTTGTGCACCTGTCAGATGCGGAACGTACAGATAATGTAATAGGTAACAGGTGAATATACTATTGGTATCGGTATCGGACTCGACCCGGAACTTCTTAATTATTGGCAATATTAATTACGTGGAAAACAAAAGGGCCTGGAGTGGTGTAATTTTTAATCTACACCTTTGTACTATATTAGTTATATATAAAGTTGAATTCTTTGATTCGTCGTTTTTACGTGATGACGGCTGACAAATTGGACCTCGTAATTTTAGTATTATAGATGAATGCATGGAATTATAAATATAATGAATGCATGGAATTATAAATATTATGAATGCATGGAATTATAAATATTATGAATGCATGGAATTATAGAGATATGTACGTGAAAACATCAAACTTAAAAAGAAAGATATGCAACACTGAAAATGTGATACAAAAAATGCTGCAGATACTTTTGTCGAAATGCGCATCTGGTGCAAGAAAATTGGTACCGTTACTTTTATTAGGAAGGGTATGTATAGACTTGTCACGTTTGAAGTGGACAATGTAAAACTTCCGGTTAACTTGTATTCTTTACTGACGTCACACATACAATATCTACGAAAATGCATTGACAACAACAAACAGGGAAAAATACGGCCATACTAACGTGAATATATGACGCATGAGATTTGACTGTAATTATTATGATCATAAGGTTAAAATAGAAAATACCGTTTATGAGGAAGACATATTTTATCAGATTTATTAAAAATATAACAAGGTAAACAACAGAAACTGACGATTTCCCGAGAACAATTGTTATATTAATATAAGTGTTAATTGGTACACCATATCCGGATTGCTAACAAATAATGTCTCTTCAGTGATTTAAGGAAATGAAACGTTATTTTGAATGCCATATGCTTTACCTTAATTTAAGATAGACTCCTGAATTCCGATTAGTCGAAATAGGATGAATGGTAAATAAAAACCCGAATGCATATATGATATCAGTAGAACAATATTAAAAAGTTTTAATTAAAAACAGTGTCTAAACCTATGATAACGTTGGATACAAACTGCAATTTTAATACATGTGCATGCAGAAAACATTTCTTGGTAGAGGGGTCGAAGTAGAGCATAATTAACACTTTCCAAAAGACCAAAAAAAGTATAAAAATCAATCGGGTCCATGACCAATCAAGTATATCTGATTATAACCCTTCATAATTAATTGCATACATGTAGAGTAGTTGGGAGGTGGTAAACTCAGTGTATGATACATATTTCTGGTTATGGAATACATTCCTCTGCACTTATGTAAATAGTTTTCGATTAATTCACACTTGCATGTTTGTAGTATAATTATTGTGTGTGTATTTTCAGAATAGAAATCCAGATCAAGTCTGGGTTTCTAATAATATAAAAGGTGTTTCTGTTATGGTGATGTCCTTTCCTCCTCAGGTTTCCCTAGCCTTTATGTTTCCATTCTTGTAATATCGAACCGTTCCAATTTGAGTTCGACACCTGTTTATACAATCGTTTTTTCTTTTTAACTTTTTTCTTCCTTCCGCGTTTTTGGTATTTTTTCCTTGTTTTAATTTAAGCTCTTCAATTAGTTTATTCTGCGTGACATTTTTATCTTTTGTTTGATTTCGTCTGTTTATATTATTTTTCTAATATGAATTCGTCAAATACTGTTTTAGATTTTTATGTCTTTTGTATGTAAACCGTTTGCTCATTGCTTATAAATTTAATACTCTATTTGAGAGATTGAATATCTTTTTTTGTGTTATTCTATTTAAGAGCAACTTAGTTAAGCAGTCTCTATTTGAGAGATTATTTACCTTTGCTAATCTATTGATAGTAATCTCTATTTGAGATATTATATATGTTGTTATTCTATTTGAGATAACTTGTATTATCGAACTCTATTAGAGTGATCATTATTACTGTTTTTTAAAAACAAGACAAAACACTTCTTTTCTTTCTTACAGTATGTAGATCATGCACTGTGTGATAGATAAGTGTGTGTATCAGTCAAATATTTATATTTAATTGCTTCCATTTGATTACAAGATCTAGTATGCTGATTGGTTGATTCTTTGTACGTCACAGATACATGCACGTGTATTTTTTTACCTCACCTAACTATATCTTTAAATAGTTTAGCAGTGCCGGAACATATACACATAATACTGTATTTTTTTCTTCTTCTGGATCGATATTACTAATGAAAATTAAATATAAAATCCTCTACATACATTGTATGTATATATCGCGAATGTCTATTAAAATAATAATATTATTTACTGGTCAGTTAAATATTTATAGTTCGATAGTTATAGTGAATTAGTATTTTTCATTTAGAATAAAAACCTATTATTTGTCAGCTGTTGAACATGTTTGTATTGTAATATTCGTATATACAGGTGGTTGATTTCCCGCGAAAATCAAATTTAAACCAGTGTCTTGTATTTATAAGTCAAGAATTTTATAACATTCTGCAATTTATATGATTTCAATTGACATATCTTGTATTTTTGTCATCTGGCACATTTATTTCGGATATAATTTAAGAAATAATTGTTTCAAGCTATACTTTATTGTTGTTTTAACATGGGTAGGCATTATATTCGTGATCATTTTTTTCCAGAACGATAGTGAGGGCTTAAATAACACGAATATAATGCCTACCCATGTTAAATTTACAACAAAGTATAGCTTGCATCAATTATTTTGATTCTGATTAGGATAATTAAGGTAAATTATATGTCCGATGTGTATAAGGGTAAAGCGATTGTGTAGGCTCTTATATGAACCTCCCTTTTTCGTTTGTAAAGAAACAAACGGCTGGCACTGTAATTTTTCAGAGGGAGGAGTTTTTGAAAAGCCAGCATGAACGGTTTTCGTATCTAGGTCAAATATATCAATTTTGGAATGCAACACATTACAGTCATAATAAATGAATTAGTAACAACAGGTGCATCATTTAAGAGTTTGGAAGAGTTTTAAGTTAATAAAATATATTAAATGCATGCCAATTTGATCAAATTTATTATTCTGCCGTAGCCAATATACGATGTGCAAAACAAATTTATTAGATTTAGAGCATGGTTTTATTCATAAAGCGAAAGAAGCACGTCATATTAAAATATTTGCTACTTCATTGTTGACATTATTGATCTTCCATTTTACTTTTCTTAATTGTTTAATGTATTTATAATGTCCCTTCTTCTGGTCAAGAGTTGTTCTAGATAGTTTTTCAAATCTATATTTCAGTTTTTGTCACTTACCATGGTTTTGATAAGCATTTTGACAAAAGGTTATAATAAGCATATATGGAGATTGTCTTGTTAAAAAAGACAAAACTATTTAATGATCATTTGCAGTAATTGGCCACAGTTTAAAAGATTAATTACATCAATACTATAAACTTCAAACAATAAATGTTTTCTTTAATGTCCAATATAATTATATATTCTAGCACTTTGAATATATGATTGTCAACGACTGTTATTAAATAGCAGACAATATCTCTGCAATGGAAAAGGACAAAAATCCATTAACCCTTGAACTCAGAGGCGTATGTTTTGAACTGACTAAATTGAAATTAACCCTAGAAATCAGAGGCTAATATTTGAATTGAGTTGGTAAATAATATATAATAATGCTATCTGAGCGCAGCAAAATGTGTCAAAAAGGCCAGACTGCCTAACTAAACCTTTTTTTGACAGAATGGCCATCTGCCACAAGGTTGGGGGAGGGGGTGTTAGCTGCGCCTATTTGTCAAATTGCTGCAGTATTGCAGTATTGACTAATAAAAGTATGACGATAATTAGATGACACTACTGATATACTACTAATATATGCAATATTTATTTTTGTGTTTACAAACAGTATATAAGTCCCAGAGAAAAAAACAAAATTGCCAAGGAAATGTTTTTCCAGCATGTCCGCTTGTCAAAAAGGTTTCATGTGCACCCTGACTAATAATCAAGAACACCCCATTGCCAAGGGATGTAAGGTGAACACCATCTTCTACAAAACATTCCTAGTTATTATTTATGTCTGTAATATGAATTTAACACCCTCCATTTTTCAGAACAAAAGTAGCAACGGTACTATTTAATCTGAGCCTTATATATCGTCTCCATAGAAGCATTTTTTTTTTAGAAAAACGCCATTGTTTTCTCGGTATAATTTGTAACCAACCCAAAATGGATTAAGGGAACTTTTAAAAATCCAAATCAGAAACTGCTTTATCTGATATTGCAAATAACCTAACATAATCATGCCTGTGTCTTTTACCCAATGTGAAGTATTATAACATCTGGCTTTTCTTCATATCCAATCATTGTGTTAATTTATCCATTCACTGTAGATAATATTAATCCGCTCCTTCCATTGCCACCACACCGTTGCTCCCAATCGGCTCAAACATAAATTCGACCCTCCATGTCTATTTCTTGCTGAGCAAAAAACATGTTTGATTATTGAAGATCCAACGATCCATACGCTGGTTGACCGACCTGTAAATCTTAAACAGCAGCAGAAAGAACTTGCTGTCATGTGTTACATTTTATTTGTGTATCTATCTCTCTGACTTCCGGTTGAGATTAAATTCAAATTTCAAATGCTGTTCTCTATTTATTGAACAAAGAAGGTTGCAAGACTATTTTACCTATTATGTCTGTTCACGCATCGTTGTCAATGTAATGGAATTTGATGTTACTGTCATACAAGTGAGAGGTTTAGTGCTATAAAACCAGGTTCAATCCACCATTTTCTACATTTGAAAACGCCTGTACAAAGTCAGTGATAATTTTTATGACAGTTGTTGTCCAGTCGTTTGGTGTGTTCATGCTTTTTATTTTGCCATTTGATTAGGGAATTTCCATTTTGAATTTCTTGGAGTTCAGTATCTTTGTGATTTTAATTTTCACACATCTTAAAATAATTAAACAAAACTGTATGAACAGTAATACCTTTACTGCTTACCGTTAACTATCCTACCCTGAATAATCCATAAATTGTTAATGAAATGCTTCAGTGAATAGTTTTATTTAACCGATGCCTTGTAAAGAACAGTTAACCGTAGAATGTGATAATCCAGTTTTGAACAAATGTGATACAAAAAATATAACATCCTGTAGAAGTGCAGGCTATTTTTGATAATTGTAATTATTGTATGGTTCGGGTCCTGTCTGGAAATAAATGTATGTGATGGAGATAAAATCTTAAGGAACTTTTTAATGATTCATTTCAAGATATAAAACAAAAAATTCTTTCACAAGTCACGCTGTATTGTTTTATGTGTTCATGTCATGCTGCCCAAAACAAATGTCTTTGAAATCAGTTGTTGGTTGAAATCCCAAAAGAACAATATTTTTAAGGGATGGTTATCACAATAGTTTGAATACTTGGAATCTGTTTGTGATTTACATTTTCAATTTTACAATTTAATTCTGATCCCATAATTGTATTATTTAATCCTTATTTAAGGAATGACGATTTTGTCATTTTTGATCTATATTTCAAATTGACGCTCGGATCAAAATAGTTAGAAAACAACACAAAATAGTTAAAAAACCAAAAAAATACAAAATTGAAGAGCATTGATTGGCACCCGAGATCTTACCCAGTCATACCGATATATCGAGTTAAGCGAATTGAAAATGTTTTTTTACATTTTATTATGTTGTGATGTTACACCAGTCCGGTGTTAGGTTAGGGTTTAACACAACATAACGAAATATTAGAGGTATACATAAGACAGCTGTAGCGTTACATATGTCGGGATATGATTATCAGTAGCAATAGCGAGACTATCAGCCTTTTCGCATCGATTTCAAGGTCTTGAACGATAGAGTTATTAGGCATCTCAAATATATCGCATGTTCTATAATTTAGGGCTTTGTATTGTCTTGACTGTGTTTCTGTCGCTTATGCAAATTTGCAATTTGTTGGCCTAGATTTCGATCCAATAGCTTCAACTTCTTGTATTTTACCCTATTAATTTCAAGTTAACACCCTCTTCGAACTTGTCATGGTCATCCTATGATTTCTCCAGCTTAGATCAGGGATGGGGTTATTGAAAATGTAATGGTAATTAAGTGTAATGCATTACAATTTTCCATGTAATTGAATGCAATTTGTAATTTTTTTAATTACATGTAATGATAATTTAATCAATTACAAGGAAAAAAGCACGTAATGCTGAATTACTTTTGAATTACATTTCAATTACATGTTCTTTTATGGCGTTAATGATAAGAAATTGTGGTAATATACATATTGTTTATTTACAACTCGTCTAAACATCGCACATTGTTTGTTCTTCCCTCGCCGGGATTCGAACCCATGCTACTGATATATCGTGACACCAAATCGCCTGCACTGTAACCGGGGCGCTAGATCACACGACCACCTAGGCTTCATAAAAATAAAGCTTTCGGTGGCCGGTGTTACCTTTCCACGTCAGTTTTGATCTAGAGTCGTACTACAGTCCATGCTATATAAGGCATGAAGATGTTATTTCTACAAATCAGCTAAATTATCTATAATAAAGGATCCTATAAATTAATGTAAGATACAGTCACAGAAAATAATTATAAATATGAGTACATCTGAACCAGTGACAACTACAACAGATTTATCCATCGGATCACCAGCAGTGATGGTGATACATGGCTGTGTACATTCTGTATATATAAAACTCGTCTAAACATCAACCCAACAATGTTAGATCTGTAAATTTGCTTTCGCAAATTGTTTGTTCTTCCCTCGCCGGGATTCGAACCCATGCTACTGAGATATCGTGACACCAAATCGCCTGCACTGGAACCGGGCGTTTATTTGACATACAGAAATGTTTGCTTAATAGTCTTATAACTTTAAAAAAAATGTGAGAATCATATATTTATAATTATCCGCGTTTCGAAGTATAGAGGAAAATTATTGTACTAACGGTTCTTTCAATATATGTATGGACACGTGATATTAATTGTAGTATCACGTGAATGGTCATTTTTGGCGGGTTAATTTCCCTATCAGACCATTCTCTCGCCAACTTCGAACTGGTCAAGATGGACACCGATTTAGACGATTCAATTAAGGCAGTTATTCTACGCGAGGTGAAAAATGCAGTTTCTTCTTCACAGCAAGATCTTCTAAACAGCATAACTACAGTGATGGATAGTAGGCTTTCATCTTTCCAATCAAATCTGCAACAGTCACAGCAGGAGATTTCCCAAACTCAGATAGCCAAGCTTGAAAAAACCATGACTGACAATTATAGTTTTCAGCGTAAAGGAAATGAAAACCAGTATCGTCATGAGGTGAAAGTGTTAACCAAGCTGAAAGAAGCTAAAGCTAGCCTGGAAGCTCCAGAATTAAGAATTGATTCAGTGCGGACAGCGAAGATGAAGATTATTGAAGGTATTGACTTAGTGCGTGAAAGGCAAAAGCTTATAAAACTGGCCGACTCTTCCCAGCTTGGGTGGAAAGTCGTCAGTGAGTACGTAGCTAATCCCATCGCTGACGACTCAGAAGACGAAAAGAAGATGATGAGGGCTCAGTCTAGAGCAGAAAGAAAGAGTAAGGCGGAAAAAGTTAAGAAAGACAAACACCTTATAGCAGAAATCCAGAGAAAGAAACCAAATCCGTTAAGCCTGGAAGATGTTTCAAGTGTGGAAATAAAGGTCATTGGGTAGACGAATGTCCAGACATGAAAAATAAGATAAGTAATTCTTATTCTCAAATTTTAGTTTTTGATAATAATAATGTAATACAAGGCCACTTTGCGCCTCTAGTTAGTGATTCAAGCAATAAGTCTGTAAATACAAAAGTAAATACTATTAAAAATACTCACACGGTGATGTGTATTGATATGAATACAACAGTTCAGCATGAATGCGTCTCGCCAGTTGGTAGACTCAAGGTCAATATAGGTCAATGGAAATTGATTACCGAAAACAAACACATCATTGACGTTATTGAAAACGGTTATAAAATACCATTCAAAACCGAGCCTCAACACGCTGTAATTAAAAACAACAGATCGTCATTAAACAATAAGAAATTTGTTCAAGATGAGATCAGCAATCTTTTACAGAAAAAATGTATTTCTGAGGTACAAAAGATTCCGCAGGTAGTTAACCCTTTAACGGTTGCATACAACAAATCGAGCAAACCTAGACTTGTACTAGATTGTAGACACATAAACATACATTTGTTCAAATTCAGATTTAAGTATGAAGATACAAAAGTAGCCCGAGATATGTTTCAGAAGGATGATTTTCTGTTTTCCTTTGATCTTAAGTCGGCTTATCATCATATTGAGATTTGTCAAATACATAGAAGTTTTTTAGGATTTTCATGGGACTTTGAAGGCAAAGTTAGATACTTTGTTTTTAATGTACTGCCATTTGGTTTAGCTACTGCTGGGTACATTTTTTCAAAAGTACTACGAGAATTTGTCAAACACTTGAGATCTGAAGGCAAAAGAATCATCATGTTTCTGGATGATGGTTTAGGTGGTGATCGAGATTTAAGCTCGTGTCTTAAAACCAGTCAAGAGGTTAAACAAAAATTGGAAGTTCTAGGATTTTTGATTGCACATGAAAAATGTAGTTGGTTCCCTTCACAGTATGTAAAATGGTTAGGTTATGCTTGGGACACAAAAATAGGCAAAATTTGTGTTAGTGATGAGAGAATTGACAAAGCAGAAAAAGCTGCGAGTCTTATTTTAAGCGAGATTGGAAAAGGAGTACTTTTGTTCAGTGCTCGAACTTTGGCTAGTATTATTGGTCAGCTGATTTCTATGCAAATCGTTTTGGGTGATATCGTTAGACGGAACACAAGATTTTTATATGATTGTGTTCAAGCGCGTGCCAGTTGGAACGCACCTGTTAGAATAACAGTAGAAGCTATTGATGAGCTTGGTTTTTGGAAAAACTCTTGCAGAACACTTAATCTTGTAGGTGTTGATATTTGTTCAGTTAATTTAACTGACATGTATGATATTGAGTTATTTTGTGATGCCTCAGATGTAGGCTTTGGTGGATATTTTTCCACAGTTTTGGATTTTCATAGTGAAAATCATGAGATTTATGGAAATTGGTTCGCGGGTGAACAATTTGAAAGTTCTACCTGGCGAGAATTAGAAACGGTTAGAAGAGTTTTGAACTCATATGATTCATTTCTTGAGAATAAGACCGTTAAAGTAAATTCTGATAATAAGAATGTGACACATATATTGAATGTTGGTAGCAAAAAAATACAAATTACAGAAGGTTGTAACAGATATTCTCAATTCTTGCTCGAAGAAGAATATAGGTTTACAAACCAATTGGGTACCGAGAACTGAGAATAAGCATGCTGATTTTTTAAGTAGACATACGGATCCTGATGATTGGAGCATCGAAAAGAACGTTTTCCATGATCTGAGTTGTACTTTTGGCCCTTTTACTGTTGATAGATTTTCTACTCATTACAACGCTCAGAGCTCTCGTTTTAATTCGAGAATTTAGTGCCCAGGTACTGAGGCAATAAACGCTTTTAGTCAGTTTTGGGGAGGTGATACTAATTGGTTAGTGCCACCTCCATCGTTAGTTGCCATGACACTAAACAAGATAATAAAGGACAATGCTGAATGCATGTTGGTTATTCCTGAATGGAAATCTGCTCCTTATTGGCCACTTTTATATAAAGACGGCAGATTTAGAGATTTTATAAAGGAGGTTATTTATTTGCCTAGATACAACATTATAGTAAAGGGTACCGGTAAAAATGGGATTTTTGGTGAAAATCCTCTTAAGATTTAGTATGATTGCTTTATTTGTCAGATTTTAATGAGGATTTTTGCGTTTTTTAGGTTTAAAACTGAGACAGAACGTTGAGAATGTCGTTGAGAGCAGTGGTGTAGGAGAAAACAATGTGTTGAGATCTTTGGCAGGAAAGATGGCTTTGTACATAGTGGATTCGAAAAGTTAAAATACGTCAAAGAAGTACTTCGCCGGATTTAATCGTTGGAAGTTATTCATTAATGAACATGGTTTTTCTGATTTACCAGCCGAACCAGTACATGTAGCGTTATACTTAACATTTCTTATTGACAAACATTCTTCACCAAGTGTATTGCAGTCCGCGATTTATTCTATAAAATGGGCTCACGAATTGAACGGTTACATAGACCCTACAAGCAATTCATTCATAAAATTTCTATTAGAATCGTGCAAAAGGCGTGAAAAAAGACCCAGTTGATAACATTATGCTTAGAGAACTATGTTCTATATATCAGGATTCTAGTGATTTATTAGTGATTAGGGATTTAACTATGATACTTATAGCTTATGCAGGTTTTTTACGTTTTGATGAATTAAGTTCATTAACTTGTAGGGATATTAAGATATATGAGGAATACATGTCTATCTTTTTGTCGCATAGCAAAACTGATCAATATAGACAGGGCAACGAAATTTTGATTTCCAAAGGGAGTTCTCAAGCATGTCCCCTTTTGATGTATAAGCGTTATTTGGGTTTATCTAGTTTGGATGTTGATTCTGATCATTTTGTTTTCAGACCCATATTTAGATCGGGTGGTACAGCTAAGTTAATTTATAAAAATAAGAAGCTTAGTTATACAGCAGCCAGGCAAAATGTCGTTAAAAGGTTGAAAATGGTTGCTCCACAACTTAACTTAGGTTTACACTCATTACGTTCAGGTGGCGCTTCTGCTGCAGCCAAGTCAGATGTTAATGAGAGATGTATAAAGAGGCATGGACGTTGGAAATCTGATTTAAGTAAAGACTGGTACATTGCAGATTCGTTTGATAATAGAATTTCAGTTTCTAAGAATTTAGGTTTATAGATATATGTTTTTCTATCCGTTTCAGCCCTTTCTTTGAGTTCTCTAGTCTTGTGGGCGATCGACAATTATAAATTGTGTTTGATATATTTATTGTTATATATAAGTATAGTGTGTACTTATAATTTTCCGCGTTTCGAAGTATACAGGAAAATTATTGTACTAACGGTTCTTTCAATATATGTATGGACACGTGATATTAATTGTAGTATCACGTGAATGGTCATTTTTGGCGGGTTAATTTCCCTATCAGACCATTCTCTCGCCAACTTCGAACTGGTCAAGTTCAGATTTAATGTTGGTTCATTATTGTTTGATTTTTTCTTGTTTTTTTGTACTACATATTGGTATTTTTGTTTGCTATTACACATTTTGATGATATTTTGTTTATGTAAACATAAGCTAATTTTCAGTATTGTCCAAGTACACCTCTCGAGACGATCTTCCGAGCATTAGGGTTTGGACACAGGTTTCCATATTGACTAAGGTAACTTGGTTGTTGGTTTTTCCTGGCCGGCGGGTTCGTTTATGACGGAGTCAATGTTTTCGTTTTGTATTGAAAGCATTGTTTATATGTATATATATATATTATTGCAAAATATTATGTTTGTTATGATAGATTATAATAAAATCCGGTGTCCTTCTAGTCTTGTGGGCGATCGGCAATTATAAATTGTGTTTGATATATTTATTGTTATATATAAGTATAGTGTGTACTGGTATTTTAAGAAAGATATTTATCTAAATAGATTGATAACGTGTATATACATACCATCAAAACATGTGTGTTTGGTTAAACAAATGTGTAAATCTTTCTCAGACAGTTCATTTAGAATTTTAAATTTTGCACACAATTAGTTTGTCAAATTAGTATACACAAAAGGATTTATATAGAAATAAAAATTATCAGCCGTAAAAAGAAACAGCAATTAATGAGATAACAATGTGCAAACACAGCCGAGGGACATGCCACTATTACATGTATTTTATAAAATTAGCAAAATATTGCTAATATTTAGACATTATACATTGTTTGTACTAAAAATTATTTTCAATCAAGTGACAAGCATATTTTTGAATAATTGCAAAGTAAACAAACATGGACATATTTTTAATTTAACTATTTTTTATTTATTAATGTTACGTTTTATTAAATGGCCTCATTTCTGAGATGTCAAAATACCCCTTATAGTATTTGCAATTCAAGTGAATAGGAACACATTCCCTCTTCCATCAACACATCTTATGATTGAGCAATACCTGCCACATCAGCTCCTACCCAAACAGAAAGATGCACACTAAATGACAAAACCTTAAAAAATACGAATGATGATCAAATGCAATGCTAAAGCTATGTTGTAAGCTTTGATGAATATTTTACAAATGCTATATATACATGATATATATAAGTTATGAGGAAGTGTATGTGTAATTTAATTAATTACTTTAGTAAAGTAATTGTAATTTAATCAATTACATTTCAAAAACTGTATAATGTGTAATTAGTGTAAATGACCATTTTTGCAATGTAATGTGTAATTTAATTAATTACATTCCAATGTAATTGACCCCAAGACTGGCTTAGTTTTCCTCCTATAAAATTAGTTGTACATAAATGTTTGTCTCTGTTATCATGCACGAGAAACGATAAAGACTCTACGATCGGTATTTATTCAAATTGGTTGAAACTAGCAAGCGAGAATGAACAAAAGAATTGGCGCGAGATATACGCGTCAATCGTCATTATCTGAATGCATACGGTTAAAAAAAATGAATAAGAGTGAGATAAGATTCTCTTGTCTTATGTTTTTCATGATATTTAGCCTGTATATGTGTCTTTTCTATCGTATGGTCAGTTTCCTACCGAAACGTGGGTTTCGGTCATTGAGCATGACAGCGCCGAGGCGATCGGGTTTTAATTACTTGGTAAATTTTAATTTATTTACAATTCCCCCCTTTTTTATTATTATAAATGGGAAAAGATCGATAGAACTGGATGTTTGTTTTTCTTTTTGATATGTTGTGTGACGTATGTATTGGTGTATATATACATATGGGTTTTTGAATGTCATGTGTAATATATTTAAAAGCAGTGTCGTTGTCGTGTAGCTTTGCACTTACATTAGTAGTTTTCGTATTCTTTATACTTTCACAGTATGCCATTAACTTTAAATGGTTTCAAAGGCACATGGAGTGACATAAATGAGACTAGTATTATGGAGAGAAGTTCATTTTATACAAAATGAAGGTTGTTTGTTACAAGATAAACATGTATAATGTTAGTCACTTGAATTATGAATCGAGGTATTTCGTAAGGTCGGTTTTATGGTCTTCAACTCTGGAATCGTGTAAAAATATTACTTTTTGTAAACACTAGACCTGTTTAACGAGGTTGATATTTATTAATGTTTACACATGTAATTATCTGTTAGAAGATTGTGGAGAAGACGTTACTAAGTTGAAAAACTTGTGTCAATGAGTATCAATGAGACAACTCTCCATCCAAGTAACAATATATAAAAGTAAACCATTATATATCAAGGTACAACCTTCAACACGGAGCCTTGGCTCACATCGAACAGCAAGCTATCAAGACCCCCCCCCCAAATTACTAGTGTAAAACCATTCAAACGGGAAAACCAACGGTCTTATCTATATAAAAACGAGAAACACTTATAAACCACACACACACAGACGACAACAACTGAATATAAGATTCCTGACTTAAGACAACAGCAAACAATTGCAGCGGGATTTAACGTTTTAATGGTACCAAACTTTCTCCATTTTCTGAAACAGTAGTATAACATCTCAACATAGATAGACGCACTATAAATATCAATTGGAAGGCGTAACTCAATCAAAAAACTTAGTATCACAAATTAACACACAATGAACGAAAAAATTTGATCTAAGATACAATGCAAATACTTATAAAAAAACTTAATAAAAATATGGGATGAATAATTAAGGAAAAAGTAAATAAATAGGTTTAAACTTAGGTAAAAGTATAAAACCGCTGTAAAATGTTAAACATTTTTAGAAAACCATCAACTTCGAAAAAAAATTACGTCATATTATACACAGGTAAATGAAAATAATTTTGTTGTTAAGAATACTTTTTCTGTGTCTATAATCTTCCGTTAAGGAATATCAAAACGTTTCTTGTATATCAATAAAACTAATCTAACACTTGGTGTATATGGGGTGAATATCAACAATAAAACTATGCAATAGGTGTTCGATGAAACTTCGTGTTCTTCATGTACAGATGCCGGAACAGTAATTGAGGAGAAATGAAATATTTATGATGTTCATAATGCGGAGAAGTGAAAATGTGTAGTAATTCCAAACAATCAAAGCTGGTATATAGACAAGATCAATGATAACATTAAATAGAAAAAAAAGCATTACAAATAGTATCAACAGTTCAAAATAAAAAGATGTGAGAGAACTCGCAGTTACTAACCGCAATTTGAAGCCAAAACAAGTAATATTAAAAAAAATAGTTCAGTATTGTAACGTCACGAACAGTCAAAGAAGACATGACTTGTGCAATGCCAAAATAAATGTATCGACATTATTCATATATAAAACGAACGTGTGTGTGTCTCTATACATCCCGTTTAAAAAACATGAAATTTAGATAAGTTTTAATTTGTTGTTGACAAAATTGATATGAGTGCCAACTATATTCAAATATCTAATTACAATATTGGTAAGATAACCTTTACTAATAAGTGTGTTTAAAGGTTCGACGAGTTTACACGGATCCATCTGTCACTTTAGACTATTATCTGTTTAAGTTTGCCGAAAATAACATTTCATGAGTTACTCAAATTGATGAAGTTTGATTGGGCAATTTTGTTTTTATAAAGATTTCATGCATAGCAACAACAACACCACCTTGATCAATTGTTACAATTAGTCAAATATTTAAGTATGAAAGTGGCATGTTATTCGGAAAATAAATGCATGGAAAAATTTCTCCCTCCCTGGGCTATATCAGTTGTCACAAAAAAATCTTACAACTAAGATTGATCGTACGTATACTAAATTGTTCATGACATACGATCAGTTTAAGTCTTAAGTATTTTTGTGAAACCGGGGTCAATTTCTTTTTTTAATTTTTGTTTAAAGAAGATTATAATCAAAGTTTTCCTCCAAGAACAAATGTGCAAGGAAATTCCTGAGCTAGTCATTCGTAAGTCATTTAAAAAAAATATAATCAAAGGCAGAGTACGAGAACATATTGCCTGATTTATTTGCTTTCACTTTAGTGGGTCTGATTTTAAGAAAAAGGGAAAGTGAATCATTTTGCTTAATTTACAAACATTCTTTTATTTAAGAGAGCTTCTGTAAGTTTAGCCACCACCTGAGTAAACGCCAGTATCGTATCAAAATTTTGAAACTGTCATTGAGCTTGCGGAAGGAGCATTTAGTATAAGTTAGTCTCCGTTTTCAAATTTCGTCTTATGCATAAGTTGAATTCCCTTTTATTTTAAAGGCGTTAGCCAAGAATGTTAAAAGGTTGATAGTTTCAAAAAGTTCGGCAACAAGTTGAGCAACTTAAGGAATGTTGTTTTCATTACAGAATAACATTATAAGGCTTACGTGTTTTAGGCAAAAGACAATAGGGCTTGCTTTGCCGAAAAGTAAAGGTCAATAGCGCTTGCTCTACATTATAGTAGTTAAATTATGTGTTGTGGCATACTTAAATTCATTTATACTCTTTTTATGTGACAATGATATATAGATAGAGGTCAACTGAGCTTGCCCTAGCCCTTTATTAATTTGTTTTGGAAAATACAAACTGTTTTCTTTACATCATATCTGCTAATCTTCAATCTGTATGTATAAAAATTTATGCATATGCATTTTGTCTTCTATTTGTTACACTCAGTGTACCGTACTACAATCAAACATCACATTAAAGTACTTTTAATTTTCTCAATATAGGTAAAAAGCTTCTTATAGGTTTAAAACAATGAGAAGTTGTTAAATTTGTAATTTCTATACATAAAGCTATTCAATTGTTATCAAAGGTACCAGGATTATAATTTAGTACGCCAGACGCGCGTTTCGTCTACATAAGACTCATCGGTGACGCTCATATTAAAATAGTCATAAAGCCAAACAAGTACAAAGCATTGGGGATCCAAAATTCCGAAAAAGTTGTACCAAATACAGCTAAGGTAATCTATGCCTTGGATAGACATGTAGAGAGGTATCAAATGAATTTGCCTTACACTGGCATGCGTATATGTCATACATAACAAATAGAGGTCAACAGGGCTTCCTCTGCTTTTTATAATCTTATAACCTTTACATTTAGACACAACATCAGTTCTCAATTTGTACTGTATACCTAACGACAAAATTATTTTCCTTTGTACATTATTCTATTTAGTTCAAGGTAATGGTTGTTTTTTCTAAAATTGTTCAACATCTTTAGTGCCTAATGAGATTGTGTGAGGTAGACGAAATTGACCTTAAAACGATCGTATTGACTTTTGATGTCCAAAATAGGCAGATCGGACATGTTTTGCCTTTATCTACTGACTTCATAAATTTGGGATTTATTGTAATTATATTATTGCAATGAAACTGTTAAAATAAACATTAATATTACCTGGCGTAGAATATTTCTTTGAAAAAAAATGGCGTGTTTAATGGAATAGAACTTATGAATAGTAAACTCTTTTTTTTCCTCCACAATAAGCTATCAAAAAATAATTTATCTAATGTGTATAGGGAAAACTGTGTCGAAATATAAAAAGTGGCAATTGTTACCTCTCATACCTTTAGTTTCATTGATAAAATGTAATATTGACTGGGTACATTGTCCACTTTGAAGGTCATTCAATTTACTGTACACATTCATGCACGGTCTGACCTAATCAATATACTCGTATGAAAAGAATAAACAGTTTGAAGGTAATCTAATAATAACTTAATCCAATCAAATTGCGAAAAATTTAACAAGAATGGCCGGTCCAAACCATAAGAAGTAATAAGGTTAAACTGTGTAGGGAGAGAATGACAGAGATTTTAAGTTGATATGTATGCAAAAACGAATAAAAAATTGTCAACCAAAAGTTTTGCTATAATTTATAAACATGTCGTTCTTTATTGGTATAGTTTTGCGATCTTTTATTTGCGTAGTAAAGGCGATTTAAAGTTTGCGATTCAAAAGTTCACATAATAATTGACTTTATACAGAAAATTCGTCCTTGTAAAACATTTAACATTTCACAAATAATACATGATTTTAAAGTAAAAACAATCATTCATATTGATAAAGTGGTATTGTTATAAAGTGCGTTGAAATAAACAGTGGTATATCAAACATCGAATTCTTTCACACAATGTTATTACACACTATATTATTTCATTGATATTTTATAGTGTGTCTTTCTATGTTGGGATGTTACAACATTGTTTCAGATAAGGGTGAAGGATAATACATATTCAAACGTTTACACCTGTTGCATTTGTGTGCATCTGTCCTAATACAGGAATCTGATGTTCAGTAGTTGTCGTTTGTTGATGTGGGTCATAAGTGGGTCTCGTTTCTCGCTTGTTATATATAGATTAAACGATGGTTTTGCTGTTTACATGGTTTTACACTTGTAATTTTTGAGGCCCTTTATAGCTTGTTGTTTGTTGTGAGCCAAGGGTCCGTGTTGAAGACCATACTTTGACCTGTAATGGATTACTTTTACAACTTGTGACTTGGAAGGAGAGTTGACACATTGGCACTCCTTCCACATTTTCTTATGTCTAATTAAGAGTAGTCCTGAATATGTATGAACTATTTGCCACTGGACGTTAAGCAATCAACAATCAATCAATCAATCAATCAATCTAATTAAGAGATTGACTACCTTTTTGCGCCTCTCTTTCAATGTAACAGCAATTGTGAAGAGTAAATGAATACATAGTTGTTATTATCAAGAATATGGGGGATCGTCTGTTTCGAGAGGGCAAACATACATGTTATCAATATGAATTAGTGTCACATGATTGTTAATTATTTAAGGAAATATAAACAATGTTTTAACAATTTCATTTTTCTTAACGTTTTGTTGCTTTAAAGTTACTGAAGCGTTTAACATGAAATACTGTGCTGAATATCGTATATCAACAAAACACTAATTAAATGTCTCTCTGTCAATTTTTTCAATGTCGCCATGCAGTAATGTTAATGCGATGAATGCCAACAAATGCATACGAGTAAAATTACGCAACAGAATTGCATTAGTAATTACGTTTGCAATATTCTTATTGATGTTTGAAAGTAAAAGAAAGAAAAAGGTAAAATTCAGGGACAAATAACCAAAAATTGTGTGCCGTTGATTAGATACAGAGGACAACTGATTTCAACGGAGTTTGAAGGCTTTTATATGAACGTATCGTCCGATAAACTGATGGACCCTCTTATTCACAAACACCAATTCCAAACGCTACTTAATACTGGTACGAAGTGTAAAGAAAGACACAAATTCATATTAGTACTTATTTTTTCGGCAACACATAAATTTGATGAACGTCAAATAATGAGGAATACTTTTGGATCGATTTCGAATTTTGCAAAGATAGATATTGTATATGAGTTTGTGCTAGGGCAAACCTCTGATAATATTCTTCAAGCAAAAATTGAAAAGGAAAGTGCCAGATACAGGGATATCATACAAGGAAATTTCATTGACAGCTACAGAAATTTAAAATATAAAAGAGTGTTTAGCTTGTTCTGGGTAAATACATTCTGTAAAGATGCGATTTATGTCATCAAAATTGACGATGATATTACTGTTAACATTCCATTACTAATTCCTTATATTAGTGATAAGGTAAACAAGAACATAACAAATGTGTTAGAATGTTTAATCATTTTAGGAGTTGGGCCATACCGTGAACCTCGCAACAAGTGGTATATGTCTATATCTGATTATCCTTTTCGAACATTTCCACCATATTGTGCAGGACATTCCTCTATCATGTCTATTGACGTAGTTAGGCGAATGTATATAGCTACAAGTATTGTACCTTTTCTGTGGCTAGAAGATGTCTATGGAAGTGGATTTCTTCCCTGGGTTTTAAACATAGAAATTGTACAACCGAATTGTTATGTCAAGAATGTGCATCAAAGTTTCAATGAAAAGCCATGTCATTTGTTTTACAAAAATGATATACAGAATTATGATAATGGATCACTGTTAAACGTACAGCTGTTGAAGAATGAAAAAGACTCGTATAAAATTTGGAAGAATATAGAAATAGGTGACAAGTATAAACAAAACCATACATGCATGTGTTGGTAAATTATGTTTTCAATATAAGCATCAGTTTAGTAACCATTCACCCCCTAAAAAACGAATAAAAAAAGGAACGAAATAGAATGAAATAAAAATTAAGAAAGTACCATAAGGATAAATGTTTTTTGAAACTTTTCTTCATAATTTCTTAAGAGGTGTATTTTAAAATCCGATCAATTATTTGAACATTCAAATCAGACAATGATGTACAATACTTATTCAGTGGTTGTTGTTTGTTGATGTGTAACATATTTTTTTTGTTCATTTTTTGACATAAATTAGGCCATTAATTTTTTTCGTTTGCATTGTATTACATTTGTCATTTCGGGGCCTTTTATAGCTGACTATGCGGTATGTGATTTGCTCATTGTTGAAGACCATACGGTGATCTATAGTTGTATATTCCTGTGTATCTTGTGGAGTGTTGTCTCATTTACAATCATACCACATCTTCTTTTTTTTTTTATTATTATTGTTAAATGTTCTTACAATAAATCACTCGATGATTGATTTTTTAAAACCTTATCCTTACTTTCGTATATTTTGGACTCGTAAATGTCGTAGGAAATGAATACTAATTATACAAATACAACAACAGAAAAAATACAACTGATAATACAAATCTAAGAAGAAAAATGCCATATTTGTGATTAAATCATTGTCATTACGATATTATTTAACCTTATTTGTACATGCTTACTCTGTATCTGTTGCTGTGCAATACTCTGCATATTTTCATGTGCTCCTTATGGTGTTGCTTCGTTTAATTTAGATAATTCAAACCTTTTAACTAGGCTGATTTCATCCGACGTTATATATTCTTCGTTATTTAAAGATAAGTATTTTGTTAAAAGATATGAATAATTTGCGAAATTTGAAAAACACGACATATGACATCTGTTCCAAAATGTGGCAATACTTCATGCACTAAGTCAAACACAATAGACCGCTAAATAAATGCTACAGTTGTATAACGCTCTTCGAAAGTAATAAATCTATGAAGTAAAAAACAAATCCGGGTTACAAACTAGATGGAAACACATCAACTCTAAGTGTAACAAAAAACAAACGACAATGCAACACACACAGAAAGGATCTATAAGATATCAACTGGAACTTTCCTGACTTGGTACAAGACATTTTAAGACAAATAAAGTGAGTTTAACCTGGTTAATGTGTGTGTCATTTTGGTCTCTTGTGGACAGTTGTTTCATTGGCAATCATACCACATCTTTTCTTTTTGCACTTTTATAGCACTTAAATGACAACATTGCATGACAAGACTACAGTACAAATAAATGCAAGAACATTCAGAATAGAAAAATACACAAATAACAAAACAATAATACAATTCGACATGTTAACAGTTATCAAAGTTACCAGGCTGATGATATGTTGGGACACATAATGGCGTACTTCGCATTTATGCGATTGTTGTGAAGGATGAATAAGACATACCATGCAAAGACATTCGTATTAATTCATTTATTTACGTCTAGTTATTAGTTTACTATCTGATAATGGTGGCTTTGCGTTTCAAAAGCAGGATCCACTATACAAAATATCTGAAATTATGATCATTTTTAAGTGACATATCATCAATTTTGTGAAGCTGATGTTTTTATGAATCGTTTACCAATTCAATTTTGTCGAATTTTAGGAAGTCTATAAACATAAAGTTCATCGGTTTTACATCTTAAATTTGTGAGGCAGTTGCGTTTTTTTGTCTTTTATGAATTTTCGTAATAAGTGACTGTCACGATCCAGATGAATTTTTAAATAATATGATTTGTGAAATTGTCGTCAAGAACAAAGAATTGCACTTTTTTGCACGAGACGCCTTTTTTTTAGTTTGTTTTATACATATTTTTACCATACCCTTTTTTTGTATTTATTTACGTTTGGCTTACGTTTGATTCTACTGTGTTAAAACGCACACTAATTAGGTATGGCATTATTATGAACCTGTTGGCTATTTTTAAATAGTGGTCGGTCGAGTTCTGCTGACATGTTTACACTTCTATTCAGGTAGATTTATTTCTGCTCGAGATTTTTGTGCGAAAGGATGCAACACCCGTCAGATAATTTAACATTTTGATTTTTTAATTTAACCTACATTATTTCTGCTGGTTTTTTTTATATAAAGTGCATCAATTCTGAGGTTCTAGCCTCACCCTAGTATTATAATGCTGCAGTGTTAACAACACATCTACGTACAACTAAAGTGAGAAACTGTCGTGCTGAATCATTTTTTTTAACCTTCTTACAAGACTATCATCTATGGTATAAAGGGAAGTAATCTGAATAGACGAAATACCAGCAGTTATTTGGAGATTTATTTGGACTTTAAAACTTTTATAACAATTTGTTTTATTTCTTCTTCTAATTTTTTTTCTTTGTTTATTAAATAATTTATTTATTCTAATAGTTGATTCTTTGATCATAGTTGTAAAAGAGCATTGCGAGACTTTTTCATCCGTCCGTCTGTTACAGTGACTTCAGGCCATAAGTTCATTACTTAGTTACGACTGATTCTTCCTTATAATATATTTTAATAAGATTTATGGAATTTCAATATTATAATTGAATTATTTTATGACTATTCTGTGAATATTCAATAAATAAAGGGGTATTTAACTTCTTTTTTTTATTTTATATTTTATCAGATTGCTTAAATAAAAATAATAGAATCTTCACAATAGTGTCGAAACTATGTTGTTCTGTGTGTGTTTTTTACAGAGTCAGTCGAATACCGATATAAACAAACGGCAAAATCTAGAACGGCAAATTGACAATTAAGCTTGACTTTTATATCAAGATCAGAGTTTATGTCTATTATATATTGTTTAGCAGTTATTCTACCAAACAGCGCTATATTTGTTTTAAGTTCTGGGTATGGAAAACATGACAGATCTTTCTCATACTTTGTGAAGATAAACATTGCTGCAATGATATCTTAAAAATACAACACGAACAATAACAATTGGGACTCACATGCCTTTGATCTATTTAACCGTCCAAATTGGTGGTGTAAGGTAAATTTCTTAATAATATAGATGGAAAAGTGTTCTGGTGAATACCTATTATGACTGAAAATTTTATATATATACATGTATGAAAATGAATAATTTTTATAACTTGTTTACCAAGAAAACGAACTGTTTATTAAGGAAGTTCGCTAATCATTTTCAAAATAATATGCTTTTCATAACAGTAGTATACAAGTATATTAATAGGGGATTAAGGAAGGAACCAACATCGAAAAACATATATATAATTATATAGTTCCGTGTGCTTGTTTTCGACATATTAGCCATTAAAATCCTGCCGACAAAAATGTTTTCTCTTGATTTTGCATTGCTTTATTTTTGACAAGTTCAAGTTCGCAAAAACAATTATGAATTAAGATTAGAAAGATTTTATACGACTTTTACAGATTACTTTTAATTATACATGTAAACGATTTTTTTTATTAAGAAACATGAGGGTTATTGGTAATTTTTTAAGGCATTCAAATGAATAAAACTAGAGGATCCGAAAATCTGAAAAAAAATTCTAAAACATGACATTTCCATGAAAATGCAAGTTTTTAGCACTCCACGTCCAGTTTTATTTTTGTTAGATGTAATTTTATTTGTACCCATCTGATTAGTTAAACCTATTTAAACTGATTTTTATAGTTTGTTCTTATTTTGTACTATTACACCCCTGTCCCAGGTTAGGGAAAGGTTGGGCTCCCGCTCAAATTATTGACCCAACCACATTCTGTATGTATATGCCTCTCCAAAGTCAGGAGAGTGTAATTTAGTGGTTGTAGTTTGTTTATGTCTTACATATTTGTTTTTCGTTCATTTTTTGTACATAAATTAGACCTTTAGTTTTTCTCGTTTGAATTGATTTACATTTGTCATTTCGGGGTCTTGGAGTTGTCTAATTGACAATTATACCACATCTAACTTTTATGACAAGCGAACATCTTTCAGAGCAAACAAGTTTTACGAATGTAAAATTTTGATCACCATAACTTTCATAGTTTTCAAGTGAATCGAATATATTTTGTAAAGTTAATAAGTCCATATATGATTGTATTACTATCAATGTCTCTTTTAGGGAGATATTTGATGTCAGTACCAATAAGTTCAAGCTAGGGTTACATAATTACCTATATAAAACTTTGTGTTCTCTCCTGAAATATAAATATTATTTTCAATTATCACAAAAGAGGAGTTATTAAAAAATAATTGAGGCCTCAGGGGCAAATAAATGGAAAAAAAATCTCTAACCTGATCATTTAACAGATAGTTTAACCTTTATAATTGGGAATTTTATCATTACAAATCTTTCTGTTTAGAAAACAATAATCTTGTCTTGAAGTTATGCAAAAACAGATTTGACAGATATTACTATAAAACTTTTAATGTCAAACTGGTCACTTCATAAATACAACTGTTGCAAACATGGCTTTTTTTAAACATTACCCACATTATGTGATGCATATGGTGAGCTTGCCAGCTCTTAAAAGGTGAAAATATGGTGATATGATTTCTAAACTAACCAATGTAAGCAGCAATGATCAACTTGTGACGATACATTATCGTACAATGGACTTGAGGCAGTAGCCGGATTGAATACTTTAAATAATGATAGAAATTTTTTTTTTAACTTTAGAATTTTAGTATTCTGCAATAGTTTAAATTTGTTACCATAGCTTAAAATGCATATAGGACAGGTTAAAAAGTAATTTCATTTTAACCTATTATGTATCTTTAGGTTCCTTATCCAATTTTGTTATAAGAACGGAACTATAAATAACTTTCATATAACTTGGAGGTTTAGTTTGCTATCAAACCAAATTTAACCCACCATTAACCTCTGAAAATGCGTGTACCAAATTAGGAATATTTTGTTTTCACTTGTTCCGTTGATTGATAGCGTTTCATTTTGTAAGTTTTTATAGATTTCTCCTTTTTTAATTTGTCTTGTAGTGCGGGTTTCTTGTAAAACTTGTTTACCATTCAATAAAGTTGTCAATAGAAAATAGTATTATCGTTGATATAGTCTTACGTTTGATTTAAAACTACATGTTTCCGTGACTTTGTTGTTCCAAAGGTACTGAAGCGTAATATAAAAACATAGCATATTGTCAACGGATTTAGAATGATTGGAACAGATAAAAAAAAAATTAAACAAATGCATGAATTTGTTTTCTAATTGTTTTGTTGATTTAAAGTTAATGAAGCGTTTTATTAAAAGACTGTTTAACATCGTATATACGTAAACAATTAAGGAAAATATCTATTCTTAAATATTCTCAATTCCGGCAAGTAATGTGAACGCGATGAGGGCTATTAAATGCAAACAAGTGCTGATCCGATTTCAACGCATCAAGGTTTTCAATGAAGTAATGAAACTACGCACAACTCTATCGGTAATTCTGTTAACAATATGTTTGCTGATTTTCTGTAACACAAAAAAAATCAAAATTGACGATAGTCAGCAGTTGATGATAAACGAAACAGAGTTTGAAGGCTTTTATATGAACGTATCATTAAATAAACTTATGGACCCCCTAATTCACAAACATCAATTTCAAACGATACTTAATACTGGTAAAGAATGTAAAGCAAAACACGAATTCATATTAGTTCTCATTTATTCGGCTTCTTATAAATTTGATGGACGTCAGGTTATAAGAAATACTTTCGGATCAATCTCAAACTTTGCTAATAGAGATATAGAATATGTGTTTGTGCTAGGACAAACCAATAATGATACCCTACAAATGAAAATTGAAAAGGAAAATGATAGATACAAGGATATGATACAAGGAAATTTCATTGACAGCTACAAAAATTTAACATTAAAAAGAGTATTTACCTTATTCTGGGTCAATACATACTGCAAAGATGCGATATTTGTTATAAAAATTGACGATGATATTACTATAAATGTTCCATTACTAATTCCTTATCTTAATGATAAGGTAAACAAGAAAATAACAAATGTTCTAGAATGCTTTACAATGTTCAAAATTGAACCGTACCGTGAACCTCGTAGCAAGTGGTATACATCTTTCTCTGATTATCCATTTCCAACGTTTCCACCTTATTGTGCAGGACCTTCTTCTATTATGTCTATTAATGTAATTAGACAAATGTACAAAGCAACAAGTATTGTGCCTTTTTTTTGGCTCGAGGATGTGTATGGAAGTGGATTTCTTCCGTGGGTTTTAAACATAAAAGTAGTCCAGCCGAATTGTTATATAAAGGATGTGCATCAAAGTGTCAATAAAAAGCCCTGTCATTTGTTTTACATAAATAATTTAAAGAATGTAAGTGATTCATATGAAATGTGGAAGACTTTAAAAACAGGATACAAATTAAAGGAAACCCGTAGTTGTAAGTGTTGGTAAACTGACGTCTTATTATAGCATCAGTCAAACTCCATCCTACAACTCCAAGAAAAAAGGTAAACAATAAATGATTGGAATTCAGAAAGTTGATATTGATGTAATTATGTGTCATGTAAATTCATTGCTTAATAATCGAAGGCCTCACTTAATAAACTCTCTGATATTTGAAATATCATACTAGATATAACTGTACAAAACTAGGGTTCAATGCGCTTTAAGTACATGATTCAAAACATGCGTAGTTAACAAATTAGGCTTACTTTCCTTTATTTGGGTCCCGTAGCAAATGAATACGAATAAGACAAACAAAAGCCAAAAATATGCATAATGGAATAATGATACTTACTAGTATATTAAGAAATGGTGGTATATATTTTGTATGAATAATACTGTAACAATGACGGATATCATGGTCTTTCATTGACAATGCAATACATTCATATTCTGTCAACAAAATCAACACCAGGCTTACGATTATGTTTATATACTTGTAAATTTACAACTTAGATTACAAATATATATCAAATCAAGTGTTACTATGTTAATTTTGCGTATTTATTTAATATTTCACCTAAAACACTATTAAACTAATTTTGATCTGAACGATAATTTTGGTCTTGTTTTTTTTGGTCTCTTAAAACTGAATTTTATTAACATATTTACATTTGTTAATAGATACATCAAATACCGGTACCTTATCCCGGCCTCGTTATTATTAGTATAGAACATTATGGTTAATTATGTTAGTGAACACATTTTTATTAATCCGGATATAGTTCATGTCTTCATCTGAATGATTTTTTATACCAATTTCTTTGTTTACAAGGTAGCTAAACAACACGTGTATTGCTTTAGTTGGATTATACATCAATGTATTATTCAGGATTTTTCCATAATATTTGTTTTGAAAGGATTATTAATATGCCGTTATGTTTTTCTGTTGTGAATATTCGTTTGAAGTTCATATGTTTTTTCAAAACATATTTACAGTAAAACATGTAAAATCGGATGCTATTTTATCCGATCATTCAGTTGAAGATTATTTTCATTTACTAAGTGTTCTTGTCATACTAGATTCTTATATATTGAATAACATTAAACTAGTAATTTTAGTGGACGAATAAGATAATACAAAAAATAACCATGATAACTCAACAAGAATAAAACTACTGTTGACTGTTGTATAAAAATACAGTCAAATCTCTAATCACAATTGATTAACACTTTATATAATTTACATTTATATACATAAACAAGTAGACATACCTGTTCAGTGTTTGAAGAAATTCACAGTATACTCTCAATATTTGAGTGAGGTATTATTTGTTTTCAGAGTCATTATTCATAATATCATGTTTAAAGTCAGACATAGTTTATTACTTTAATAGTCTTCCAATCTTATATCCTAAAAAGTTTCTTATTTCAATAGAATTTCTTTAAAATAGTTTGAGTAGTTGAATATCTCTTTTTTTTTTTTTATCTAAACAGTTATTAAAATTAAAAAATATAAATCATAAGTCCTTGTCAATATTTCAGTCAGTTTTCAAATTCTTTCAATGTTGTCAATTCAGTACTGTTTAGACAATCGCCATGTATACACCTACGATTCATTAAGTCTTTTTACATGCTTTTCAGTATCTTGTTTTTACCTGTAACCTTCAACTTCATATTGTATTGATTTTAAACTTTCTTAACAATACTGAATCGACTTAAAACGAATCACCTGATCATTACTGAATTAACCGAATTAATTTAAAGACTGAATTTAACTATATAATGTATTGTTCAGACATTTCAGATGATATTAAGATAAAAGTGTCCGTTTTATGCTATAATCCATTCTCTATTTATAATATACGTAGGTTTGTCTCAAATTACAAAAAAAATAATTAATCAGTCCAATACAGTCACTAAACACATTTATTAAAAAACCAGTTGTTGGCATGACACGGGTTATGTTCTTCTAATATATGTTATGATACTAAACCCCTCACGGGAAGGATTGTGCCTGATATTCATATGATGAAGACATGATCTTTCAATCAGTTTAATTGAAGTCTGGAGCTGGCATGTCAGTTAACTGCTAGTAGTCTGATGTTATTTATGTATTATTGTCACTTTGTTTATTTTCTTTGGTTACATCTTCTGATATCAGACTCGGACTTCTCTTGAACTGAATTTTAATGTGCGTATTGTTATGCGTTTACTTTTCTGCATTGGCTAGAGGTATAGGGGGAGGATTGAGATCTCATAAACATGTTTAACCCCGCCACATTTTTGCGCCTGTCCCAAGTCAGGAGCCTCTGGCCTTTGTTAGTCTTGTATTATTTTTAATTTTAGTTTCTTGTATACAATTTGGAGTTTAGTATGGCGTTCATTATCACTGAACTAGTATATATATTTGTTTAGGGGCCAGCTGAAGGACGCCTCCGGGAGCGGGAATTTCTCGCTGCATTGAAGACCTGTTGGTGACCTTTTGTTGTTGTCTTCTCTATGGTCGGGTTGTCGTCTCTTTGACACATTCCACATTTCCATTCGCAATTTTATTTCCAAAAATATGGGTAAACGCAGTAGTTTTAAATCATTAATATATTAAGAATACAACTCTGCTTTTGAAATACATATGATACTGTTTGTTATTAATATAAGACAAATACTATTTTTGTGATTGTATATATAAAACGTATTAAGTTGCTGATTTTGTGCTTTTCTTAGACATTACTTTTCCTTCGTTTTATACAAATAAATACCTTTTTTGAATTACAGCCTGCAATGTACGATCTGTGAACTCTGCTCTCAAATTCTGTCTGTCACATCAAAGGCATTGATACAAGTGATACAGCCGATACTGTGCCCAGCGCTCAAGAACACTCAACTATCTTCCTGATAAAAAAAACAAATGATTGTTTTATACCTTTTCATTTCTTCTTCAAGGATGTTTACCCAGTTATGATGTACTGTAGTATTTATGAAGTTACTTTGTATGTCAGCTTTTAAAATAAGAGAATTAATTACCATGCAGTCAAAGCATTTATTTTATTGTATGAGTTTGAACGTTTAAAAGTTTATATATATGTGCCTTTGAAAAGGTCAAAATATAAAAATAGGGGAGAGAGACACTAGAGGGACATTCAAACTTATACGTCGAAAACAAACAGACAACGACATGTCTAAAAAAGAAAAAGACAAACAGACAAACAACGTTCACAGTACACAAAACGCAACTTAAAAAAGTAAAAACTAAGCAACACGATACCATAAAAAACTGGGGATTATATCAGGTGGTCCGGAAGGCTTAACAGATTTGATTTACTGAATTATACTTCTTACCGAGTTTGTAATAATATGAGCAACATGACGTTGCTCATATTATTACAAACTCGGTAAGAAGTATAATTCAGTAAATCAAATTCCGGAATAGGTTACAGTATTGTAGTTACGACATAAGAAGCATATCCTTTATCATCTGTGAAACGGATATTTCATAACGGTCAATCAACTCATGAGTCTTTTATCATCTTACTTTTGTTGATTTTAGGGAGTCCAGAACACACATCTAGAATAAGTTAGGTAAAAACATTCTTTGTAGGTCGACATTTTTCTTAATAAATGACTTCAGGCTATAAGTTTATTCATATTTACGCAACTAATGTCAATTAACAAGATTTTAACATATATATAACAGATATACATATACATAATCTCATTTTAATATATTAGCAATATCAATATAGGCATTTATATCCATGATAACTCCTGCACTTCCTTAGTCTATTTCTTAAAAAAACCAACAACATATCTTTACAGCATTTATGATTTTATTCCTGACGTCTTAAATTTATTTGGTCTGAACTTTGGAAAGTTTTTAATATACTCAGTAATCAGAACATGTATCTAACATGATGTGTCTCTTTTTTTATAGTTGATAAGTACTAGTATCAGGATCAAGATATTGATATATGTCCTCTTTATCAAAAAGGTTTTTGCATGACGTTATTACGTAATGAAAATCAACACGTCATTCTTACTTCGTTTAAGCTGACATTTGAGAAGTCTGTTTGCACTTTATTATCTTTTTAAAGATATTTGAATCTCTTGAGGCGATAGTGATTGTTAAGAACGTGGAATACCAACAAATCATAGTACGTCACATCTGGTTGCATACAAATAGGGTATGAAAAAGTACTTTACTTTGAATTTGACAGCTGAAAGAAATTATTCCTACATGTCACTGTAGTAATACATTTTTGATTCATAAACCTATATCTTGCATGTTTCAAAACGCAATTGCTTTTTTGGAGGATACTACATTGAACATTTCTCAGCTCAGAAAACGGACCAAAACATAGGGGACATTTTAGTCAATGATGCCTTGTCTATTACATCTAATGAAGATTGTGTAAATGATCTATTTAATTGACATTAAACGTCTGAAAATTGCACCTTGATGGTGAATAAAGAGATATGTAAACATATTCCAAGATAAGAAATTTCTAGCAATATTAACCTACAAGAGATTCTATGTTGGCAGGAATGGTGGATATTGTTGATATCGCTAGGCAGTTTGCAAATAATACAAACACTAATAGCTAACTTGGAGTCAATTATCAGATTAGATAAGCTGCATGGGAAAAGCCTTCTAAAACTTGTAAATGAAAAGGCGTTATGATACCTCCAGCTGCAGATATTTGAATCCTAGATATCAGATAATTTGTTCTTATGACAGGCCAATAAGTGAAAATCCCTTAGGTGACAATGTTATACCAATAATGAAGGAACAAGGTGATCCACCTAAGACACAATTGGCATTATAAAACTTCATGCTCTATCAGGAGAAATATGTTTGGATGTTTGAATTCCAAAACACCTTGCAGCAAAGAATGAATCGAAGCCAGGCAATCGGTCTTCATATTTGAGGGCCCGCCTCAGCCAAGCTTAAGAAGAAGTGAACAAAAAAGTGTTGACGAATTTGTTGCAACTTTATTTTTTGTTTGCGAAAAAAGATAATAATTTTTATTTAAAAGATGATTTATATAGATTTATAGTTTGACCATTGGTATTGCTTCTGCCCCAAGGATTCTTTTTATTACATTACGTTATATGCATATTTTAAGGTTTTAATGTAGCTATACACTTTTTTACATAACAAAGTGCAAATATTGTTAGTTTTGGTTGATACATGATTTTGTAATATGAACCAGTCAAAATTTTTGTGGCTAGTCAATTTTTTTTTAACGTGGTCTATATAATAAAAACATGCTGGCACTCTTAATCAATAAGAAACCAAATTTTGAAGTCATTGTTAGCTAATATAGATGTCATTTTCCTATACAATCCATCGTGATATAGAAATGTTACTGATTTATTATGAGGTTATATATATTAAAAAAAAAAGGCAAATGTGGTCGGTTTTGGTTTTGATTAAATAATTTTGATATACGAGTCAGCATGAGGTTTTAAAACAACTTAAACTATGTTGCGAGTCAATATTTTGAATAAGAAGATAACATGCTGGCACTCTAAATTGATGTGTCCAACCTTTGGTAGTCATAAATCTATGTTGCGAGTCAATAGTTCGATTAAGAAGATAACATGCTGGCACTCTAAATTGATGTGGACAACATTTGGTAGTCAATTTGTTTCAATATTGTTGGCATTTGTATTATACAGTCCATCCTGACATACACATCTGACTGATTTATTATTAGTTTAAACATGTATAAATTTCCACAATGAAGTTCAAATAAGGACATTTTTTGGTAGGTTTTTGTAGTGATTATGTATCGATGTTCATTGGCGTAGCAAGGCTATTTTTAAGGGTACGCCCTACGCCTGGCGTAGGGTTTAAAGGCCCCAATGACACCAGGGCAAGGAATTTCAAACGTTATCGTGAGACAGGTACAATTTCCATCATTCAGTCGGTTGAGAATAAAACTTCACTACATAGATATGATTTCATCTTCCCAGTTACGAAATTTCCATTTTTATGCACCAACACTCCAGTAGAACCTACATATACATATATATCTTCAAATTGACACGATATTTAAGAACTTACATTTCCCATCATGATTTCTTTGAATGAGGTTGCTACTAACAAGAAAGCAATGAAACTATTAAAGCATCCATTTCACAATTTAAAGATCGCTATAATGAGTGGGCGACTGTTTCACAGATGACGACGGACATGTTCCATTGTAAAAATCACAACTCCTATCTCCTTTTTCTCGAATTTTACTTACCGGATAAGACTTAACATCGAGTTTTCACTTACATAAATAACACAACATGTGGCACATGTGGAACACGATATGCTAACCCTTCTGGGGCACCTGAGTTAATCATTGGCTTAAAGTGGGTTTTAAATTGCCTAGACTTTAGGTTAGTATGTTGTCTTAAGGCGAAATGTACGCAATTGCACACCTCTAGCGGAATACGGGATTAAAAACGTTCGTCGTTAGTTACGCAAGTTATCTCCCTTACTCCAAGAAAGGACACACGAAAGAAAACTACTTAGTGCGGTCTGTCATGAATCCAACAAGCACGCCTGTGCTATCTTAAAACCTCATAGATATTATCTTAATTAGTCCAGTTAGAAATCGAAGCATTCTATTGTTTTGTGCAGCCTGACTTTAATACACTGTTTTTGTTTTAGACGCGTAGGAGAAGGCATTTAGTGTTTATGATATCAACTAGTTCAAATAATTATGACGTCTGGCAAGGCTGTTTTTTTTCTGAGACGCCTTCCTTCGTAATTATTTGGACTAGATATCAACAGAAAGTAAGAACGCCTCTCAACAAAATTATAAACAAATAAACATGTAAAAATTCTACTTCTATTAATATCATATTAACTAAAATGAAACCTGAATTGACCCAACAATATCGTTTTTAAAAGCCGTAGTTTTGAACAAAAAACACACAGTACTCAACGTAAAGTTTTATAGGTTACGAATAATTAATGAATGACATGTGAATTTTAATTGTTAACATTAGACATGTTCGTATTTTGTGCAATTGAAAATTTTAGGACATGATTTATATATGTTATATTCATATAAAAAATAAGACGATACCAAGAGAATAATTTGACCACAAGTGCCACTAGTAGAGAATAATTTGACCACTAGTGCCACTAGTGGTCAAATTATTCTCTTGATATCGTCTAATTTTTTTATATGAATATAACATGTATACTGTTCAACACTTACAAGTCAGAAGAACAAAGACGGAAAATAAACAAAAAATAAACAATTTAGGTCCAAAAAATTACTCAGTAACTTAAAAATTGTCTCACTGTAACATATATCTTAGAATAAGTAAAAACTATACATGGCATTCAACTCCCAGTTTTCAACCTTTTCTATATGTACAGAAAATAAACAGGTGTCCGTCGGCAATTTACGGGAAAACTAAATCTAAATTAAGAACCAAATTGAAATTGAAAGTACACATGTAAGATGAAAATATAACATGTCATTTCTTCTTTATCAAATTCCAATTTTGAAGAGACAACGAAATTTGTTTTCTTTTGTTGTGCCTGTGTGCATCATTCATAATTAGAGAATGTAATTTTGAAGAAGTAACATTTTATTCTCAAGTCTCAATTCAAGATTATGAATGAATAGAATGTAGTATTAAGGTTAAAGAAAAGAGGTCAGGAAAGTTTTGTTACACTTGTAACTGCAATTTAACATTTAGTGGAATGAGAGGTGAAATGAGCTCAGACTACATTTCGATAGCATTTTAAAGATTATTTTTTTTTAAATTTAACCAAAGTCTACTGCAAGGGATGTTTAACGACCTCACTGATTTTCCAGGAGGATCTCGCACTCGGTCAACTCTATGCTTTCACCTAGTTCATGTTTGGCTTTAGAAATATTTTGATATGAGCGTCACTGATGAGTCTTATGTAGACAAAACGCGTGTCTGGCGTATTAAACTATAATCCGGGTACCTTTGATAACTATCATGATTATGCAAAAATTGAGAAGCCTGTGGTTTACTAGTCCTATAATATAAGACTTTGGAGTTTCATATCATTTACATTCAACGTTTTTTATCGAATATTTCTTTTTTACTATCAATGTTGACCCCCCCCCCTTCCAAAAAAAAAATCCGATAAAAAACGTTGAATGTAAATGATATGAAACTCTAATGTCTTAATTTATAGGACTAGTGGTTTACTGGTTGTTATTCACTTTGGTTTAAGTATGTCACTTCACAACATGGTACATGTGTTCCGTTAATATTTTTTTTATAAATAAGGTTGTTAATTTTCTCGTTTGATTTTTTTTTTTTGCATTTTTCATGTCGGCTGAGTCTTTTGTGGCCTACACATTATGCTTTTTTCCTTCATTAGTTGAAAACAGTATGGTTGTTTATAGTTATTGCTTACATCGACTTCATTTAACCAGTGGCGGGTAGTTGTCTCATTGGAAGTCATATACATCTCCTTATATTATATAAATAAAAAAGCTATGCATTTATATTATGCAGAGGCTATATTCGTACGGCACTACGCTAGGTGAACCCGTGTAGCAATACATTATGAATAATCTCCGTGCATTACATTGAGTACATTCTTATAAAATTTTATTAGGTAAATTTTCAAAGCATCGAACATGATACATTCTCACAAGGTCGCCTTTGGTACATTCTTATATCATTAATTTTACACCAGTTAATTTAAAGCATTACACTATTTGCATTGCTAAAGCATTTCCCTATATATACTGTTATTGCATAATAGTGGGTATGTTCCTGTCGTAATTGCACTAGGTACGTCGATCTCAAAAGTCTCATATTATGTGTATGTTTTCATTTTGAATATGTATGAAATATCTGCGACTGGAAGTTATACCAAATACTCTGATCTTTTGTAGCTTGTACGAATGTATTAGCGAGTGTCTCATTACGGCTTAAAAGTTCTGAAGATTAAATGGAATCAACAAGTTTTAAATTTCATGCGTCCGAAGCGCTTTTCTGGATTTACCTTGATCATGTTGATATGGAACACTAAGGGCCGAACATTTGAAAGCCACGGATGTATAAGAACCGAAATAGTTGAAGAGCCTTAGTGTGCATCATGCTTATTGTTTAAATCCGTGTATGTGGATTGTTAACAAATAATGCATGGAACACAACAATATTTTCTTATGTTATTGAAACTCCATTCTGATTTAGCAAACTTAATCATCATTCTTTGTCATTTAGTTAAAGAAAAGGGAAAGTGACCGAGAAGGGAAAATTTGTAAAATGAAATATCTTTTTGCAGAGTTGCGAGCATGTGTGTAAACATGGCTAATGAAATAGGTTTATAATGTAGACTATATTGTGTTCAAATCCTCAGAATAACACCATGCAGAAATGACGAAGATGAAAATATGCAGAAAATAGGTCTACTTTTAAAAATACAAACATGCAGAAGTAATATGGAAAACGAGGTATATACCCGATCCTACTATTAAAACCGATCAATTCATTCTGACAACGGGACAAATTCAAACTCGATATTTGATTTATAAAATATTTAACAATCCATGCAAGCATAAAAAAAGGTGCGGAAACCACTCTTGTGAGAGAGCTGTCTACTTATTCTGGTCTCTTGTGGAGAGTTGTCTCATTGGCAATCATACCACATCTTCTTTTTTTTAAACTAATAAAGAAAAAATGAAGTTAAAGTCTACGGTAAATTTGTTTCATTTGCGGGTGAATTTAATTACAAACAATTTTTTGGCGACAGAAATATTCTTTAAAATTAGTTAGTTTATTTCCTTATCAATTTATAACGCTAGATTATTAGATTATGTGTAATACATAGGAAGGTGGGGAATACACACGCACGACATTGCTATGACATTGTACGGTATAATAGAGTTACGACGTAATGAAGTTGTGGAGACGTTACTGAAGACACTGACGTCGCCGGATAATTTTAATGTTCCGGCCAAAAAACAAAACTTCAACAACGAGTAGCGTAAAAACTAGCACGGTTGCTAAGGACTTTCTTTGCACCGATGGATTCGTCTTTCATTTTTGAATCGTATATCATTTTAAAAAAAATTGCTGTTGACCAACAAAATAGAAAATCTTGATAATGTAAAACTGTCTGCTAATTTTGATGATTTTCCCTATATATCCTTTATATTTTTGGCGTATCATGCTGTTAATTTCAACGGCTCGTATCTCAAAAACAAAAACGGTTTCTGGTGTAATTTTACAATCAGAATTCATATGTGAAATTTAACAAAAAATCTGTTGTGTAGTTTAATTACGTTCACTATACGTACCATTTGATTAAAACGTTAATGTCGTCACTTATATATATATATATATATATATGGTTTCAGTTACGAGGAAGGATTTGCAATTGCTCGTGTGCTTTAAAACGTTCTCTTGATTTATTTGGATCAAACTATTCTACCCTTCAAAATTCATGTGTACGCCCAAAGGTGTTGACTTAAACGTAACTACGCGCCTAACATTGCTTTCATTTGTATTCTACAATCGATCCTGACATAAAAATATTTCTGGTTTACTTTGGGGCTATATATATACATAATAAACATGATAGAGTACAAATATAGTAAATTTTGCTTGATGCGACATAGCTAAGACCTGTAGATCCTTAAAAAAGTATACTTGCACGGAGAATCAAATCTTCACGATATATTATTAAATACAGCGATATACATTCGTGTTTTAACGTGTTTTTTTTTGTGTGCATGATGCAATTTTCACGACAGTCACTTCATTATTTTTAACATTGGTCCAATTCAAATCGACGAGTACTGTATATTTTTCTACGTGCAAACTGAAGCAGAGGTGGAAGACAAACGATTTTTTTAAACTCTATTCCAAAGTCAACCTGGGGACTAGACGAACAACGATAATCAGTGGAACTTTTATGATACTACTCATGTCTTGATACATGGCAAAATGTCTTAATACATTTAATTCATTTCACATTATAAATATCTTTTCTGTATAGTTGATAATAAATATATCTTCATGTCTTGAGACATTCAGTAGATATCTTGGGATATAAAGTTAAAATGTAAACACATTTGCAATGGGGCATTCTGTTGTATTTATCTCATTCCATAGTTATAGCTTTCAAAAACAGATTTCACTGGTTTCTGAATGAGGTCAAAAGTTTATGTCATAAAGTGTGGTCGAAAAATAGATTGACAGTTCCTACAACTAATGGATACGATAATATTAACGTACGATAACCACAACACATACTCAATTGGATACAGTTTTGAGATTGTCGTTGTGCACAGAACATAATGTAGACGGTGTTTCAATTATCCGATGAAGGCAGATGTGGTATGAGTGCCAATGACACAACTCATTATCCAAGTCAAAATTCATAAAATCGCAATAACTATTTCGATTCAAATAGTCATATACCTGATGTTGAATATAAACTCAGTTATTGATTTTATTCAATTTGTACAAAAAGTCGTGTGTAATTTTGAGTTGTTATCAATGTGTATACGTTATACTATGCCCTTTACTATTTCCCTTTTACCGATTTGCATGTAAGAAAAATGATAGATTGCTTGTTTGTTCGTTGCTTAACACCAAGTGGCAAATATATAATACATAATACATGTTCGGGATGAGAAAGAAATAGATATACATACTATAGTTAGGTCCTAAAGTAAAGGCCGTCTAGGATGAAGGTATGTGAAATTTGAACTTGCACTGAAAAATGAGGGTTTATTAAATAGGGACAAAAATTTAACCTTGCAGAAGGTCACATACAGACCCGTCTTAAAATTATCGCAAGGTATTCATAACGTACACAGAACGTGACACTCTCTATAACGTGTCATCAGTTTTAATGTTCTGATCGGACATCGGACATTCCGATTCAAATAGACATATACCTGAAATTGATTATGAACTCAGTTATCTATTTAATTCATTCTGTACAAAAAGTCGTACATTGTAAGTGATGGTGAGTTGCTATCAATATGTAAACGTTCTCCTATGCCATTTACTAAATCCTTTTTACCGGTTTGTATGTACGAAAAATTATCGATTGCTGGTTTGTTGGTTGCTTAACGTCCAGCGCCAAATATATAATACATGTTCGAGATGAGAAAGAAATAGATATACATACTATAGGTATGTAATATAGTAGAGGCCCTCTGGGATGAAGGTATGAGAACTTTCATAGGAAAAAGAGGGTATATTGGATAGGGACACAAATTTAGTCTTGCATAGACTTTTTTCTAGTATTTATAACGTACTAAGAACGTGGCACTCTCTATACACGTGTCTTCGATTTTAATGTCTCCGTTCTGACCGGACATTAACTTGAGGGTTCCGAACGGCGAACTGACGCTCCACTTTGCCAATGGTTTTACTGCCGGGCGAAAACAAAATTAGCTATGAATAATATTTATCACCATGTCACCCTAAAAAGTTAAATCACAAAAATACTGAACTTAGAGGAAAATCAATTCGGAAAGTCCATAATCACATAGCAAAATCAAATAACAAAACGCATCAGAACTGTCATATTCCTGACTTGGTAAAGGCATTTTCAAATTTAGAAAATGAAAGGATAAGGAAAACAATAGTATCCCTACATAACAGCTGATCTTTTATGGTATTGCCTATGTCTTATGACATGGAAAAGTGTCTTGAGACAACGAAAATGTCTTGAGACATCGAAAATGTCTTGAGACATGGAAAAATGTCTTGAGACATGGAAAGATGTCTTAAGACGTTTAGTTTTAATTTATAACATAAATGCAATTTCGGCATGTTTGATTATAGATTCATCATTGACAATGGACGTGTCTTGAAACACATATGTAATAACTTAAGATATTAATATAACTTTTTTGCCGATGGGTACAGCTTTCAAAACAGATTAAAATGGTTTCTGAATGAATCCAAATGCTTAATTGATGAAGAATGTTTGACAAACATATTGACAGCTCATGAAATAAAGGGTTACGACAAAACTAGCATGGTACCACAACACATACTCATAATGTAGATTGTGTATTAATTGTTTATTCACTACAAAACATGATCTAATAAAATTGAGAATGGAAATAGGGAATGTGTCAAACGGACAACAACCCTACCATTGAGAAGACAACAGCAGAAGGTCACCAACAGGTCTTCAATGCAGCGAGAAATTCCCGCACCCGGAGGCGTCTTTCAGCTTGCCCCTAAACAAATATATATACTAGTTCAGTGATAATGAACGCCATACTAAACTCCAATTTGTACACAAGAAACTAAAAATAAAAATGATACAAGACTAACAAAAGCCAGAGGCTCCTGACTTGGGACAGGCGCAAAAATGAGGCGGGATTAAACATGTTTATGAGATTTAAACCCTCCCCCTATACCTCTAGCCAATGCAGAAAAGTAAACGCATAACAATACGCACATTAAAATTCAGTCCAAGAGAAGTCCGTGTCTGATGTCAGAAGATGTAACCAAAGAAAACAAACAAAATGTCAATAATACATAAATAACATTAGACTTCTAGCAGTCAACTGACATGCCAGCTTCAGACTTCAATTAAACTGATTGAAAGATTATGTCTTCATCATATGAATATCAGGCACAATCCTTCCCGTGAGTTTAGTTCCGATGCAAAGACCCTATAAGTGAATCAATATTAACGCCAAAATATGCAATCTTTAATGACCTGACAACAGTATCGTAACTATATCCCTTCTTAATAAGTCTAGTTAAAGGTTTTGTTAGCTTCTGAGGTGAATCCTGACATTTTTGTGCTTTATAAAGAATATTTCCATAAAATATCGGATGTGAAATACCTGAACGTATACGAAGTCTGCATGTTGAGATATATTTACGAATGATGTCCTTATACCGATGATAAAATTTAGTAAATGTTTTGACTAGATTGTGATATCGAAAACCCTGGTGTAATAATTTTTCAGTAATACATAAATTTCTCTCGTTAAAATCTAAAACATTATTACATACACGAGCGAATCGTACAAGTTGAGATATATAAACACCGTAAGATGGTGACAAGACAACGTCACCATCTAAACATGGATAATTAACGATAGGAAATGAGAAATCATCTCTTTTATCATAAATTTTAGTATTAAGCTTTCCGTTAATGATATAGATATCAAGTTCGAGGAAAGGGCAGTGGTCATTGTTAGTATTAGCTTTATTTAAAGTAAGATCAACAGGATAAATTTCTTTATATAGTATATACTGAAGTCGTCATTATTGAGAGCCGAAATATCATCCAAATATCTAAAAGCATTATTAAATTTGTTTATCAGATGTTGTTTCGATGGGTCTTTGCTTATTTTTGTCATAAATTGTAATTCATAGCAATACAAAAACAGGTCCGCAATAAGTGGTGCACTGTTAGTCCCCATTTGAATTCCGATAACCTGGCGATATACGGAATCTCCAAAGCGAACAAAAATGTTATCTAGTTAAAATTCAAGAACAGATGAAGTATCAATGCATTTATGTAATCAAATTTATGATCGTGTGCGTTACCTCGCTCTTTTAATTTAATAACCATTAAAAAGAATACTATAAGGTTTAACCTGTGAAGTGGTCACTTTTTCTAGCATACTGTATAAGAAGTACTACATCACTTCATATAGGTTTTGACTGTTGTCATTATTTTCAAAGAATAAATGCATGTTCGTTCAAATATTTGAAAACGCAGCAAACAAATGTTGTTCTCCAGCAAACAAGAAATTAGTATATTTGTGCATACGAGTATTCACATTTATTTCGGTATGAAATAAGGACATTCAACAAAGTATTGATACACTACAACCCAACAAAAGTCTGAAATGGCCTATTTCGATACTGGACTGTACTGATTTTACTCGTCCAGACTGAATTGATCTGAAATTTACTTGAGATTACTCGACTTAAGTCTGAACCATACTTGACAGGTTGAACTTGTACTGAACCTTTACTGACCAGTACTTTACAATTTTATATGTGTCTTAACCAAGCTCGACATAGTCTGAACCACGCTCGACCAAGTCTATACCATACTCGACCTAGTTTGAACCATACTGGACCTAGTCTTAACCATACTCGACCTAGTTTGAACCATACTGGACCTAGTCTTAACCATATTTTAAACGCAACATTACTGAAACATTTATCCATGAATCCGAGCAAAGTAACTTCTATTCTACAAGAAGATCTATATATTGACAATATACTATCTAGCATGGACTCGAAAGAAGCCGCAATTAAACACTTCAATGAATCCAAAAATTGCTAAAACAGGGAGGCTTCAACTTACGTTCATGGATGTCGAACAGCGACAAACTCAGAGATTTAGACTTATCAGAAAAAATAGTGGATGCAGACAAGGAGACAAAAATATTGGGAGTGCACTGGGATGCAAACTCAGATACACTCAGCTTTGCCGAAACAAAACAATTAAAGATGGACACACAGTTGACAAAACGTGAACTTTTGATACAGTCTTTTGCTATATATGACCCGTTAGGACTACTCGGACCGATAACAATTAGAGCAAAAACATTTATTCAAGAACTTTGGAAAAAAGGATATGCATGGGACGAGAGACTACCGAAAGAAATTGAAAACGAATGGACCGATGTGAAGATTGACATCTTACAGATAACTACGAAACTTAAAATACAGAGATACTATTTTGCAAACCTTGACGAGAAAACCAGCGATACTACTCTACACATTTTTGTTGATGCAAGTCAGAAAGCATACGGAGCTTCAGTTTACTTGAGTAAAGGCACAAAGTCGACACTTGCTATCGCGAAGAACCGTGTTGCACCGTTAAAATTGTTAACTCTACCAAAATTAGAATTAATGGCTGCAGTGATCGGAGCACGACTCTCAAAAGATATAATTGAAAACTTAGGAGTTAAAAAAGCAGTATTTTGGAGCGATAGCCAAATAGTTCTACACTGGCCCACCTTATCGAAATCGTTAAACAAGTTTGTAAACAATCGTGTTAGGGAAATTAAAGAATTAACAACTGAAACTCATGAATGGAAATATGTACCCACAGAAATGAACCCAGCTGATCTACAATTCCGTGGATTGACTGCATCGCAATTTGAAGATTCGACATCATGGATGAATGGACCCCAGTGGATAACAGACGAGCGTAAATGGCCTACGTGGACAGGACATGTGGAAATAAGTACTCAGCTATCCAATATCAAGGGACCAAAGACACACATAATTAACGATAAAATACCAAGTGATCCGCAGCGAATATGACAGATAATAGATATGCCAAGGTATTCTAATCTAGATAAACTATTAACTGTAACTGGATATGTCTTAAAATTCGTTAAGAACTGTCAGGAAAAATGTCTTTATCGACTAAGGAGTTCACAAGGTGACAGGTAGATCAAGACAATTTTAACAATGAAGGAAATTTCATAAGCTATGAATGTATGGATTAAAGATACACAGCAAGACAGGTCCCTGAAAGAGCTAGAACATATTTCGTTAAATCCGAAAGTTAAATAACTACCACTTGTACAACAGTTACGTTTATATTTGGATGAAAATGGAATCATACGATGTAAAGGCAGAATACAAAATTCATCTATAGAAGAAAACGCGAAGTTTCCTATTTTACTACCAAAGAACCACAAACTTACGGATTTTGTTATTATGGACGCACATCTAGGAAATCTACATGAAGGAGTCGGACAGACAATAACACAAATAATGCAATCATACTGGATACCGGCAATTCGACAATGTGTGAACAGTGGCTTACGTAAATGCATACAGTGCCAAAAAATAATTGGTAAACCGTATAACAGCCCGGAACCACCACCACTACCAAAGGATCGAGTAAAAGACACCATACCATTTTGCACAACTGGGATAGATTTTGCCGGACCTCTACACAACAAGGATACATCAAAACAACCGCGGAAGGTATATATATATGTTTATTCACATGTGCATGTATACGAGCTATACATTTAGAACTTGTGCCTGATTTGTCATTGAACACTTTTATCCTAGCGTTTAGACGTTTTATCAGTCAAAAAGGAACCCCACAAACTATTTATTCTGATAACGCGCCTACATTTATAGCCGCATCAAATGTACTTCAAAGTCAGCTGAATTTACATATCAACTGGAAATTCATTCCGAAAGGTGCGCCGTGGTATGGCGGATGGTGGGAACGTCTAATTGGCTTAACGAAAATGACATTAAAGAAAGTATTTGGTAAAGCACTCGTCAGCGAACAATATTTGACAACAAGACTCACTTAGATTGAAACTATTATAAACAATCGCCCACTTACATATATATCTTCAGATATAAGAGATCCCGAACCCTTGACGCCATCTCATCTTTTACACGGAAGGATTATTACGACCACAGAGATGCACAACGACAAACACAACGCGAATATTCAAGAACTTGATACGATCACAGCAAACAAACTATTTGAGAGAAAAGGACTTTTTTTTATACTATTTCCCGAAACGCTGGTCTTATTAATATCTTACCGGATTACGTGAATATCATCGAGCTACTGGAAACATACTGGACAAGTTAAAATCAGAGATGTAGTTCAATTAGGGAGTGAATCACCACGACTTTTATGGAGATAAGGAACAATAGAAAACGTCATCAAAGGAGGAGATGGACTTATTCGAGCAGCAAAAGTACGGACTTCTAGAGGACTAGTTACCACACGACCAATTGTGAAGTTATATCCATTAGAACTATAGTAACTGTTAAAGGATTTTTGTGAAGGACAGTTAAAGTAAAGTGAAATTACAAAAACTTTCAATGTGATCAATTTAAAGAACTTTTAATAGTTTTGATTATTTATCATTTAAAATAATTTTATTTCTTATGCATTTTGAGGCCCCCAGAATGTCGTGAATATAGACCAAGAGACATTAGAACGTTATGTAATGTAATTGTTTCCCGTACTTTCGCGCACACTATTGTTAATGTAACGTAACGTTATTGTTACGTATCTATTTATCTTACGATCATAAAGCATCTCAACTAGCAAGACGTTATTTTCTTCCACAAGTATCACAAAGTTAATAACCCTCAGGATAATATGACGGTTTATCAAACACTATTAACGTTTTAACACAATACAAGTAATATGATCAAGTTCAAACTAATATTTAATTTCAGAATCATCTTTTCTTAATTCCGATCCATTGAACATTTCTTTTATCAAAGTTAGCTTCACGTCTTAAATACCAAGACTCAGAGTTGTCAAATACAGCGGGAACCATCTAAAGGGGGAGGCGTTCAATCTAATGTAAGTGATGATCCTCTGCATATTGAGACAAGATAAATTCTGTATCATCTATTGTTTTAGCTTTCATCCTAGTGATTTATCATCATTTCGGTGTTGACATGAATATCAAACATATGGTAATTTTTATGAATTTTACAGTTTTCAAATGTATAAGTAACTCGAAATACTAAGGATTTTTTTATCCAAAGAACAGACAACATAAGCGGTATTTGGCACAACATTTTGGAATTTTGGTTCTTCAATGACCTTCAACTTTTACTTGTATTGGCTTTCTAACTGTTTTGATATGAGCGTCACTAATAAGTCTTATGTAGAGGAAACGCACGACTGGCGTATCAAATAATAAGCCTGGTACATTTGATAACTATTTCGTTATAAAGATGCTTTCAAATGATGTTATAAAATGGATATAGACACATGGCACGCTATACGCTAGAAAATCGTTGATCATCTCAACGAGAGTATTTTTCTTGCTTGGGCCGTAACGGCGAGAGCGAAAAAAAATCAGTCGAGTTAAGATTACCAATGATAATCTGTTCAATTTCGTTAGCAACGCCACGTGCCTAATTAGTTTCTAGCGATAATTATCCATTTTAAGCGAGTAGCATGACATGGAAAGTTATAACAAAAAAAGATCAAAAGGAAAAATGATTTCGTATGTTTAGTGACAATAGAACGAAAATGACAATATGATTGACTGTACATCAATGGGCATTTGATAAATATACTATCAATGAAAAAAATACCCAAATATATAAGTTTATTTTAACATTGTGTCCTACATGTTTATTCAATAAGATATTATGTTGTTTAAAATAGAAAAAAGACAAAAAAATGATCATAATCATTCTATTAATTCATAGATTTGCATTATGGTTCAAAATTGTCACGTACATTCATATTTATACCTTTTTTTTCTAACTCACAGCCAAGAACTGTATTTTCTGAGAAGTGTTCATGAACGATTAATCAAATCTTTAAGAAATGTAAGTATATATTAACATATAAATGCGTGTTTTAAAAATTTATTTTATCGAATGATGCAATAAACGCGACTTAAATATTTTACCGGTGTTCCGATTCAAATAGGCATATACCTGATATTTAATATAACTCTTATTCATTTCGAACAAAATGTCGCGTGCGATCTTTATTAGTTATCAATTATCAAACGATAACCACTGAATTACAGACTCTTGAATTGAGACAGGCATATACATACAGTATGTGGCGGGTTTAAACATGCTCGCGGAATCCAAACCATCTCCCTACCCTTGGTCAGTGTTGTCATAGCACAGCATACATGGCATAAGAACGAACTTTAAAAATCAGTTTACAAAGGCTTAACTCATCAGATGGATATAAATAATAACACATCTAACAAAAACACAGAGTTGATGAGGCCGGGTAGTTGTTTATCCCAACAACAAAAGTACTGATCTCAGAGAACTCCCAGTAACTGACAGCTAGTTCAAAGCCAATAACAACTAATGAAACAATACTTTGATTTAGAAGGACGTTTTATATTTGCACTTTGAAAAGTCCCAGGATTTCAATGAGACATGTAAGTGTAATTGTAATCCTAATCGTAGGTGTATGAACGTTTCCGCGAATGCCAACTAAGACAACTCTCCAGCACATACCAAATGACATAGAAGTTAAAAACAATATGTTACTGTTTGACTCCAACATTGAGCAAATTCCATTCCGCATTGCTAGCTACAAAAGGTATAGAAATGAGAGGTGTAAAACAAATCAGACGAGAAACTAAGACCTAATTGGTGAAGACACCGACGTCATTACTGACAACGGAATATAGGTTTGCTGTGTCTCGCATATTTCACCAGAGATCAAACGAATCCACGGAGAAACAGTGAAATCGGACTGAGCGACACGGCATCAACTTTATGAAATCAGAGTTTTCCGATTTTTTTTCTAATGTTTTGGAATACCTGTTTTACAGGTGACGACGGATGTGTTCCAATTGTCGTAACCACAATCCCAAATACCACGACGCGTTCCATACGTTGCCCGGAACCTGCTACCCTTCCGTGGCAATCCGGAGTACACGAGATTGAGTTAAGCAACTAATTTGAAGTTTGTTCTTATGTTGTGCGATTCTTTACAGCATGCATATCCGGATAATTCACAGATTTACCAACAATGAAGTACAAAGGATGTTTATAATAACCTCATCTTATCTTGGAACTCTCGTTGATCTGATGATTTATAGGACAATTATCGAAGTCAAATTAAATGAACATGTTCTTTACATTGTTATTAATGACCCCAGTTCGTCTTATGATTCCGACTTTAGAAATAAGTCAGAAAGGTTTCCTGACCATTATTAAACTAATGATATATATGGCATGTTTTTAATGACAGCAATTAAACAAAGACTGATATTTAACTGCGTAGACCTTCTAAATGATATTTGGGAAAAGTTTAACAACATAAAAGATTAATTGATACTCAGACGTGCTAGTGATTTGTTTATAATTTAAATGTCAGATTTTTTATGGTTTCGAATAAAAAAAAATGACTTTAACATAAGTTTGTATATACTGTGTCAAAAATGTTCGATACATAAAATGATATCTTATTGTATAAATAAATGCAATACGACTATTGTTCATTGTTGTTGAACAGAACTTCAATTTTAGTAAAATTAATTTCAATTCCGACTGACATAAAACACTATCAAAAGTTAACAAAATCGGACATGGACAGTTGAAGGACAAATTGTTAAATCAACAAGAAAATAAAAAAAAAAAAAATACTTCAGCACCTACAACTCAATATCATCTTGTATTATTTTTGAAGTAGACACTGAATATACTAATTTGATAGGTTGTGGTACGTGCCGATTATCCTTTGAGACAAAGAACAACATGTCCTTTAACAAAACATTGAGTCGTTAATTCTTTTTTGGTACCCTTTAACGAGTCGAGTAGCAGCTGCATGCTCTTGAATTAAAGCCTATAATTTGTAAAATTATAACCAATAAACACTGAAGTAAAGTGTCAACATTTCTTGGTCAATGATTTGTACAGTCTTTTGTATAAAAGTTCATTTTCTGTGGCAATACACAGCTATAATGACCATGAAAAGGGGGGGGGGGTAAATAGTTAGGTACAATAGTTTGTTTAAAATCTGTCATTATAAGCTGACCTTTTATACAAAGGTTAACAAAATTTTTGTATGATTTTTTGTCAGTCTATGTATTCGCCGGTAAATGAATGAATCGAATTCCACAAAGAATTGTATTGTATGATGATTTAATTGATTGGTAATTATATGTCCGAAAGAAAAGTGAAGAGTATTAAGAGTTGTTAAAATGAGCATACTACTTCGTACTTAGGTTATATTGAATATATTTGGACTGAACTCGTCTTATTTTGTAAATAAGGGATAATATTAAGATGCATAATAATTTAAATACATATTTTATATTTTTATTTCCATAACAGATTAATTGTGAACGTTTATTCAATAATACATCGTTGAACATGATAACATTGCTATTTATGTTCAACTGCAATATCTTCTAGTACAGAAAAGGCTTTAATTTTGATAAGACTTCAACGCAATAGTTTAAGGTAGCACAATACAAAGATTTTATAACTCCAACTCCCAAGTTTTAAAATGCTGTAACTTTCTTAATAAAGCTTGAAAATTTATAAAAGTGGTAGTTTTGGATAGCTAACAGATTACTCTTTCAAATAAATGCAATGTTAGTATTATGCAACAATTATGTAACCAAATATAATGTTAACTGTGTCTAAAATATTTTTCACCAAATTTCCACTTTCAAATGAAATTAGCTTCTGCATAGGTATCTCCAGAGGGTTGATTTTAATATATGTTGTTCCTATGGCCATTATCTACAAAATAGTGTCTCAGATTTCAGATAGAATGTATAGAACAAATTTAACACCTAATTAATCATTATCTTCTTTTATGTGGTTAGGATGTTTACACTAATTAGAGATTTATGAGAGAATGGAATACCATAGAGACAATCTGAAACACCCTTTTGAAGCCCAAAATGTGTTGATTAAGATGTCGTTAAAATGTTCTGTATAGTTAAAGAGATGGTAGAGCTAAATACATTCAAGTGAACTTACCCAAATGTTGCCACTAATTACATAATAATTAATTACATAATGATTGCATAATAAAAATATTGCATTCATTTAAAAGATAAATCTTTTATCTATTTATATATACCTCTTTTATTATTTTCTATGCATTCAGAAGAAAGTTACAGCATTTCAAAGGTTAGTGATTGGAAGTAAAAAAATCTTTATATTGTGCTACCTTAAGTAATAGATAAAATGAATAAGCGTTGACTCATGTTTTCTTTTTCAAGAATCTATGATTATTTATCATATCTACATGTCTAATACTGGTCTTTGTATTTTGGTTATACCGAATAAAATTATACTAAATCAGTATGCCAAAAATATTGAAAATTTTAAATATTCTATAGTCTAATTAAGATTAAAACTAAATGTTCACATGGATACTTGATAATAAGGAAAGCAAATATTTTAAAACGTTTTTTATCATCTTTTATTTCATTAATCTCGTCTATGTATGTAATTTTTTAAATGTATAACGATATATCAAGATCAAGCATTATAAACTTTTAACATGATGCAAGTAATATTGTAAAGTTCAATTTGATATTTGACTTTTTCTTGTTCGTAAATCCTATCCGTTTCAGACAGAAATACCACTGCAATTAAGAGTTGATTTTGTATTGCAAGAATCCCTACAGAACAGCGGAATGTTTATGATACTGTTCATGTCTTGAGACATGGAAACAAATCTAAAGACGTTTAATTTTAGTTAATTATAAAAAAAAAAGTAAAATCACAAAAACTCCTAGGAAAATTCAATCTGGAAAGTCACTAATCAAATGACAAATATAAAGCTTAAACACATTAAATAAATGGATAAGAACTGTCATAATTATATAAAAGATTTTTCTGTATTTTGACATTAGGTTGTTCGATGGTTATAGCTTGCAAAAACAGATTTAAATGGTTCCTAAATGAAATCAAAAGTTTAAGTCAACTCTGAGGAACGTTCAAAACGAAAATTCCATCATAAAAATGCAAATTCAAAAGCTGAAACACATCAAACGAATGGATAATAACTCTCATATTCGTGTACAAGTCTTTTTCAGTATGGTGGATTATATATACACTATTTACAATTTTATCATTCAAACTGATTTGGCTTGAAAACGAGATCACGGACCACTATTTTTTGAAATGACATTTAATTTCATTAAGTTAGACGATTATGTGTACCAACTTTCATGAAAACGTAAATAGTGCAATTTTTTTAAATTTGATTAACATACAGCAAAAAATGACGGGATTTTTCTACATTCATGAATATTTGATAAATTTGAATAATTTGTAGAAATAAGATGTACAAATTTATACAATATTTATAAAACACACAAAATACAAATAATTTAACAAAAATCAGCTCGTTTTTATCATTTAAAACAAATTTAAATACGGGATCAAAACTGTATCGTATGCCCTCAACAAAGTGCAACCTTTCGATAGAAGATAAAATGTCGATACATTGTACATGTCTACGGACTTGTTATATTGGTATGTCATATTTTAATTTTGAGGAAACTCAGCCTTACAAAATATTTCATACCTTGAGACAGAAAAAAAATCTTGATATTTTGTCGATGTTTATGAACTTGCTGTTTTGGTATATTATATTTGTATTTAAAGATAAAATGCAGTAAATTTAGAATAGGACTGGAAATTAACGTTATAATTCTATAAGTTGACATATTTATACAATGATTATATAATGTCACGTACATTCATATTCACATATTTTTTGTTTATTTTATCACTCACAGCCAAGAACTGTATTTACTGAGAACTGTACATGCATGGTGAATCTAAACTTTATGAAATGTAAGTATATATTATATAAATGCGTGTTTTTGACGTTTGTTTTCGATATGATGCAATGTAGACAACTTTATTATTTTACAGGTGTTCCGATTTAAATAAGCATATACCTGATATTGAATATAAACTCAGTTATCTATTCTATTCAATCTGTACAAAAAAGCGTACATTGTAAGAGATGTTGAGTTGTTATCAATATGTATATGTTATACTATGCCCTTTACTTAATCCCTTTTACAGGTTAAGGTGGATCTGGATGAGAAATAAAATACACTCAGACTGGAAAATGAGGGAATATTAGATAGGGACACATATTTTGCCTTGCAACAAGTAAAATACGGACCCGTCATAGAATATGTGCAAGTACTCATAATGTCAAAGAATGTGGCACTCGGTTTTCATGTCTCCGTTCTGACTGGACATGGCTGCGAAAATGAAGATCCTGCACGACGAACGGATGCTCCACTTTGCCAAGGATTTTACTGCCAGTTGAAAGAAAAGCAGTGATGATCAATATCTATTACCATGTCATCATAGGGGGTATGACAAATTAGTAACCCTACGTTACAGCTGAATTGTAATAATATTGCTTATGTCTTGAGACATGGAAAATGTCTTGGGACATGGAAAGATGTCTTGAGACATTGCAAAGTGTCTTGAGACATAGAAACATGTCTTAAGACATTTAATTGTAGTTCATTATATAAATGCAATTTTCTGCGTGATTGATTATAGATACACCATTGACAATGGTCAAGTCTTGAGGCATATATTCAATTCCCTAAGATAAAAATTAAACTGTAAATGTATTTACAATATGGGGTCGTCTAGTTGTTTTTGATGGTAATAGAATTCATAAACAGATTAAAATGTTTTTTCAATGAATTCAAATGTTGATGTAGTGAAGTTTTGTTTGACAAACAGATTTACAGCTCATGCAATAAAAGGATATGACAAAACTAGCATGGTACCCATTGCACATACACATATGGCTAATTTAAAGGTTGTCGTTGAACGAAAAACAAAATTTAGATGGTGTAAAAAATGTTAATTAACGACTCTATGATATGAAACATAGAGGTCATACCTTTGAAGCAGTACGTAAACAAAACAAAATATCTATGAATATGATATGTCTTCCCAAAAGAGGCGCTGTTTGTCTATTTGTCAAACAGCTGTTTTTACATGTTCAATATTTAGATAGAAGATACGTATACAATGTCGATACATTGTAGATGTCTACGGACTTGTTTTATTGTTATGTCGTATTTGTATGTAAAGAAAACTAAGTCTTACAAAAATGTAATGCCTTGAAACAGAAAATAAATATCTTGATACTTTGATGATGTTTTAGAACTTGCTGTATTGGTATATAATATTTGTATTTTGATATAAAATGCTGTATCAATAGAATACGAGAGGAAATTGTCATTATTTTTCTATTTATTGAAAGATATTAATAATGATTAGCCATTGTCTCGTATATTCATATTTATATGTTTTTGTTTATTTTCTCATTCACAGCCAATCAGTGTATTTCCTGAGAAGTGTACATGCACGGTCAATCAGATCTTTAAGAAATGTAAGTATATTTTAACATATAAATGCATGTGTTGAACGTTCGATCGAGCATGATGCAATTTGACGACTTTATTATTTTGCAGGTGTTCCGCTTCAAAAAAAGCAAGTACATGATATTAAATATAAATATAGTTATCTATTCTATTCAATCTGTACAAAAAGTCATACATTGTAAGAGATGTTGAGTTGTTATCAATATGAATACGTTATACTATGCCCTTTACTTAATCCCTTTTACCGGTTTACATATAAGAAAAATGATTGATTGCTGGTCTGATGGTTGATAAACGTCCAGCGGCAAATATATAATGCATATTAGGGATGAGAAAGAATTAGATATACATACTATAGGCATGTATTAAAGTAGAGTATTTGTTATTTAAATACTGTAGTATTTATATAAGGTCTAATTCTCATAAAAAGTAAATATAATCAAAGTTTTGATATTTTCCTATGAAATTTTCTCAAAAATAGACTATCTGGATGATATAACATTTGTGTTTCAGTTTCATTTTTTAGAACTGACAACATGTTCACAAATTTAGTTCTTTTTTCTGATAAATAAAAACATTTATAAATCACAAAACAAATCATTGTTATGACATGATTAAGTGTATTATATTCAATATCTTCAATTTTATATCCAAGTATAAGATTTTTAAGACAGAAAACATGTTTATCTATATTGAAATACATAAATATGTCATGAATTATTGACCAATAATTTTTTACCCATATACATTCAAAGAAAAAATGATTATAGTTATCACATTTGGAACAAATCACACAATTTGGATTATCAGATATTTTCCAACGATACAAATTATGATTAATTGCTGTAATATTATGCATTAATTTCCATCTAAACATTTTCATTCTATTATCTTTCAAAAAATAGAATGTAAAAGTAAGGTTCTTCTTTATAAAATAAATAACGTTATCAAAAGTGAAATGATTTTTCCATACATAGAATCCTACTGGGAGCTCTTTATTAGATTTAATTAAAATATTATATATTTCTTTGAATGAAATTTTGTCCAGATTGTAATACAATCCATGGCTATTCATCTTTATATCTTGTTGAAAATTAATTTTTGTATTTGTAGATGTTTTACTCTTTAATTTTTCTTTCCAAGATTTGGGTATAGCTTTACGTAACATACATGTTTCTGCTATCCAATTTTGTTTCCTTTTAAGTTTGTCTAAAAGATTTTGAGAAATTTCTCCTTTATCGTCGATTATGTCATTAATAAAAATTATATCATCTTCTATCCAATGTTTAAAATGCAAACTTTTGCCTTGATTCTTAATATATTGATTTCCCCATATAACTTGTTTCCTGATATCTAAAAAGTTCTCAGGGTTTTTTGTCTTCCCGTCACCATTTTTGATCCAGCATTTTAAGATTTCTAAGTAAAAAGTAGGCAGGTTTTTTATGTTTTCTAATGATTTATGAAAACCCAGATTCATTTTAAATATGAGGTTATTACCTCCAAACTCACTGAAATAGTAGGTTGGAATAATTTTCCAGTTTGCCCAAGTTTCATCTGTAAGTCTTTTAACCCAATTTATTTTCATTGCTTCAATGTAAGAATCTAGATCTGTCATTTTTAACCCCCCTTCTAAATAATTTTTTCTTAGCACTGAGCGTTTAACTTTCTCACTACCACCCTCCCATAAAAAATTATATATCATCTTCTTAAACTTAGATATAGTTTCTTTGCACAGATTTATTAGTGATGCAATATATGTTATATTAGGTCCTGTTGACTTATTTGGAAATCCTACTTTGCTGAACATTTTTGCTGTTTACAGTTTATCTCTATCTATAATAATATTCAAGATAATAACCAAAAACAGCAAAATTTCCTCAAAATAACCAATTCAGGGGCAGCAGCCTAACAACCAGTTGTCCAATTCATCTGAAAATGTCAGGGCAGATAGATTTTGACCTGATAAACAATTTTACCACAGTCAGATTTGCTCTAAATGCTTTGGTTTTTGAGTTATAAGCCAAAAAACTGCATTTTACCCCTATGTTCTATGTTTAGCCATGGCGGCCATCTTGGTTGGTTGGCCGGGTCACCGGACACAATTCTTAAACTAGATACCCCAATGATGATTGTGGCCAAGTTTGATTTTATTTGGCCCAGTAGTTTCAGAAGAGAAGATTTTTGTAAAAGTTAACGACGACGACGACGGACGACGACGGACGCCAAGTGATGAGAAAAGCTCACTTGGCCCTTTGGGCCAGGTGAGCTAAAAATGTTTCATAGAAACAACAGTTAGCCTAACCAAAGAGCACAGCCGAAGGCCATCAATGAGTCTTTAACGCAACGAGAAAATCCTGCAAACAGAGGCGGGCTTCAGCTGGTCTCTAAATAAAAATATATACTAGTAATGTGAAAATGGACGTACACATATCCTCAGTGATTGATATAATCTTGTATCCTGTTCATGTTAAGTTATGGGCATAGAAAACTCTATAGTCCATACAGCATATTTGCAGGCCAATCTCAAAAAACACCACTAGCAAGGCTTTCCCTTAAGGAATAGTAGTCCCAATACTCAAAACAAATTCAACACTTTTATTAAATATTATTCCTTTTAAAATTACTTTAAAACACTTCTAAACATTTAAAGATGCATGTAAACAGTTCTTTATAAATCGTTCATAATTCAATAAATTCTCATGAATTTGACCACATACGGACTTTTAAAAGTTGAGTTAAGGCAATGAACTCATATCAAAATGAACATTGTCATTATTCTAATAACATCTTTAGCATGTGGAAAGCTTGTAAGCAAAGGGACTTAACCTCCAAGTGTAAACTATGCTGGCTTGTCTCTTTCTTTACTGTTGTTGAATCAAACACAGTCACTCTTTACTTCATAATCAGGAACATTGACAATTGTATTTCCACTCGATTCTTCACATGTCTGCTGAAAATATATTAACCAATAACAAATTGTTTATTTGTACTAAAGACAGCATTAGTCACACTTTGAAAAGGAAAAATCCCTTTGCCTACAATCCACGTGGAAAACCACTAGGGAATCAGTGTCCCTCGAACTGTAGACCAAGAAATTTAAATTAAAAAATTTAACCATACATAAAATTTAAGTATACATTTGTACTAGTATACAAAATCCTTCAACATTATATTTATTTATTAATTTAGATAAAACAAAACAAAACAAAAATATTGCAACCATTATTTAATCTCCCATGACAAAAAAATTTTTGTGACATATTTCAACACATCAATGAAATTAAATACACATCCAATAGAAAACATCATGAAATTACGGAAAAATTATTAGCATTACTTTTAAATAGGTTCATTTGAACATAAAGCCTCACAGATTTTTTTTTTGATTTTTTTTTAGTACAGTGCCATATTTGCATCTTCTGCCTTTCTCAACACAGAACTACATAATTTAGTGTAGTATCAATATTTCCCCTTTCATTATTTTCCTATTTTCAGAAATCAAAACATTACTTCAATTGCAATTTGTTCTCACCATATTCTGATTAGAAAAAATCCTTTCCTTTTAAAAAGGTTGTTCGAACTCATTGACATGAATCATCGTGCAATGTCATATTACTTCTCCTTCATTCGTCACCCTGTCAAAGCTGTAGGTAACACCATCTGAAAACAAAAACATTCTATTCAATTCTATGTAAAATCAAACAGACCGCTGAACGCGGACCTCGACGAAGACACCTTATAATTCAATACACATCAATCCGATAAAAAACATGAATATCAAGTAACATGTCACACTAAATTATTCCACTTTCTCAATAATTCTATTCTTTTCTAACAAAGTCTTTAGATAGCATTTCTATCAGTATGTACGATTTAAAAATAAATGAAAAGTCCACAACACAGTCAAAAGTAACAGAAGAAACTATTTATTATTCTCCTTTCAACTACAGTTTTCCAAAATGGCCAGAGCCCCCACTTCCACATGTATTTTATATAGCGATAGCACTTTGCCCTGCGTTTAACCGGCGCACGGCATAACAAATATCTGACCACCTGGGTTGATAATAACTACCTAAGGTCTAAATCCCAAAACATTTTGCCACCAAGGTCAAACATTACCATCTAATTCTATCAAGAAGCCACTAAGGCGAATATAAATGACCACCAAGGTCTTGACGCCCCCAAGGCTAGTATTTTTTAATTCATTGTTGCCATCAAGGCAAATGTAAAAAATCATAAAAAATGACCACCTAGGTCTATTGCCACCAAGGCATATAAAAATGACCACCTAGGTCTATTGCCACCAAGGCATATATAAATGACCACCTAGGTCTTTTGCCACCAAGGCATATATAAATGACCACCAAGGTCTTAAAGCCGCCAAGGCTATATTGCCACCAAGGCAAATGTAAGTAAAAGTTAAAGAATATAGTTACTTTGCCGACAACACGTGGAGCACGACCTTCCCACAGCTTGGATATTGAAAGAATGAGGATGTATCACATGTACTTCCGCCAGAGAATGTCAACCAATGAGGTTATCACACTTAACTTATATAAAAGAAAAACATAAAAAAAAACTAACAAAGATCAGAGTCTACTGTCTTGGGACAGGCGCAAACATACGGCGGGGCTAAACATGCTTTGTTAGATCTCAACCCTCCCGCTATACAACTATATCTAGCTCATGTAGAATAAACAAACACACAACAATATGCACAGAGAAACTCAGTTTAAAAGAAATCCGAGTCCGATGACAAAATAGTAAACAAAAGAAACTACACAAAATGAATATGATTCATAAATTAACAAAGAACTACTAGCAGTAACTGACATGCCAGCTCCAAACCCCACTCAAACATATCGAAAGGATATAAAGATATAAGAAGATGTGGTATGAGTGTCAATGAGACAACTCTCCATCCAGTGTGAAGAAGGAAACTATTATAGGTTAAAGTACCCTCTTCAACACGAATCCTTGGCTCACACCGAATAGCAAGTTATAAAGATCCCCCAAAATGACTAGTGTAAAGCCATTCAAACGGGAAAACCAAAGGTCTAAACTCTATATATAACTAGAGGCTCTAAAGAGCCTGTGTCGCTCAACTTGGTCTATGTGTTTTGGTGATGGTGATGTGTTCGTAGGCCTTACTTTACTAAACATTTTTGATGCTTACAATTATCTCTATCTATAATGAACTTAGCCTAGTAGTTTCAGTGGAAAATATTTTGTAAAAATGTACAAATTTATGAAAATTATAAAAAATTGACTATAAAGGGCAATAAATCCTTAAGGGGTCAATTGACCATTTTGGTCATGTTGACTTATTTGTAGGACTTACTTTGCTGTACAAAGTAAAAACACAAAAATACTGAACTCCGAGGAAAATTCAAAAAGGAAAATCAAAAATCAAAAGGCAAAATCAAAAGTCCAAGCACATCAAACGAATGGATAACAACTGTCATATTCCTGACTTGGTACAGGCATTTTCTAATTTTGCTGTACATTATTGTTGTTTACAGTTTATCTCTATCTATAATAATATTCAAGAAAATAACCAAAAGCTGCAAAATTTTCTTAAAAATTACATATTCAGGGGCAGCAACATTACAACAGGTTGTCTGATTCATCTGAAAATTTCAGGGCAGATAGATAATGACCTAATAAACAATGTTACCCCTGTCAGATTTCCTCTTAATGCTTTGGTTTCTGAGATATAAGCCAAAATCTTCATTTTACTCCTATGTTCTATTTTTGTCCATGGCGACCATCTTGGTTAGTTGGCCAGGTCACCGGGCACATTTGTTATACTAGATACCCCAATGATGATGGTAGCTAAGTTTGGTTGAATTTGGCTCAGTAGTTTCAGAGGAGAAGATTTTTGTAAAAGTTACGACGACGGACGACGGACGCCTAGATATGAGAAAAGCTCACTTGACACTTCGGGCCAGGTGAGCTAAAATACGAGAAGCGAGAACGACATCAACAAACGACAACTACTGTTATTGTTTTATTACTAGACCAAATATTTCATGATTTTTTATTATCTAGGACTGTATTTTTGATTAATATAACCATTACTGTACATTAGATGCATGTTTCATTATAATACTTTATCCTGATTGGCTAACTGCACATCACGTGTTATTCCGTAAGCAATTGCATCACTCAATAAAACTTTTCGTTCATGATAACACGTTGTCCCACAATAAAGTGCACAGGTGAATAAAATAAAAAAATTATAAAATTCGTTTTTTCATTATCATAGCTAAAAAATGTAATTATAAGTATTGAATACTTCTTTTTGTAACTTCCTAGGGTTGTAAAAGCGTTGACCGTGCGCACATTTTTAGAATGAAGCGCTTCACACAACACGTACTTCGGTCAACGCTTTTACACCCCAATGAATTTACAAAAAGAAGTATTCAATTCTTAAATAAAATCATATGTGTGTATAGCAGACATATTAACTTTGGCTTGAAAGACGTCTATTTAATTATTTTGGACTCGCCGCTCTGCTCGGAAAAATTGACAAGAATGAAATCCTAAGATTGAACTGGTCGTTCAACAATCTTATTAAAATTAATATATATATTAATTTTCTCATACACATAAGTATAACGAAATCAGAGATATATCTTTTCATTAGATTAGTTCGTCTAATAACTTACCCTTCCGGAGCACCTGAGATCACCCCTAGTTTTTGGTGGGGTTCGTGTTGTTTATTCTTTAGTTTTCTATGTTGTGTCATGTGTACTATTGTTTTTCTGTTTGTCTTTTTTTATTTTTAGCCATGGCGTTGTCAGTTTGTTTTGGATTTATGAGTTTGACTGTCCCTTTGGTATCTTTCGTCCCTCTTTTACAAATGTACTTACCCTTCCGGAGCACCTGAGATCACCCCTAGTTTTTGGTGGGTTTGTGTTGTTTATTCTTTAGTTTTCTATGTTGTGTCATGTGTACTATTGTTTTTCTGTTTGTCTTTTTTATTTTTAGCCATGGCGTTGTAAGTTTGTTTTGGATTTATGAGTTTGACTGTCCCTTTGGTATCTTTCGTCCCTCTTTTACAAATGTAGTATTATCTGTAGTAAATTTACTGGCTTCTTTAATAAAGGATCTGAATAAGAATGGGTCCATACCACATAAATGCCCCACTCGCACTATCATTTTCGATGTCTAGTGGATCGTGGAATTGAGGGTCAGAACTCTATATTTGGCATTAAAATTAAAAAGATCATATGATATAGAATATGTGTACTGAGTTTCAAAAAAAATATATCTGTACATTAACTTCACTTTCAAGTATAGAGATATAATATTTTTTCTGAGACAACTGCTTGTGACAATCCAACAGTACTTGCAGTCATTCGATGTTCAGTACTTCAGTACTTTGATTGTTTGAAAACGAGGTAAAACTACCCTGTCACATTCGGTATGTGATTTTGTTAGACTTTTTTTTTCTTCTGTTTTGTATCGATCTCATACGTTAAGCCCTTTTCCACTGATTTGTATAGTTTGTTCTTATGCTGTGCTGTAACAATTCTGTCCCGGCTGTTTACAAGCATGTTAAACGCCACAATATATTGCATGTCAGGAGCATGTAGTTCAGTGGTTTTCGTTTGTTGATGTCTTTTATATGTGTTTTTCGTAATTCATGTTGTTTTAAAATAGGTCGTTATTTTCTCAATTGAACTGTTTCATATTTTTCAATTCATGGACTATTGTAGCCGACAATACCGTATGTTTTTTCTCATTGTTGAAGATTATATGGTTTCCTATATATAATTGCTTACATCCACTACATTTGAACTTTGTGGGATAGTTGACTCATTTGCATTAATACTAAATTTCCCTATTAAAAGTTGAGGGGTGTGTGTATTTCTTTGGAAAATTGCAATGTTTTTCTCCCAGGTCACCCAGTTTGAATAGAATATTTTGACATTTTGCTGTGCTCTTGGATTTAAGTTAAGAGCCAACCAAAGCTCACGGTGGGTAGTTGATGACTATATGGTAAGCTATAGATGTCTTTTTGAGTATTTCATACGGTGATTTGGTGATGTCTTCATGCCATGCATTGTCCCATTACTTTATATAGACAGCTTATCAGTCAACATGATCTATCAAGGTAGCTCTCCTCGCCTTTTGTATAGTCAGACCAAAAACAAGATATAAACTGACTTAGCTTGGTATATACATGTTTATTTAATATACTCATATAAATATAAAAAAGAAGATGTGGTATAATTGTCAATAAGACAACTCTCCACAAGAGACCAAAATAACACAGAAATTATCAACTATAGGTCATCGTACGGCCTCCAACAATGAGCAAAGCCCATACCGCATAGTCAGATATAAAAGGCCCCTGTAAAGCAATTCAAACAAGAAAACTAACGGCCTAATTTATGCACAAAAATTGAACAAAAAACAAAAATGTAACACATAAATAAACGACAACCACTGAATTACAGGCTCCTGACTTGGGACAGGCACATACATTTTGAATGTGGTGGGATTCAAAATTCAAGTCAAATTGATACAACATAAAAGTCAAAAAGTGTAAAAAAAAATAGTTTAATAAATGTTGAAAATACTATTGTGTTTGTGAGTTGAAAACTACTTAAAATTGTAGAAATATTCAAAAGTAGTTCTTGCGTTTTTGTTCTGCGGCTACGTTAACGGAACACCAATCAAGTAATCGATCTTCATGACTATGGCTTCAATATTTAATGGTATAAAATAGCATGTTCTGCTTGTCGTAGACTCAAAAAGACTTCAAGTTAGAATAGATCTACGAAGACTAAAGAACGTTCATGTGTGGTTTAGCAATTGTACATGCCCACGACACCGATGTGCAGATATTGTTCGGAAGATTTTTTGAGAAGTTACGATGCAACCGGACATGTAAAATTAAACTGTTACAGAATATTACAGAACACAAAACTGGCTATCTTTGCCGTAAATACAAGTTAAAAACCGGACATGGTTTACATTAAAGCTAAAAATCCCAATCCCATGGCATCAAATAATTTAAAATAAAAACATATGACCTTTAACATTGGAGGGCTAAACTAGCATTGAGCCGTGTCCAGGTCCGAAATAGAAAATAAAGAGATGTGGAGTAAATGTACACGGGACAAAATCGCACACAATATATAGAAAAAATACAAATTATTAATGAACAGGGCTTTTATTTCTGTTCTTCTTTAAAGGAGCTGGAGGGTCTTCAACGAGGAGCTAGACCATTGATCCCCATAATACAAAAGAAACATAGGTTAGTGCATCGGACTATACAAGAACATAAGTTCCTGGTTCGATCCCCGTTCCGAGGAGAAAATTTCCAATCCACTATTAATAAATATGTTTAAACTAACAATAGCCACACACTTGACTTTGTGGATTACATTATTTCTTTCATCATCCTACATATGTCTTTTGATATTGTTCATACATGTGAATACTAAAAGTCTTACACTATATATTTGCTCCGAGACTAGAACATAATAAAATAGATAAATTAAAACTTGCGCTTTAGATTAAGAAAGGGTCTGAAAGATTTTGTATCATTTTTTCTAGTTCTTCTGGGGTCCTTGAGCCCTTCCCTCGCCAACAATATATAGTTTTCTTTATTTGTAAAAGAGGCTAGTTACGTTTCAGTATTATCATCTTAGATGATCCTTTCCAAATTTAAAAGTAAAGATCACACACCCTTATTGTTTAGATTGATAAAGACTTTTGCATCCGTCGACATTATATTCGATTAAAGTAGTATTGATCTGACAACCGCTGTGCATGTATACTTTAACGAACTTTAAATGAATGACAAATGACAACATTGTAATTTTTTGAATGACAATTAAACAGTGTTAGAAAGATAAAATAAATACACTTTCGTTTTTCGTTTTTTTCTTTTTGAGAAATCAAACTTGAAAAATGAAAATCCTTTGGTTTTTGTTTTTTGTTTTGTGAAAACAAAAACGAAAAACGAAAACACTTTTGTTTTTCATTTTGGTTTTTAAGAAATCAAAAACGAAAAATGAAAACCCTTCGTTTTTTGTTTTTTGTTTTTTATATGTCAAAAAGAAAAACGATTGGACGCAGATATACACGGACCAATGGGTCCGTCTATTTGTTTTTCAATTGTTATAGCATTCAAAAAACATATTAAAATTGTTTCCGATTGAATTCAAATGTTCAAGTGTTGAAGTTTTGTTTAACAAACAGATGTACAGTTCATGCAATAAACGGATAGGACAAAACTAGCATGGTACCCACAGCACATACTTATATGGCTAATTTGGAGATTATAGTTGTGTGAAAAATAAAATGTAGATGGTGTATAAATTATGATTATTTAACGACTCTATGATGGTCCGAGACCACAATTATTTCGTAGTGCATTTCTTTTAGAATAAAAAAAATCCCACCTGCGCTTTCTCAAAGAAATTGCTACAGTGTGTTGTACTACTTTTTGGACAAATTATATCAAAATTATAGAAAACTTCATCGGCTCTAACTCAAAATATGGACAATTTTATGTTTAGGGCGTCTTGAAATCTTTTGACAGCTTCCGAAGTGCTAATTTTTAACCTTTTTCAGCTGGACCTAATCACTACTTTCCTTTAAAATTCTGGACCCAAATTTTTTTACAGTGTAATTTAACCCCCCCCCCCTACTTCCAATTTGAGGCATTAAACATAAAGAAATCAATTTGGAAGGGGTATACAAATCAATGGCCAGTAACCCACTGTCAACAATAGGGACAATATTCCTGAAAAACGAAAATCAAGGGACGACAATTGAAGTCTCGGACCTGATGTGAAACATACAGATCATAACTTGGAAGCAGCACGTAAACAAAACAAAATATCTATGAATATGATATATCTCCCCAAATGAGGCGTGGTTTGTCAAACAGCTGTATTTACACGTGCAATCTTTAGATAAAAGATAAAATATCGATACATTGTAGATGTCTACGAACTGTTTGTTTTATTGGTATGTCCATATTTATATTTTGAAGAAAACGACGTCTTAAAAAATGTTTTCCTTGAGACAGAAAATAAATATCTTGAGACTTTGTTGATGTTTAAGAGCTTGTTGTGTTGGTATATAATATTTGTGTGTTGAAATAAAATACTGTATAAATAGAACACGACAGAAAATTATCATTATTATTCTATTTATTTTAAGATATTTATAATGGTTAAAAATTGTCTCGTATATTTATATTGATATGTTTTTGTTTATTTTCTCACTCATAGCCAAGAACTGTATTTCTTGAGAAGTGTACATGCACGGTGAATCAGATCTTTAGGAAATGTAAGTTTTTTAATCATCATTTTTTTGACATGATACATTTATAAGTAGACAATATTGGTGAATCGCAATATGCTAAGTAAACGAGAAAAAAAATGCGACTTTTTCCCGGATGATTTCTTATTTTTTTTAAAAGGTTGCAACATGTGCAATGGGGCGTCGAACAACATCTTATGCAATGAATAGCTATTATAATAATAGTATGGTAAACTCAATACATAATCATATTGCTAAGTTGTGATTGCATTTGTACAAAATGTGTATGGTGTATTAATTGTGTACCGAATCCGAGCAATGAAGTGTGTGTGTTTACACATCCATGTATGATAATGCACATTAATTTGCTCTGTTATGAATCATTAAACAATACATTAAATAATTAATATAACAAGATCACCCAACTCAGTTTTTAATATATACCCACGATAATTTAATATATGTGTGCATCCAAATGCTCAATCTTATTTGTATGAATGAAATGAAACAACAAATGAACGTCGAAATACAAATCTCCATACATAGATTGGTGCCTTGACCAGAGTACTTAATTACAAATATAAAGTCCACTTGAGTGGACCATCGAAGAGCCGTTTAAAAAATGGGGGATTCTTACACAACTGGACAGTGTAATTTAATACCTTAAATATTGTAATGGCAATTTCTTAAACGCGCAATCTCTGGATTCCGTATCAATCAACAAACATGATTATCAAACATTTACACATGTTACATACGTACAAAGGTATACGTATTTGCCAAATTAGATGCAGGGCCTTTCCGCACTATGTATAGCTGTATAGCCTGATTAAAACTTATAAATGCAAATTACTATCAACCCGAAGCAATACAAAATTTAATTGAGTCAAGAATAATCAGAAATTGTACCGAACGCTGTGTTTATTGCCGGTACGATTTAAGAAAAATAATTTTAGTCGATGACGCGTAAGAAAATGATATAAGAAGATGTGGTACTTGTATGCGTGCCAATGAACAATTTGTGTAAGTAAACGGTTATAAGTCAAAGTACGTTCTTCAACACGGAGCCTTGGTACACACCGAAAAGCAAGTTAAAAAGGTGCAAAAAAAAGACATGTGTTAAAGAATTCAACCGTGAAATGGTTCGTGTAACACTCGTAAATTAAAACTTGTAAAAACATTATAAATTTTAGATTTTTGAAATTTTGATCAAAGTTTTAAAATATCAAAATTCCAAGTTTGATTTTTTTTTGGAAGTTTTAAAAATTAATTAGAATTTTAAAATCCTCAATATTGTTTACAAATTTGATAGTTTAGATATTTGATCAAACTTTAAAATTACTAAACTACACGTGCAATTTTGAATATTTCGCTTTTTGAAAGTTTGATTTTTTAAATTTTTTGATTTAGATATCAATTATATAAAAGGGTCGAAAAGAGATATATCGGTAAAGTGCAAAACAGAATAAATGCGGAATGAATCAAAACAAAACGAAAAGAAAAGAAACGAAACAAAATAAATGAACATCCACTGTTACTTAAAAGTTGATGTTTAAATGAAACCATAGGCAAAAAGTTGTTAGCCGTAAAAAATAGATCACACAGTAAATATTTCTTAAGAGCGGAGACTTCATTTCAAAATAAGAAATATGGCTCTGATAATGATCAGTCTTAGTTAGAAAAAAAAAACACAAAATATATTAAATCACTTTAATTTACAATGTTTTAATTGCAAAACAAAAATTAAAGTTATGGGTTTTTAAATAAATTGTACATAAAATGTGATTACAGTATCCTGAATTTTCTTTTTAGGTTTTATACATTGTATCTATTGTTTTTTTTTAAACCTATTTAACCCTGCATCAAAAGAGTTGATTTAATTTCTCAAAAAATCCTTTATACGAGTATAAGGTAAGCGTTCAGTCAGATGAATAATTGAGAACTGTTGGTTTTTCCAGTGCCCATCATTTAGAAAATGATTAATACGCAGTAGGACAATAGTATAGTATGGTTAATTAAGTTTGTATTTCCAGCTGTACTTTAGGAAATTCGTTTCTTAAGTTACTGATTATAACCTTTTGTAATTTATATGAATGCAACCCGTTAAAGAAATGACACTGTAAATACAAAAGTCGAAGTGCACTCACTGGTTATGTGTAACTGCTTATTGCCAATAAAATCACCCAGAAATAAATATAAACTATGGAAAAATTAATTAGTTATCAAAGGTACCAGGATTATAATTTAGTACGCCAGACGCGCGTTTCGTCTACATAATACTCATTAGTGATGCTCATATCAAAATATTTATAAAGCCAAACAAGTACAAAGTTGAAGAGCATTGAGGATCCAGAATTCCAAAAAAGTTGTGCCCAATACGGCTAAGGTAATCTATGCCTGGGATAAGAAAATCTTTAGTTTTTCGAAAAAATCAAAGATTTGTAAACAGGAAATTTATAAAAATGACCACATTATTGATATTCATGTCACCACCGAAATGTTGACTACTGGGCTGGTGATACCCTCGAACATGAAACGTCCACTAGCAGTAGCATCGACCCAGTGGTGTAAATAGTTATCAAAGGTAAGAAAGCAGATAATTAATATGTTATAATTCCAACAAGTATGTACATTGCACGAGCCAAAAATAAATGGAGTGTATGCTCGCCTTTGTCATCCTGCAATACAATAGACCAAGATACGGTCAGATTTTAGAATAAAAATATGATGCCTATATTTTGACATTGGATGTGTACTGATTTATATTTAAGTCTAAAAAAACATGTGTTACTGACTTTGAACTAGCTGTCAGTACTCTCTTATCTGTGATTAGTTTTTTTTGTTATTAAGTGGATGAATAAATACCATGCTACGTGCCGTCTGTGTTTTTCGATCTGTCGAATTAAGCCCTTTTCAACAGAGTTGGTTATTTTGTTTTCTAATGTGGTGCGGTAACACCACTTTCCCACGTTGGGCTGTCATACACATGTTTAATCCCGCCACGATTTTAGTGTTTGTCGTTGGTTCCTGTCTGTCATATTTGTTTTTCATAAACTGTAAAAATTAAGGCTGTTATTTTTCACAATTGAATTGTTTTCATTGGTTTCATGTAATGGCCGACTGTATGATGTAGTTTTGTTTTCTCATGCTGTACGGTTACCTATAATTGATGTTTTTGGTATGAACTTTTGTGTATAGTTGTTTAATTGGAAATCCTACAAAATCCTCTCATTGTTGTAATGATAATGAATGTATGTCTAAAACACAGTCCTTGTCTAGTTGTGTTAAATGAAAAAGAATTATGCATGTACTCATATACAATATTGTTTTATAATTTAAAATATAAATAATCAATCCTTCCCTCTTTAGAAAATTTATGTCGATAATTCTTATGTCTAAATAATAAATTTACACGGTCAATCATGTTGTCTTATTCATTTTAATCTAAAAACCACACACACTCAATTTTCAATTATATTGGTCTTGCTGTCTTATGTACAGGCTCAGGTGACTAGACAATTTTATATCTTTTGAATATCTGTTATTTGGTCAAATAAAAAAGAGTATATGTTTTGTATAGCATGTTGTGTCTGTAGGCCCTAATTAAATCATTTGAATGCAGTCTCAAAACTAGATTACAAAAAATAGAAAAAAATAAAGCAATTAAACAATATGATTTTCTCCAGGTCAGTTGAAAACGGAAAAAAAACGGTTGTCTTGTAACATTTATTCATACAAATTACTGTGCTATTGACGTTTTCAAGATAATACAAAATGAACTGCCTTCAATTACTATATTATCTTTGTATCATAGTTCATTCTGTATTTTAACAAGCTAAACTGACATATAGGAATCCAATTAAAATCATTATGTGTTTAACGACTATTAATTAAAATTAAACTATCAATGTAATGGGCGGAAAGATATCTTCTGTTTCCAAAGTCTCATTCGTCAAAAGAACTTAAAAGTTTAAAAGGTTGGAGTCATTTAGAACTACTCAAATACAATTTTCATTTATAACATGTTTAATTTAAGGGTGATGTTGATGTATGTTCAGTGGACTATCTTATTATAGAGGGTAACCAGTGGATATATAATTATTTGTTTAACAGCCGTTATTACATAGAAGATTGTTATGATCAATTTCACGGTCAGCAAATCTTTAAACGAATTTAGATATTTAAAAGGGAGGAGTCATTAAGACGATCAGTGGACTGTCTAATTAAAGACGGTTAACAGTGGATATATATAGTAATTTCTTAAATGGCCGTTATAACAAAGACATATATTATCATCAATTTTATGGTCACCAAATCTGTAGCTGACTTCTTTAAAAATCTAAATCTTTAAACGAATTAAGAAGTTTAAAAGGTTGATGTCATTTAGAACAACGTGAAGAAATATTCACTAAATTAGAGAGTAGCATCGACCAATGTTAAATAGATTTTCATATATTCCAGGGTAACAAGTGCGGATGAAATATTTGTAAAGTCCGTGATGACTTATCATAGGTAAACATCAAATAAGTCAACCTGTTGTCGTACAAGGTTTTATTTGTATCTCCAAGTTTTAAAGAGTAAACCCTTTGTCCATAAAAAAATTAAAGATATCTGATCGTTGCATCAGTTTTCTTTTCAGCAAACAGTTTATTATTTGCAAAATATCAAATATTATTTTAGGACTTAAATATTCCTTTATGTTATTTATAAGAGACCAAGGGTTTAGAACACAGCACAAGTCAACCACTACAATATATAAATCCTATCATAGAGAACCCCAAAATCTAATTTCCATACCCAAATTAGTATATCTGTTGATATGAAAGTATTATTCCTGAATTACTTATGTTCGGCAGTACTATACAAAAGCGATCTTACAATGCAACAACTTTTAATACAAGAATACGACTTGATATCTCTTAAGCCTCGGTCACACCTTACCGGATAGCTCGAACGGACGCCTAACAGATAACTTTTTTTCAATTCGTTCGAATTCATGTCCGTTAGACGTCCGTTCTTATCCGTTAGACGTCCGTCCATATCCGTTGCATGTCCGTTAAGGGTACGTTTTATCCGTCGGCGTCCGTTCTGTCCGTTTGAAAATTTTGAGCATGTTCAAAACTTTGAACAGACGTCCAACGGATAAAATGTCCGTTGCACGTCCGTTAGGCGTCCGTTTTGTACGGTACTCGTCCGTTTCGTTTCCGTTTTGTATCCGTTACGTGTCCGTTATACATCCGTTAGCGGTCTGGAAGATAAATTCACCAACGGACTTCTACAGGACGTTTAACGGATAAAATGGATGTTGAACGGATGAGAAACGGACTTCTACCGGACGCATAACGGATAAAACGGATGATGAACGGATCTGAAACGGATAAATGCAAATTGGAAATTTCGCGTCAGAAATGACAATTATTGGTATGTCAGATTTCTTAAGGTTCATGAATTCTTATTATTCATAATCGATCTTAGAGTATAGGCACGTCTTCACAACCAAGCAGTTCTTATTGAGCCCAAAACATAAGAAAAAACAAGCAATAAATATATTTATCGCTATTTTGTGCATTTTTCCCTTGATCGTTTTTGTGATGATTTTTCATATCATGCTACTCGCTTGAGATGCAAAATTATTGCTATAGACTAAGAAGCAAGTGGCGTTGCTAATGAAATTGACATGAGATTGACAACGTCGTCATAGGTAAAATAGCGATTTGGTGAATGAGACCCAATACATTGCTAGTGTTTGCTAATAGTCGTTAAACAAATGATTATTTTAATTGAATACCCAAAGTCTTTTAAAATATGGCAGTATAGCTTGTCAAACTACAGAATAAACTAATATAGAAATCGAAGGCAGTTTTATTAAATGTTTACCATTGTCAATGTAGGACAGTTCTGATTTTGTTTATAAGAGAAGGACAAATAGGCTCATTTTGTATTATCTTGAAAGCGTCAATAGCACACTAATTTGTATAATTAAACATTATGAACACAACCGTTTATTTCCTTTTTCAACTGACCTGGAGATAATTATATTGTTTAATTGTTTTATTTTTTCTATAGTTTGTAATCTACTTTGAAGACAGTTTTCGAATGATTTGTTATGACATACAGACACAACGTGCTACACAAAACACATCCATTTTTTGGACCAAATAACAGATATTCAAAATATATAACATGGTCTAGCCACCTTTGCTTGCTTATAAAACAGAAATACTAGTATGATTAAGAATTGAGTGTGAGTGTTTCTTGACAATAAATTGAATAAGACAAAATGATTGACTGTGCTGATTTATCATTCAGACCTTACAATTATCGAAACAAGTTTTCTAAAGATGAGAAGATTTATTATTTATTTTTTCAATTATAAAACAATATTGTCTATGAGTACATGCATAACTCTTTTTGATATATCACTACTAGACAAGAACTGTGTTTCTCTAATTTTTGTACTATTTTCACATTTCCTGACCGGTGTGAGAAAAACATTTCTCCTCATTAGTGAAAAATCTGTTTTCGGCAAATAATTGGTTGAAATTTAATTCTGACGTTAAATTTTCTTGTTTTCTTCTGATTTTTTTTATTGTGACGTCATGAAAAACGGCGACCATGTCTGATGACGTCATATCAAAAGTACATCACTTTCCTCAAATCTTTGAAGAGGAAGAATACAATATAGAGAAACAGATCCCACCACTGTCACTCGTGTATTACGATAGTTCTCCACTCTCAATAGTAAAGTTTTAATTATTTAAAAATCTCGGCAAGCCTTGCGCTTTAAATTTTGAAATTTAACTGTCTCGATTGAATAAATATCATTATACACTTGTTGCAGCTGTGGCATATATTTAATACATATAGTCATTATCATTACAACAATGAGTAGATTTGGTAGAATTGCAAATGAGACAACTATACAAAAAACTTCATACCAAAAAGATGTAATCAATTATAGGCAACCGTACAGCCTGAGAAAAAAAACCCACATCGTATTGTCGACTTTAACATGAACATAATGAAACAATTCAACATGTCTTTGACGCCTCAACATTCTGTTAACGTAGGACAATGGTGATTTCGCATCACATTAGAAAAAAACTATACAACTCAGTTGAAAAGGGCTTAATCAGATCGATTTAAAGTAGAAAACACAGATCGCACGTAGCATGGAATAACATCCCCATAACAAAAAAGAAAATGATCACAGATATGAGAGAATTTGCAGTCATTAACAAATAAGTAATAAAAATTAATGTTTCTTAGACTTAAATATAAATCATTGCAAAGTCCATAACAAATAAGTAATAAAACAAATGTTTCTTAGACTTAAACATAAATCAGTGTACATCCAATGTCAAAATATAGTTATCAACAAATTGTAGTACTTTAAAGTGCTTATGTGTTTAACAATAATATTCAGTATGAATTGAATTTAATTGTATTTAATAGAATTGTGTGAAAGTGGAATATAATAATTGGAAAAATGAAAAAAATTGAATCAAATCAAAAGGACTATCAAAAACACATTCTTCATTTTCTTTCTCAATTGTACTATATCTATTCTGGGTATTTTATTTGAATTTTATCAGTTGTTATTGATTTCAAACACATCAATCTATTGTTTTACAAATTTATCAACGAAACCAATCTAACAGTTTGGAAACAACTTGCGTGTGTCGTCTACACAAGACTCCTCAATGCCATTCGAAAAAATACTCGCAACAATCATTAATGATTTCAAATCTTGAAGCCTATAAGTATCGTGTACAAACCCTAGTGATATCTTCAGGAGTGAAGGTATACAAAGGTACTGGTAATCAAATGCACCGATCATTTCACTTGACCCATGTATTCATTTCCCAATAGGTGAATTCATAACCTTCTTAATTAAAATTAAATTTGAAAATAAAATTAATGAAATTTGAAGCGAGATGATATTCTCGTTTTATTTTATTGATAAGATTAAAACAAGATTTTCAAACACACCGGAATGTAAGAGCTGACCACGACTTACTTTTTTGTATTTTTTTGTATGCAGGTACTTCTATCATTTATTTCAAGATGTAGACATTCAGATCTCTGATATTACTTTGTCACTTTTCTGTTCAAATTCGTCAAATTAAAGGATGCATCTTCAGGAAAAAAATAATGATTACAGCTTACTAAGATAGATTAAAATGATTCATGGAGTCCTTGCAATTGTATGCTTGATTTTAATGTTCCTTTAGTATCTTTATCCTCATCTTTTTACCGTCATGGCTCACAAATAGGTTTTATGAAATGTATGACGTTTAGCTTATGCAAATATGCATGAAAAACGGAAATGTCCGGAATGTTTGATTGCAGTTTTGTTATGTAGGAGGATCATTTTACTTTGTTTTAATGGTCAATAATTTACTTAGGCAGTTGACTCATATCGTCAATGGAAGTCAAGCCACTGCACGAGAGCGGAAGGTCTTGGATTCGAACCACGCCCGTTTCAAATCGAAGATTAATAGTAGATGCCTTTCTGCCAAGAAATCACAATTTAAGACTTACAGTAGAGATCGGTCGGTCCGGAGTCAGAATTAAGTGTCCAGGTAGCCTGAGATGTCTGCCTGCGGTATAATAAAAGTCGAGTTCACAATCATCTCCTCGTCTTAAATATGAATATGCAACGAACACTTTTATATATGACCCTACATCCTGTTATTACAAAGATTTTAGCTATGCGCAAAATTACGATCTTCTCCACTGCATTTTGGAATAAAACATCAAAAACGAAAAAAATAACGTGGCTTATTAACTAAATTCATATAATTTTACATTCTCCATTCCTAACATTGCCTAGCTCCAACTTTTGAAATCGTGGATTCGCATATAGCTTCCAAATCTTATTACAGTGTAACCTACCTAATCCGACACTTGAGTATTCCAGCATCCTGCTTTAACTGGCACATGTTCATAGTCCCGAAGTATGCCTATCATTGCAGACAAAATCCTGAGTGTTCAGAAACCCTGGTTAATCCGGCATTTTTTTCTGGTCTCCCAGTGTGTCGGATTGCACAGGTTACACTGTATCTTATGTTTTTCTATGCTTCTTTCCCAATACATACATTCCAGTGATTTATACATGTATCAAAAGTAATTTGGTGCTTCCCTATTAAGTTTTAATCTTCTTAATATGGGTTAGCAACACCCAGGGGCTATGGGTTTTGTAACGACGTGCGTTTACCAATAAAAATCCTAGATATATATTAAGCCGGGGATAAGTTGTTTTATGAATGAGGTACCCGACGTCATAGAAAGATGATGTAAGTATATAAGCATTTTAAGGGAAAATACACGTTTGTGAAACCGAAACTCATCACAACAAAGAAAATTTTACAAAAGATGCTAAAGTGTGGTACAAGTCTTTTTTTTTTTTTATACATATAAGACATATACGTAAATTATCATTTAAATTTATCCACTTATCATGGGGGCTTGCATACATCGTGATTTTTCCATGGGTTGTACCTTCATGTCGATTGTTTACCCCTAGCTATTGATCATGGTTAAATATATGACATAAAGGGCCTACCCGTGGCAAAATCACGATATATTCAAGCCCAATGAATTATTTCTTAATTTTGACATTACTGAAATTGTCAAAAATATAACCTTTTAAAACTGATTTTCCGACAAAAAAAAAAAAAAAAATAAGATATATTGTAGATAAATACAGAAAGAAGGAACATCGGATACCAAATAAAAACACTATATAAAATGAACAATATGGGGCGACAGGTATTTTGAAGAATAATTGTCATAATCAAAACTATGAAAAATAACTCAAATCGATCGTATGATACATGTAGATTACGGATACGTGTGTTTATACGTGATCTTTTGTCAATTTTAAAAGATGTAGGCGGAAATCTAGAGAACCACGTGTTAAAAACAGATTTTTTTTTTTTTTTTTATCATTTTTCATCATGTTCAAATTAATCTATATAGACGAATATTCCAGTGTGTGATCTAAAAAGTCGTTGAATAATTTGTTTTAACGTATTTAATCGAAATGCAAAAATGATAATAACCAGTCCCCAAATGTCAGTTCGACCAGTCGATATTATTGGACATCTCTTTAATTAAATATACGAACTTTTGCAAACCATTTACGTTACTCTATTTCTCTTCATTAGGACACGAGCCAGTTGTTCCAATTTTGCGTTTGTAGTTTTGATTTTCTTGGTCATTTTACTGATGTAGAAAAGAAAAAAAGAAAAAACTTTTGAACTCAAAAGGGGAATTCATCGTATTTAAAACAACATTCTACTTATTTTATTATATGCCTGAATCACAATAGTTCCTATGCAAATAAGGGTTGAGATCTCTTAAACAATTTTAACCCCGTCGCATTTTTGCGCCTGTCCCAAGTCAGGAGCATCTGGCCTTTGTTAGTCTTGTATTATTTTTAAATTTAGTTTCTAGTGTACAATTTGGAGTTTAGCATGGCGTTCATTATCATCGAAGTAGTATATATATTTGTTTATGGGCCAACTGAGGGACGCCTCCGGGTGCGGTAATTTCTCGCTGCATTGAAGATATGTCAGTAACCTTCTGCTGTTGTCTGTTCTATGATCGGGTTGTTGTCTCTTTGACACATTTCCCATTTCCATTTTCAATTTTATCATTTAGGTGGTATGGGGATTTTAAATAGTTAAACCATTTTTTACATCACCTGCTTTGTTGTCGACAGCAAATAAACAAGTAATAAAATGTACACATATCAATGAACAACTGAAACCCCAAAAACCTTGAGATAAACACATGAAGGAAACAAAGGTCCTGCTTCTTGCAAGACAGCCGTTATGTTAACATTTTAGCAGTTGATAAATAAATAGAATGTCAAAGTATAATTGGTAAATCAAGTTTTATATAATCTTGTTTTGATCAAGATTGTCAAACCTATTATTGTATTTTTACTCGCTCGCCCTTACTCTTTAAGCTTCACCTCAAACATTTGAAAACTAAATTATTTTTGTTTCATATTGACTTTCAAATTAAAAAACTGGATATTTTTAGGAGGAGTAAGGTTAGTAAGCCTTTAAATTAATCACTACACTTTTTAAAATTCTGATGACAACAAAGATTATGATTTATACTAAAATGAGTACACCTTTCCTATACCAGGAATACATTTTAAAATACAAAATATTGCTACTATTTATATGAATTGTTAATCTACAATTAACTGAATTTGATTGTGCCTAGTAGCTTTTTATGAAAAAAACTTACCTTCATTTTCATAATGTGCTTTAGTGTACAAAATGCGATTATTCATCAGTACGCCTGACAACATTTATGAAAAGGTCTCAAATTAGATGAAGTTGTTGACTGCATTTCATATATAATGAAATGGTAATTTTTTCCATAATTCCACTGCCCATATCGTAAACTTTGGTATAGAAGATGGAGGTCGTTTCAAAGTTCAATCTATCTCACATATGGTGTTAAATTTTCATAGTATGACATGATATTCATTTTCACGGATTTTACATGTAGCACATACCGCAAAGACTTTTGTGATGCGGCTTCTTTTTGTTGCAGATAAAAAGCTATATGAACATTTAATTCGTTGTATACATTAGTTTACTCCATTGTGTTTACCCCTCTATTCTATGTTGATCCGCTCCTCCAATCAGCACGATTGGTTAAATTCATTCACTTAATAATTATTGCAACATGTCCAATATCACTGTACAGAGGTTTTTAATGTATGCACTATACTATTAATTTTAGTTTTTAATACCTCAATTTAAGACGTATTATATATTTTGACCTAGGTGCTTAAGACTTTAAATAACAGTATTTCACTTTTCTGCTTGGTTGATTTTGTGTACATCATGGAAACATACAAAAAATGCCTTCTAATACTCTGATGAAGTGTAAACATGTTTGTATTCGGAGTATTATATTTGAAATGATTGGTAATTATGTATATAGAAAAAAAAATGTAAATTGATTTCTGAATGTGTTCAAACATATCATAATGTGGCGTCAACAGTTAACTTCCCAATATAAGCAGACATACGACGCTACGTATGGTAAAAACAAACTTAATCTTAAACGAATAATTCTTGAATTGTCTTTGTGGTAAAAGTTAAATGCTTATGATTTGATATCTACCTTAGAATTAAGATTTATGTGTAAGGATACAACATATAAACAATAAACTATAAATTTTTACCTGTGTAGTGTAATATTGTGTCTGCATTATATTATATTTTACTCAAATATAGATACCAGATTTAAAATTGTGTTCAGCAGAGTCAATATATATATATGTATCAGTTGTTATTTGTGTTTGTTGTGTACATATGTGTGATGTTCAATTGTTATTGCTATGAGTTCTGCTTTACAATTTATCAAATCTTTTTCGCCGGTGTGTATGTACAAAAACGTGATTCCCTTAGGAACAAAGGGGGCTTAAATTAATGATAGTACTATCGTCTTGAGATACACAAAACAGTCTTTTGAGATAGAAGATAGACACCAGAGGAACAGTCAAACTCATAAGTCGAACAGACAACGCCATGGTTTCCGGATAACAAAACTAAGTTCAAACGTAAAGAGTATTCGTTGAAATGCAAATGTATATGTTACAGTAAATAGTTGAAATTAGAACTTACATGAAATTACTAGACAATTTAGTAAATATCTGTAATCACTTATATTTTATAGGTACATGATGTAGTCACAGATTATTTTGTCGTTTTTACAGCTATTTCCTAACTTTACATGTTTGTTTCAATATTTTTGACAGATTGTAAGAAACCTTATGAAAAATACAGGGGTACGGATTGTAGAGCTGACTTAATGGAAAAAAGGTATCTTAGGTTCAAAGAGGGGAAGTACTTAATCCGCTATTTATTTCATTGTATGTGAATAGTCTTGAAATTTAGTTTCTAAGTGGTGGTTCTTTCCAGAGTACATGGGTTGTCTTTTTTTTTTGCTTATGTATGCCGATGATATGATTGGTTTCTGATTCTGTTAAAGGTACAAAACAAGTGTGTTAGATACATAGTTACTGTATCCTAATAAATGACTAAAGTTATGTCATTAAGAAAAAAGATTGTTATGTGAAGTTAAAAAGAAACATGATAGTTATTTGATGGTTATGTTAATGACATTGTTGATGATTTTGTTTTACGTAGGTTCACAGTTGACTTATATCAGTAATGTTTTTGGGAACTAAGAAACATTTAGCAGAACAATGTACAAAGTGGTATTTGCCTTGAAATCAAAAGCAGCATTCTTATGTTTGAATGTTTTGAGAGTACTCGACTTTGTTTTATATACATCTTAGTAGTATTTTATGTTATGGTAGTAAGACATGGGGATTTCATAAAGCTCCAAATATTGCAAAAGTTCAGTTAATATTTTCACAAATATATTTTGTATCAATCAATGTACCACATATGTAGTGTTGTATTAGCTTGGTACAAATCCTGTGACATATTTTAGATTCTATACTTAACTTTTATCAACAAATAACTGTTTTCTTCTATTGACGAATAAAAGAAGGTTCTTAATATTATTATAAAGCCTTTGTCAATTTCATCGGCCATTAGCGTCAATGCCAAATGTCATGCTTTGAAGAATTAAATTTACATATAAATCAAGACTGAAGAACACGAACCAAGCAACAGTATGTTGTTGACCGCTTGTGCTTCGGAAGGGTTAGCAGATCATGTTCTACTTGTAGTACCTACTGTTATATACCACTAATGCTTACAGAAGCACGTCAGGAATTTGCCAGTTAATGTCCATTCATTTGATGTGTTTTGGCTTTTGAATTTAACACATGATAAAGACATTTTCGTTTTATTTTCTATGTAGTTTGTTATTCTTCTTTTTTGATACATGTAAACCACAAACTGAAAAAAGCCAAAAGTCAACAACTTTGCAGATAACTCTTTAATATCTTACCCAAATTTAGCCAAATTTTGAAGACTACATAAAAGTTATACTGTACTGTAATGAAAATGGGATACTGTTTTATTCAAGGGTTTTTGTTAAACCATTTGCTAATCTTTTACGATAAAGGTATCGGTCTTTTGTATACAAACCGTTAAACCACCTACAATACTAACAATAAATTATTTTGTATATAATATTCAAAATGTACGTATGTTTGCAAATCTTCATCGGACTAAGAATAATGTGACTTACTAATTGACGGATGGCTTTAACTCGTCAACATTATTTCCGTATTAAAGTATTACGAATTCGAATTTGTCAATTGTTAAATATTACACGAAACTTTAGCTCAAAAACACGTATCCACATAACATCATTATGATACTTACATGACGATTGTATATTAAAGATACATGTATCTACTTGCTGTAAAACATCATCAATTAAAATACCATATAGCTTGATGCCTTTTATCAACAGAAAAATAAATCCCCCATAAACACTTAATCAACTCTATATTTTTGTATTTCGTGGAAGGACACGCTTGATTTTTTCAACAGTATAGACTAATCACCTAAGATTTACTGACACCAAAATAAGAAATGTTTGATATGCATTAAATAAATCCAATTAAAATTCTGTCTTTAATGGATTTTAATAAGTTATTAAGAAGGATCTTTTTATCTTTTCGAACCTTTATGAATATATCAATTAATATGCCTAAATTCAAATTGAAAAATGAGTGGACGAAAATAAAAAAAAGTACTAATTAAAAACTATTCCTCAAGTTTTAACCTCTGTAGTAAAATGTTATACTAAGCTTTTTCGGTTGCTCATCAGTGATGCTAGAATCAAAAGCAATACAAGTTTTCAAAAACAAGTGAGAAAAACTTTTCCTTGTTCGGAAATTATTAGTTTCTGAAAAATTCAAAGTTTTGAAAAACGGTAAAACGAGGAATAACGGATCAGTATGCTGGTGTTTCTTATTGGCAGCATATTTGTGCATCAAACTGTGCGCCTCTCCTGTCTGATGTTCATATATGCATGCTGACAAGCTATAGAACATAATAAACCGATTAACCGGATAATTCGCAAGTTGTATTTGTAATGAAAATTCATATTTTCTTCACAAACAAATAATTTTTATCTGGTTACCAAGTTGTATTGCAATCATTTGAAATATGGTTGTAGAACAAAAATTGCCCTTGATGACGCTTTGTCCATCTGATTTAATATCTTTTATGAAAGAATATAATTGTAATATATTGAAAAATAAATGGAGTGAAAAAGGATGATAATAAATTATTTGAAATTAAATATGTATTAAGTTAAATAAGCCATTAGCCATAAACTAACCATTTAATTAGTTCATGATCAGACACGGTCTGTGTTATTTCTAGATGCCGTATTGGTCATACTTGCATAACACGTGAATATCGTCTACAAAATGAAGATGGATCCCAATGTATACCTTGCAAATGAACTTATACTATTTTAAAACAAACAACAAGTTTAAATCAATTGCATTGACTTTGCTGATATTCTTAGGAAGCATTTCAATGTCAATAATATGTATGATCAATTTGATATAAACTTTTTGTATCAAGAATAAATGATTTTGATGTTGATCACGTTATCTTAGTGTTTATTTTTATTTGTAAATAAGCAATTTTGCATTCGACTTGAGTATAAGTATCCTGAACGATCTATCGTCTGGATTAAAAAAAGAATACTTAGAAATGTAAAAATAATTGAATAAGCTCTCGCCGCGATATAGCCTGTTTTCACTGTTGTAGTGTTAAGAAAACACCAATCAAGCAATCAATCTCTGACCTCTTTTTATATTCATAGAAGTTGATTCTATTTTAGATAGCTTTCTCACTTTAAGATTTATATTTCAGAATTGGCATACGCGGTCAACTAAGTACCATAATTTATGCCAAAAAACATTACAGTTAAACCTTCACTGTTTGAAAAAGAAGATGTGGTTTGAGTGCTTATGCAACAATTCTACACAGTAGAATGTATTATACATTAATTAACAACTATAACTTCCAGCGAAGTTTACATACACGATGAATCAAATCTCAATTTTTTTAGTATATATGCAACACTTAGAAACGTGTCCTGCCCTCTAAACGTGTCTGACTCCGATAAACGTGTTTACATGATGTTAATGAACTGCAAGACAAGTCTTCATGTAAAAGGGTGACAAGTTGTGTCATTTGTATAAACGCCAAAACGTGTTCATTGTTTTAATGAACACCCAAACGTGCCCGATCCCCCAAACATGTTCATATCAATCTTTAGTTTCTTTTCTTTTGATTAAACTGTCATTCATTTCCATATCATAAATACGTATGTTATTTTGTAATGGATTTTACATAACGTATACACTCTTTTCCCAATTTCATTATAAAATAGAATTAAATTACTATTGGTTTTTTTCTTAAACCGGTGGTATAGCCTTGGTAAAACTGGGGTAGTCGTCCGTTCGTTTATGTTGTATGTAAATGTAAGCAGCTATGTTCAATTGACTTGTAGATAGTAAATCAGACATCTCGTGGAGGGAGAATATTTTATTCTCTGTGCATTTCAACCTTAAATTTGTATAGCAGTACTCTTTCATAGTGCCATCAGTTGTATTTTGGAGGCAATTTTTGTTTTATTCTTTCCACAACGGAGATTGAAGTAGTTTCTTACTGAAGTCATAAAAAAGGTCTTTACTCGCTATGAGATTTATTAGATATTAGTTATATCAATATTATCCCAACTAGTTGTTATCCCGTATAACCGTAAAAATTTAGGCCCAATCATAAATTCCCGTGATGATAATAGAACCTATCTATAGTTTTTTATTGTTGAAATGGTGTCGTTCAAATAATTCATGAAATATTTGGCACTGGACGTCAAGTCTCTTGTTCGTGTGTCTTAAATGATGCTCGACACCTAAAATTTAGTAAAAAAACTGATAACCAGTCTATAACTGGAAGAGCATTTAAAATACCAGAACTGTGGAAAAAATGAAGTGAAACTGCTAAAAGCCCGCCGTACAATATTCGGGTTAATTCTAAAGGCATCATCGGAGTTTATTGGAACATAAAATTAACATAGTAAACGATTATTTCAACTTTACTAGAATATTTTCTATGCTCTAAATGATCATTTTCAAAAATACTATCAACTGGGCAGTGAGTTTTGCAGACAAAACTTAATTCATATGTTACATATCAAATTTGCAATAATGATAATAACAAATGATCGGCATTGGACAAACTGATAATTATAAATGACTATTTTATCAACTGCTTCCACCATCAAAGAATTGCCGTTAATGTTACATGTATTTATGTCACTAAAGACATACATGTATTAGCGTTAAAGACGTTTAACAGAGGACACGTTTTGGCAATAAAACATTATCGGACAAGTAAGAAGGTTATGCAATCGGACACGCTTGGGAAATAATAAATAATACGGACACGTTTAGGGGGAATAGACACGTTTGGTGATAAGGACACGTTTGGGGTGATGAAAACGTTTAAAAGTTTTACATATCTATTTGTAAAGATATGAATAAGTGTCTTGAACGTTTGTTTTTGTGCATATTGCAATTTACACGACTTTATTAGTAACTGGTGTTCCAAGTTTCCTAACGTACAATGAGCATGGCAATCTCTACACTAGTAGCATCGGATTTATATCCTTTTGGTCGGACATAGCTACAAAATTGAACATCGTGCACAGCGATCGGATGCTCAACTTTAAAAAAGGCTTAACTGCCGGTCGGACGTAGGCCAGTGATTATTTATATATTAGCATTTAACCCTAGAAAGTATAAAACAAAATTAGTATCCACACGGAACAGCGGAGCTTGTTTGATATTGTTCATGTCTTGAGACATGACATTCTTTTTAAGACGTTTTTTTTTCAATTTATAATAAAATGCATTAATCTGCATGGGTGATTACATATTCAACATAAACAATGCCCAAGTCTTGAAACATATAGTAAATATCTTACAACATTAAGTTAAACTGTCAAAGTATCTGCCATGGACTGTCTATATTAACTGTGTTTGTCTATATGATTATAGCTTTGAAAAACAGGTTAAATTGTTTTTGAATGATTTCAAAATTTAAAGTCATCAATTATGTTAGACAAACAGATTTACAACTCACACAGTGACTGGATACGAAAATAATAGCATAGTAACCACACCACATACTCATGTGGATAACTTTGAAATTGTCATTGTGCCAAAAACAAAATGTCAATAGTGATTTGATCATTAGTCCACTTTTAAACAGGATCTCCATGTATTGATGAAGTCCTGTTGCTTATTCTTTATTTTCTATAATAAGATTTGTGTAATATTGTGTGTCTGTTTGTCTTTTTCCTTTTTTAGCCATGGCGTTGTCAGTTTATTTTCGATCTATGAGCTTGACTGTTCCTCTGGTTTACTTATTCAATCAAATATTCAAAAAACGCAAGAAACATATTTTGTTGAAACATATGTCAATAGATACTTCGAATTTGCAAAGTATGAACACCTTCCTTAATTTTCAATTTAGGCTTCCATACCACCTTAAGTCGTTCATGAAAGTTTTTCTAAAAATAGGAAAACAAATTCCAAAATACGAAGCCTTACAAATTACAAAATTATTGTATGTGTATAGGTTACAGTTTTGTCACAATAAACATTGCAATTTTTAACTAGAATTACCTTAACGGCTAAAACTGTGCAACTTAACTATGAAGTTTCGTAAAAACAAATATATATCCTGTAATGGAAGCACTATTGTTGAATCAAAAGGTAAAAACATGTGACTGTGTGGAATATTTTGATTATTTATATACCTTGACCTTCTACAACTTAAACTTGTACTTAATTCTGTAATACCTCTTCCTTCACTTTAGGTCTTCAACAGAATTCAATATCGCTGCTATTCATGTGTATCTACACCATGAACATTCCCAAGTAATGAGATGAAACATAAAGATCATACCTTGGAACCAGTACGTAAATAGTTATCAAAGGTACCAGGATTATAATTTAGTACGCCAGACGCGCGTTTCGTCTACATGAGACTCATCAGTGACGCTCATATCAAAATATGTATAAAGCCAAACAAGTACAAAGTTGAAGAGCATTGAGGATCCAAAATGCCAAAACGTTGTGCCAAATACGGCTAAGGAAATCTATGCCTGGGATAAAAAAATCCTTAGTTTTTCGAAATATTCAAAGTTTTGTAAACAGGAAATTTATAAAAATGACAACATTATTGATATTCAGGTCAACACCGAAATGTTGACTACTGGGCTGGTGATACCCCTGGGGACGAAACGTCCACCAGCAGTGGCATCGACCCAGTGGTGTAAATAGTTATCAAAGGTACCAGGATTATAACTTAGTATGTCAGACGCGCGTTTCGTCTACATAAGACTCATCAGTGACGCTCATATCAAATTATTTATAAAGCCAAACAAGTACAAAGCTGAAGAGCATTGAGGATCCAAAATTCCAAAACGTTGTGCCAAATACGGCTAAGGTAATCTATGCCTTGAATGAGAAAATCCTTAAGCAAAATGAACTATCTATGAACATAATATATCTCCCCAAAACAGGCGTGGTTTGTCAAACTGTTGTAAGTGAAACCTTAAAACAAAAGAATGTTTTTTAGATTATTGTAGATGTCTTCGGATTTGTTGTATTGTTATGTCGTATTTTAATTTTGAAGAAACTAATTGTCACCTACGTACACATTTATATATGTTTGTTGTCTTTGTTCTCATTCACAGCCTACAAAATAGCACATGCAAGGAGAATCGAATCCTACAAAAAATGCAAGTATATATCAAGATATTAATCACATGTGTCATTAGGTTTATCGAGATAAATGATCGTAAAAGAATACCTAACGTTGATCAAGTATTGCGATTGGATCGTGATTGGATCATGAAAGCTATGGCATTTGATCGTGAATTCAATCTAATCGATTTAATTAATTACACGGACAAATTTACAATGAAATAAAACTGTCTGTCAAAATGGTTCAACATTATGATCAGAATGTGAGAAAATCCGGTTTAAAAATACATCGTGTTTACAAACTACAAAACTACAGAAGCCAGATTGCTCCTGGATATTTCAATGACTTCAAAAATGTAAACAAATATGATATATTTCATAACTCGAATAACTAAAAGACTTTCCTTCAAAATGGTCATTTCATTTGAAAAAATCAAATGGTTATCAAAGTTAATTTATGAAAGCATATTCAGAAAAAATTCAGATCGTGACAGATCAAGTACCGCTTTTTTGAAAAGAATCGTGAAAAGGATCGTGATAGATCTGATGGTCTTGATGCTACTAAGACTTTCAAATCATTTTTCAATGATAATGACAGGGCCGTAGCGTAATGGAGGCAACTGAGGCAAATGCCTCACTTTTGAAACGACGACCAAACTTTAAAAGTGTAATTTTGTTTTCCAATTATGTATTTTACATTATCAATATGCGAGTTTCGAGTTTCAAATTATCTACCGGCACACTACATACAGTGTGTCCAATCTGCAGCTGCGATTGCAGCTTTTACAATAGCGGTGACGGTAAAAATAAGTGTTCCAAATACAAATCAAAATAAAAAAATTTAAATAAATCTTAATGTCGTTACAAAAGTGGTTGAAGACGGGTTCTTTAAAGAGAAAAAAGATGAAAAAGGTAACTCATGAGTATAAACACCACCTATAAGTATGCTGGCTTATCACTTTGGTTTATTTTTGAATCGATAACGCTATTAATTACCAATGTTTACACTATCAACTCACTGAACAACAAATGCTAATCGATAAAATAATTCAGTGACCAAAAATATAATAATTATTTATAATTATTTAAAACAAAATCATAAAGCGCCTTTTCTATGGAAGTCTTTAATGTATAAGGCAATTCATGATTTTTTATTTATCTTTAATAAAAGTATGAAATATATTTTTGGTAATGTTTGAAAATATTTTTTCCGTGTTTCTTTTTCTGATTATGATCAGCATTGTCTGGTTGAATGTTAGCGTGTTCCATTGATTCTTAGAATGCAGCAACTGCCTCATCTGCAGAGCAGCATTAGCGAATTAATTTATTTTTCCCATTTTGGATCACGTCATTAGTGAAATGCAACGCCGGTTTCCTGATGAGGTAAAAAATCAAATGTTAGGATATTACCTTATTCCAAAAATTGTAGGCAAGTTAACACCGGAATTAATTGAACCCCTTTTCCAAGCATTTCCAGACGTAACTAACATGGAAGAGTTAACATGTGAACTTGAAAGGTGGGTAAGAAAGACAGTAGCAATGCTAGACAAAGGAAGCCTCCAGACAGCAATTAAGCTAGCTAACAAAGACTTATACCCAAATGTTTTCATAATATTACAAGTACTTTTAACTCTGCCTGTCACATCAGTCTGTTGTGAGAGATCGTTTTCAAGTTTAAGGCGTTTGAAAACCTGGGAACGGGCTACAATGGGTGGTAACAGGCTTCGTGGGCTTGCCATGTTCCATGTGCATAGGAATGATATAGTTGACAAAGAATGTGTGCTGAAGCTTTTCGATAGTACAGGTCACAGGAGAATCGGAAAGTTTTGGTTGACCAACAGAGATTAACTTTAATATTGAAACTTGTTTTGTTACTTACTAGGCTAGCTAATAAAAAAAAACCCGCATTTCTGTTATTCTTTTTTTTATTTTTTTTTAAATGACCTCTCCCATAGTAATGGTGAAATAAGCTTCTCCCGTTTCAGGCACCCGAACCCCCCTAAAAAAATCGCCTCGCTTCGCGATTTGCCTCACTTGATTAGGACATGCGCTACGGCCTTGAATGAGAAATGATAACTTACATTTGTTATCGATATAGGAAAACTTAGATTTACACCACTAACCAGGGTCTCCTTTGTTGGTTAAAAGTGTTATAATTGTGCAATGCCATTGGTATGCAAATGTTTTGTTCTTCTTCGCCGGGATTCGAACTCATGCTACTGAGATATCGTGACACCAAATCGCCTGCACTGTTTCCGGCGCGCTAGACCACTTGACCACCTTGGGTTCACTAAAATAAAGCTTATATATTTGTCCACCGTACGGCGCGTTGCAGGGTATCTAAAATATCGCACGTCCGTTACTCTGTCTGTCCTTTCGGTTTATTAGATTTTTCAATTGTGCAATTCTTGCCAGATTTTTATAAGATTAAAAGATTATTTTGTAAGGACACTTCCGAAATCAGTGCCTATTAGCTTCTTTTTATTTAAAAAAAATAATGCCATTTTGGAACTATTAATTTTATTTCAAATTTGATGTCAATCCGTCATTTCTCTAACATACTTGTAAAAGTAAAAAAAAAAAGAAGGTTGGTTATTGCCCTTTGTTGGACAAACTACGTGCAACACGGAGCAAATTTGAAACTTTGTTCTTTTATAACAGCTGATTGCATTGAGTGTGTAGGTAAAGGTAATATTATTGGTTAGCTTGCTTTCTAGCTGAACCATGCAGTCATTATTAGGTAAGGTAAACTACCCTTCTTTAACAAAAGACAAGTCCGACAGATAACCTATCTATCTGTCTGTATGACTAGGCTACTTCGAAAGGAGGGTAGTATATCTTACCTAATAATGACTTCACGGTTCATATAGAAAGCAAGGTAACCAAGGATATCACCTTTACCTACAAACTCAATGCACTCTAGTAAAAAACACTTTATGAACTTAAACAAATTTAGTGTACACTGATTAATATTTCATTAATATACAATTATTGACTATTTATTCTTATTTATTTCACAACGTTTTCAAAACTTTTTGGAAAAAACTCACAACAATAGAAGCAAACATTTCGGCGACTTTTCTAACAGAGGTATATTGGAATGACTGTTAGAAAAACAGCAAAACATCAAAATCAAGGTATTAAATTATATATTTATGTTATCTGATATCACAGCACCGTGTAAAGTGGTTTAATGGTTCTAAACATATTGACCCAAACAAAGAAGCCATGTAAGACAGGCTGATCCATAAGCAATTGCGAATAAAATGACGTTTTTCTATTGTAAGGTGAGCCTTCAAAAAATCAAAGCTAGTGACATAGTATGCAAAAACACAAATAACCCCTTATATCAAAAAATGCTTTCAATACACATAACAATGGTAACTTAAAAGAGGGACGAAAGATACCAAAGTGACAGTCAAACTCATAAATTTAAAACAAACTGACAACGTCATGGCTAAAAAGGAAAAAGACAAACAAACAACAGCACACACGACACAACACAGAAAACTAAAGAATAAACAACACGAACCCAACCAAAAATTCAGACAATAAGTCGTTAATGCATTCGAACACATATATCTGAATTCGAGTTATCTAATTTTTTTGTGAAAAATAAATGAACTTTAAAAAAATGTGTGTACACTGTTTCCTTTTGTCTATTTATACACAATTATTGTCTATATTTTTATTATTAGTTTAAGGAGAATTTCCGAACTGTGGAATAACCTCTTAAAATCTGAATAAATCATATCCGCAACTTTTTCAAACAAGTATCTTTCAATAACTGGTAGAAAAAAAACATTACATCAAAATCAAGATATCCAATTAACATTTATTCTACCTAATATAACGATAGTCTTGCATGCTGTTTAATTTTAGTAATATAATTACTCTACAAAGTAGGTATGTAAAACAGCTTTATTTAGAAGACATTACAAGTAATATGAGGTTTTTAAATCGCAAAGACAGTCTTCAAAACGTCAAAACTGGTGACAAAGTTTGCCCGAAAATAAATAGGCACTTTAATAAAAAGATGATTTAAATGAACATAACATTGGTAAAGTAATATTTCTGACAATTAGTCGTAAACGAGTTCGAACACATATGTCGGCATTCGAGCATAGTGATTGTTTTTGTAAAAAATCACCATGAACTTAAACAATTTTAGTGTACACACTGATTACTTACTCCATTAATATATATTAATTGACAATTAGTTATTATTAAGTTCACGATAATTTCCCAACTTGTGGAATAATCTCACAACATTAGAAGCAAATATTTTGGTGACTTTTTTAGACAGGTTATTCGAATTTTGAATGAATGTTATAAAAAAAGCAAAACATCAAGATCAAGATAATCAACTGTTCATTTATGTTATCTTATTTAACGGCACTGTATTTTGTTGTTAAATTTTTCTGAAAATATTAACTAAAAACGAAAAGGCTCTTACAACATCCTTTGCGAATACAATTATGAAAGGAAAGTTAAAAAGTTAAAACTGATGATTTTTTTAAAAACCACAACATGAGCAATGTCATAGAAAGATGCTTTCAAAGAACATAACATTGGAACCTTCATATTTCAGACAATTAGTCGTAAACGCATACGATCACATATAGCTGCATTCGAGCTTACTGCTTATTTTTGTATAAAAATTTAATGAACCTGAATAAATGTATTGCACACTGTTTTTTTGTACATTGCTTACTAACTTCATTAATAAACAATTATTCACAATTTTTTATTAATAATTTCAGGGAAATTTTCAAACTTGTAGAATAATCTCACAACATCCGAAGCAAAAATGTCAGCGACTTTTTAAATAGGTATACTCAAATAACTGTTAGACAAAGACAATAACAATCAAAACCAAGGAGTTATAAAAGACTAAAAAAAAACAAAGGACATTAACATCAACAGTTATAAATGATAAATAAGAAACTACAAGAACTCCATTAAATACCTGGAGTGAAATCAGGTGCTCCGCAAGGGTAAGCATTTCCTGCACCGTATACGGCACCCGTCATGTTATTTCTTTATTCAGTTTGGTAATGATGGAAAGTTATTATGACTTAGGAAGAATATCAAATATGATGTCTGACACACTTTTGTCATAATGGCCAATCAGCTCATGATGGTGACTGTACAATATCTTGAGTGATGACCTTCATTTGATTGATTCATAGCCCTGACTTAGCATCTTTTGAGAAAGCAGTATTCCTCGTTCAACCCAATCAACGTACTTTGAGCTAGCTCTAGAGTAACGTATTAATTGAGACACATATACTCCATATGCTGGTGCCGCTGGGATGTTGCTACACAGAAATGGAAAGTTAACTTTAGGAAAATTAAAATCATCGCGTTTGTCATGAACTATGGTATTCAACCTACCATCAGTAGTTATTTTGAGAAAATCAAGCAATAAAGCAAGACATTCTCATTGGGGTATTAACTGTACATTTATTCTACCTAATATGACGGCACGCTTGCATCCAGGTTAATTTTGCTAATAATATTTACTAAGAAATGTAGGCACATAAAACAGGTTTATTTAAAGGAAATTGCAAATGATAGGGCGTTTTCAATTTCAAGGACAGTCTTCAAAACGTCAAAGCTCGTGACAAAGTTTGACGAAAATATATAATCACTTTTTTTATAAAACGGTGCTTAAAATTAACATAAAGACAAAAATACACAAATTTACCATAGTACAATAACACAATGGCGAGATGTATAAGAACAGGGCCACGTCATATATGTAACAAAGAAACATAAACAGGTATACAGACAAACCGCATAGCAAAAATGGAAGACAAGCACACTTAGGTCTTTTCAGTAGCAAACCTGTTCATAAAAACGCATTGGTTCAATTGACTCATAACCTGTTATAATTATTAAATAAAAAAGATAACTAATGCACGCTAGATTGTACAGATTAAGTGTGTTGTCTAAAACATAGATATCTCTAACATCGATGACATCAATATATGCTAGATTACTTCGAGTTGTTTTCAATAAAATGTGTGAAAACTATCTGAAATGGGGTTCTTAAAATATACTTTAGAAACATATATTATAGTAAGATTATAATAATACAACATTATATGCGAAGAAAATATACTTCATAACATACAGAGTTCTGGACAAATCTCCTTTGCAGTAAATTTCCTTGTCTAGGATTTCTATGATACCAATAAATTCTGAAGCCTTCATTATATATGTTTCTAAGGGTTTGCAACTTTTCCACTGACGCTGATGATCCATGGAATTCTACTAACAACTGTTTGGTATTTCTTAGAGCTCCGGTTTTGATAATATTTGGGAGAGAGGTCCATTCTGAGAACTCTATGTCCATTTTCACAATGTTAACTCTTCCCTAAAATATATAATAAAAACCTTCAAATAAGTACACTACCTACTTTAAATAGATAAAAAGCAAGATATTTAAATAGAAATTTATAATCTACAAATTAGAAAAACTCTTCGATCTATAAAAGCTCATTAGAAGAAGGCAGTTAATATATAACAAAACATTTATATTTCTATGAAATCGATCTAAAACAAAACACAATGAAGGGAACATGACACAGAGATAGAAATAGATGGCCCTCTCTGGTTGTTAGATCAGTCATATATTTTTTTTCTGATAAGCATTGATATAGTTTTATGCAAGCACACATTTGTCCTTAAATGTATATGATAAAGGGCCGGACAAATTTTTTTTATGTTGATCAAAATTAGGGAAAATTTTCTGCAAAATCGTAAGGTATCGTTAAAAAAACAAAATTCACCACGAAAAGCCATGGAACCATATATATTTGAGTGTGGTAAAATCACAAATAGATATCGAGCTCAAACTAGACATCATCAGCTTTTCCATAATAAGTTTATTAAAAACGCCTTTTCAGGAGATAATTGCTCAAAATAGCATTGTCGGCAATGGGCCACCATTTAGTACTTTATATTCTATAATGGTCTCAGAATATTTCAAAAATGGTATTTAAGGAAACAAATCGACATTTAAAACGCTTTGCTAGTGTTGTGATATGTGTGAATAATTCTGTTTTAAGGCTATAGTCTGTTTCTTATTTGCATTCAAGATACGGGTAGGTACGGGATTACATCGCATTGGTGTGTCTTTTCTGTTTTTTTTTCTTCCAAAATTTGTCTTATAGGCTTGTTAGACAGACATAGGCCTAACTGTTGGCGATACTTGTTAGATCTTGACACATCACGTGACACAGAATTCTTCGGATTGAACACTCTTCCATTTTTGTTAAAAACTGCTCCAAGGGCATTTTCATACGCTAAACGATTTTACATCTTTCAAAATTACCCGGACTACTTGTATAGCTAACATAGGCTGTTAGAAGCGTTCTCTTAACGAAAAGAAGCTAAAGTTTGCACATATATCCGATTTATAAAGCTATAGTCCGTTTCAAAATAGTGAATTCATTAATATTAACTGGTCCGATTTTTTAATTTGGTTTTCGGCACAGCGTCACTCAAATTAAATTTTTTGTTGATCTATTTCAGAAGCACATGATTACTTCGAAAAGGCAATACTAGCAAAGAGATAAAATATTACACATGTAACAAACAGTACCGTAATGTCTGCAAAATCAGTATAAGTTTTTACCAACTTTTAAACAGGGGTAGGGTCCAAAAAATAATTTCTGTGTATTATACAGTTTTCAATAAGATATCTTGCATAGAATAATGAATTCAAGTAATGTTCACGTAACTAATGCGGCAAAAAATATCAAATTTCAGAAATGGTTTATAACCGTATAGGTTACAATGTACCAAATCAAATTACATGAACGCAGTCATTTATTGAAGGGAACATGACATAGAGATCAAAATAGATGGCTCTCTGTGATTGGTTGTTATATCATTTATATATTTTTTCTTCTGGAAAGCATTATGAATAAAGTTTCATAAGTTTTGCAAATATTTGATTCTTCCCACGGCGTTATTCGAACCCATGCTACTCAGCTATCGTGGTACCGAATCGCCTTTCACTATGCTCGACGCGTTACACGATTCGACCTACTAGGCTCTACAAAAAATAAAGCTTTCGGTGGACAGGTGTTACCTTTCCTTGTCATTTTTAATCTCGCGTCGTAACATAGTACATGATATATAAGACATGAAGATGGAATTGTTACAGATCAGCTGAATCATCTTTTGTAAAAGATCCTACAAATTAATGTAAGATGCAGTCACAGAAATAATTATATTATAAGTACGTCGGAACCCGTGACGACTCTACAACATACTTTATCCATCGGAGCACTAGTAGTGGTGGTGATAAAAGGCTAAAAATACATTCTGTATATAAAATTTGTCTTGACATCAGCCTTACCATGTTAGATCTGTAAATTAATATATATTTATTTATCTTACCTCCTACAGATTTACAGAGATAGGATTGGTTAAAGGACTACACGTGGTGACTATATATATATTTGATATAGGGTGTTCTAAAAATATAGGGTTAGTAACCATACATGGTTAGTTACCATAAGGTGTGAGTAAGGAGTAACTTCCCTTTCAATGCAAAAAAAAAGATACCATAACCCTTTATAATCAAAGCGCGAAAGCGCTGTAAAGGCAGTTAATTACAGGTTGTGCGTATTTCTGGTCCAGTTATATCCTTATCTTACATAGAACAGAGGTGGTTTGTAGTATCTAAGATTTAGAGTTCTCTTGTACCTAGTTCACCTATATCTATAGTCTACTGTTTACAGTATATTTTCTGTACCTCGCCATGAAATGCATTTTTAAGACATATAAGAACTTTTCCCTTTTTATATAAATAGACTATTTTTAATTATTGATTATATATACATATTCAATTACTCCCATCCTATGAAAAATAGTTCACAAAGATTGACTAGTCTCCGTACTGTGTGTATTGCAAGAACATCAAGTAACATTATGGTAAATGTACATAGTAACATGTCAACTCTTGTGATGACCATACTTTTTTTACATACCCGCCAACTGTCACTATTTGCGGGATATTTCCCCCATGGAGGCTCCCAAGTGGAAATTTTGTAAGAGCAATTTTGTCCACTATCTTAAAGATAACAATTAATTTAACAATGGCTATTGAGCTTGTTAAAGCACGAAGAAACCAAAAAACCACATTAGAATATATTTGAAGGCCCCCTTGAAGGTTTTGTAGGGCTATAAGAACCATCTTTCACGTAAAACCCCCATGGGCATTTTGAAAAGTTGGCAGCTGCAGGTATGTTTCTAACTCCAAGCAAAACTATTTTTCAGTATAAACATGATGAAGTAAACTACCGGTATGAATGAAAAAGGAGTTTTTAATTAAGGAAACAATGACATCCGGTGGCCATAATAGCTGTCTCATTAGCATTTTAACCACTCACCATATTTGCAATTAAGACAACAGAAGAAAATTTTTCAACGCAAAAACAAAACTTACTTGTAAATATGAAATTCTCTTTACGGTTTGAGTTTTTCTCATTGTTTGAGATTGTACAGTAGTACTTGTAACTGCTTGTACCCATTTCTTATTCACTTTAGATTGATAAACTCACTAAATATCATGTATATATATACATTTTACTACATCTCCTTATTTCTATATGCATTACAATTAATAACATGAACAATTGTAATTCAAATTTATATATCAAAGCAAAATGAATTGCACCACTTTCATTTATGCATCCTTTGGCAAAATACAAGTTCTAAAATGACACAATATATATTTATTTATATAAAAATAAAATTTAGTATACGACTCTTAAAGGGGCACTAGCTACGAGATATATTACAAATGTAAAGTTTTATTTTGTTCAATCAATAATGAAAGTGAAATAACAATTCGCTTTTTGCAGCCAAAAAGGTTCAATTTTGTCAAATTACGCTAAGAAACATTGATAATTAGTTATTTACTTGCAAGTGAATGAGTCGACCTCTTTAAATCCGTATTCATGTGAACTTCAATTTACCCCCTAGCTCGAGATTGACAACGCATGCATTGTACGTGTACTGCTTATTTAAAGAAAAAGAATTTGACAGCTAGTGCCCCTTTAACAGGTATAAAAAATGCAAAGCTGTGTCATGATTTGCGAAATCTGTGTTGAAAACATAGGCATTGATGGTGTTTGAGTAATTCCATCTGTGAAGCTCAACATTAGCTCGACAGTTGGTGGTGGACAGTTATAAATCCTTTCTGCAGGATGAATGACTTTTCAGGAAAATCAATTTCACAAATCAAAACTTTCCTCTAGATTTCTCCTACAATATTCATCCAGTTTAGTTCTTTTAGTTTAACGGGACACCGTCCTGATTTTTAATTTTGCAAACCATTCAGTCTCTTGCTTGCAAATGGTACATGAACATAGGATGGCAATGGATTCTTATATAGGCATGATAGGTATGTGTGTTGCACAAGTCTTTCACAAGTTTCAAAAAAGCTAATGTTATAAAACTTTTTTTCAGGGCACAAACCCACTTTAAAGAGACTTGTCTACTGCCATTGCCATCCTATTTTCATGTACCATTTGCAAGCAAGAGACTGAATGGTTTGCAAAATTAAAAATCAGGACGGGAATCCGGGTCCGTTCGCCCTGATACCTGTTCGCCCAGGGTCCGTTCGCCCTACTTTTTTTTTAATTGTTGTCCAGTTGCATAATGTTTATTATTTGAACAGAATATGTTAAAGTTTGTTGAAAAATTTACCGAATATTTGTATTGCAGCAACCAATATATAATTTTCCCTTTGATTTGCATAGTATACTGGAATACAATGTATTAATTTAGTAATTAGTAAGTATAGAAAGTCCCTGTTTTATCATAACAAAATGTTTGTTTTTATTATTAATCCATCAAAAGACAAGTATCACAACAGTCAGTGAGAATTATTATGTCATTGAACAATTAACAATCCTAAAAAAGCCATAAACTTTTAGATAATTCCATACGTTTTCCTAAATTTCAAAAATATATACGGTACCATATAATTATTTAAATAAGCTTAACCAGCTTCAATGACCTGAATATTATTTTAGTAGGGCGAACGGACTCTACGGGCAAACGGACCTAGGGCGAACATGTTATTAGGGCGAATGGACCGGATACCCATATATAACTATAACATAGAAGAAAGCCTCATTCATGTCAATGTTTTGTTCCTGTTTATATTGTCATTGATATTTTTCAAGAAAGCCTGAGGCATATAGCTCATGAATTCCTGTCATTACATCCTAAATTAACATAATTACTGCTAAAATAATTATCAGTATGATATACCTCTTGTAGGAAAACCTTATTATTGTATCATTCACCAAAAAATCTCAAACAGATGACATTGAATAGTAATCCCAAAAATTATGACGTCTTGAATTAACCCCCCTTTTTTTATTCTAAAAGCGGTTTCAAACAGACTTTGGTTTAATTGCATGGCGATTATATAAATAACAGTATATATTTCTTAAAGAAAATAATGTTTACCATGAATAGTTTCCTGAACGTAGTCGTTTTCGGTAAATGTGCCTTGCAAACAACAGCTGATTGAGATGGACTCTACGATTTCATCGTGACAATCTACGTATGAGCCATGGCGTTGATCCAACTTTTCCTTCTTATTAAGTCATTTGGAAATGCATGTCCTCCTCTTTAATGAAACTCAGGTACACAACAACAACAAAGACAAGGCATCGTTAATTGTGTAGTTGTTTTACAGTGCAGAAACGGAAGTTAAGGACGGAACTGACCGGTCTCACTAATAAGAGACAAAAAGAATTTTAGCAACAAACAGCGACAAGAAGAATAATTTAGTGACGAAGCGACCATAACAAACAAGGGACAAGCGAATCGCTATTCTCTCACGAGGCTATTCTCATTTGGTGTGATAGTGTGAAGCCACACCTATTAAATATGTCCTTATGAAGAACGACGAATTTCACTGTTTAATAGAAAGGAAATGATATTGCCAGAGACATATATACACATGTGTATATATGTCTCTGATATTGCATAGTTTTGATTCCAAACAAATCTTTAAAAGGAGGTTGGAAAATCGTTGTTTTGATTTCCAATTTTTAGCGTTTGCATAAAACATATTCTCTATATCTAATAAAAACTAGACAATCCCTTTCTTGTTTATAATAAAAAAAAGAAGAAATTATCTATGAATGTAATATATAAAAAAATGTTTTATAACCGCCCTTTAATAAAAATAATGTATTCTTAAAAATATCTATTGGCAATAAGTTGTTGCAATGATATTTTTTTACTTATGTATCGTCGCTAAATAGTCTTCTTGACGCTTCTTATCGCTAAATTAGTTTTATTGTCGCTTCTTATCAGTTTTTGACGCTTCTTGTCTCTTATTAGTGAGACCCAGATTCAGGAACGATAATTTCATACTTGATATAACTGAGACCGAAATAACTATAACGTCATACGGCTTCACGTACAGAAATGCTTTAAATTGTATAATATGCAATATAGTTCATGTTCAGTTGACTTTTAATTGTAATCAATTACTGAAATGATTTTAAAATATCTTTAGATCGCAGATAATACTCGAAATTGACCCGTTCTCTTTCCACACGGAATTCAAATAATGATAGTTTGTAATCAGGTTGACTGCTTATAATGCAAAATAACAGAGTTACTTCCCTTTCAAAAAAAAAAAAAAAAAAGAAATCTGAAAGAATTCAATAGACAAAGAAATTGATACATGTAATCAACGATTGAAATAGATTCATAAAATAAACTGAAAGCTAAAAAGTTGTTATTGTTGGCATATATTTGTTTTCTGTTTAGACAAATGGAAGTAGGATCTAAGTACTAAGTATTATATACTTGATCACTTTGATAGGCCGCAAAATACTAGAGGTGAAGAAAGTCGGTAAGATAAATTCGTTACACGATGTGCTAGTGAGCTAATACGATATATATCGGGTCAATAAATACCATATGGGGAATCGAGCGTCGCTCTTACCCCATATGGAATTTACTGACACTCTATATATCGTATTAGGTCAAATACACACCATGTAACTAATAATATAACCTCTGTATCCTCTCTTTGAGGTAAGATAACTCAAAATCGTTTTATAATTCCCGTAATTTTGCAGGATAATAAACATTGGCAAATAAGCTGTGTCTCCTGTCGTTTTCTTTTTTTTTTGAGAATCGAGAACTAAATTTTACGAACTGAGTGTCCAAAATTAGCAATGGTTGTTGCTAATTTTGTCTATTATAAATATTGAATAAACAATATAATTGGTTGTCAACCATTCAAAAACATTGAATTGTTTATTAATATAATCCATAATAATGTAGGTCAACAGTAACATTGCAACCCCGGGTCCTTAACAAAAATACGAACAATATTAGTATAGAGACTGAAAAGACATTTAAAAATTGAAAATACCAAATTTCCTTTCTAGTATTTGTTAATGTAAACGCATATTATGTTACTGGCTGCATTGCTTTATATTCTAAACAAACAATAAATCAAAGAGCTGAATAGCTCTGAGGGGAAAGACGGCTCCTGTTTCCGTATTATATTATTATTTTTTTTTTTGGGGGGGGTGTATCTTTTGATAGCCTTCATATAAAGAATGAAAAAAAGAACAGGTTGACAATATTGAAATCAATTGTTGTTTAATGTAATTTCCTTTCCTTAGTTTAGGATTCAATTTGGACCAATGGAAGAGATCTGCATCTTTCAAATCTAAACATTCGATTAGTTAATTATCTAAAATTCAACGCAGTTCTGTCATTTAACAACAACTACAATTTTTTGAAATCTTAATTCTGACCACTGAACTGCAGGCCATTTTCCATTTTTTGTGACAGTACCCTAAGATTTTTTTTTTAAGAAAGTTGGGACTGAAAAATCTATTCAGTTTTAAATTTCCAATGATTATAAGTTCCCAGTTACAACTCTCACCACAGGGATACAGGTACTAATAAAAAAAAACATGATTGATGTAAACTGTGAGAAGCTTGTTTCCAGATCTTACATTTTGAAATATTTGTAAATTTCATGAATAAATAGGTTTAAACTACAAATGCCACATTTTTGATTTAATTATTTTTTTACCATTACAATGATTATGTTTGTACACACATTTAGTTTAAATGGAAGACTACTAATCATATACTAAATGTCACATTTTAAGTGTTCAGATACATTAACTTTTATTTTAGTGGATAATAACTCATCAATTGAGGTGCTCCTGAAATGGCGGAAGATTCTCAAAACAGAATTTTACAGAAAAAAAATGAAAAAAAGCGTTTCTCTCCCCAATCTTATCTATCCCCACGGACTTTGTTTACTTTCAAAGTTGTTGATCTACTAATTAAAGTATTGCATGTTGATGTTTGAATCATCTACAGCAAACAAAATTATGTTTAAATTTAACAAACTCCAATTTTTAATTAGTGCACGATCTCTGAGAATGATTTAAATAACCAGTGAAGGATATCCTTGCTTCTGCGTAGTGCCATTCCAACAATGACGTCACTATCATATAATGTAGGTTGGATATATTTAGAATATCTCGTCATACTGATTTTTCCGGATTGTAAAAGAAACGTAAATAGTGTAAGGGAGAGCTCAATATACGATAATTTCACGAGAAACAGAAGGACAATGCGTAAAAAAAGTGTTTCAAGTCAATCTATACATTTGTGTGTTTCCTTCTCATTAATCTCAGTAAGATTTGTTGGGGGGTTTTCCGCACTATGAAAACAAAATAAATGATGTGAGGGGATGACACTCTGGTCAATCCCATAGGGGATTGACGGCTTGAAGCCGTCGTTCCCCAAAAACCAATCAAATACACAGGTTATTTTTTTCAATCATATTTAATGAATGGCTATTATTTATTTTGAATTTATTGAACCATAAAATTAATTTTTGACTCTTCACATTGAATAATCCGCAAAGCGGATTATGTCAAATGTGAAGAGTCAAAGTTATCAATGAAATGACGTGTGCTTAAATTTACGTAACACAAGGCTACGTAATTACCTTAATCAGTACTGGCTGATACAGTGAACCTACCATATACTTAATACCTTAAATAAAGGCAACAGTAGTATACCGCTGTTCGAAATTCTTAAATCGATAGAGAAAAAACAAATCCGAGTTAAAACCTAAACCGAGGAAAACGTATCAAATATAAGAGAACTACGACACAACAGAAACATACTATTAAATTGTAACTCTCACAGAAACGAACTATAATATAAGAATGGCCATTTTCCTGGTTTGGTACAGGGCAATTTAAGAAAACAAATGTTAGGTTAAACCTGGTGTTGTGGCCTGCCGTGTTCTTACACGTTTCCTTTTGATACATTCAGGCATTTGAGAGTTCTTCGATGACAATTTACATTGTTAATTTCACTAAGACAGTTTTATTCTAATATTATAAATATTAGATTGAAAAATAAAAATATGTTTAAACCTTGATAATTCACTAGAAATGTGCATCGATTTTTTTTTCTTTTCCAAAATTTTAAATTTTAACACCTACTTAAGGTTGAGAATATATGAGACTAATTTATACGAGTTGGTTGACCATTATGAAATATCTATTTCACAGATGTTAACAGATATTTACCTCGTGTTTTAACTGTACAATGCCGTACCGTTGTTTTGAATGTAACTTACCGTATACGACTTATTACCACGTTTGTAACAACATGAACAACACGACGGGTACCACATGAGGAGGAGGATCTGCTAACCCTAATACTAAGATCAACCCCCGTTTTATGGTTTGGTTTGTGATGCTCAGTCTTCAGGTTTTATTTTATATATCTTTGTTGCGTGTTGTTTACTATTGTTTGTCTATTGGTCGTTTTCTTTTCTGAACATGGCGTTTTTCTGTTTATTTTTGACTTATGAAATTTACCGTCACTCTGGTATCTTTCGTCCCCTCTTATACACATTTAAGATATCAAAATATATTAAGGTGAATGTGGATCAACCTTTTTATGCTCAATCATAGATCTACTTACTTCTATTTCAGATGCTGGTTAAAGTACGTATATGTTTTTAAGTCAATACCTGATTTTAGAAGACAATAATGCCCAAAAAAAAAACACATGATTTATTGATTGAGGTAATGAACTTGTTCATATATATTAACCCCTTATTGTATGTCAACACTTTGAGCTTAATGGTTGGTTTTAAATATGTTCAGTTTCGTTTTTTTTATACAGTTACATACACGTATGATAACAAAAACATTGAACTGCGAGAAAAAATGGAAATGTAGTTACGAGTTCAATGTAGTTCCGTGTTTATCCCAATGTAATTGATAATGTACAGTGCAAGATCATTTCATAGGGAAAAAAACCATAAATGAACTATTTACTTCATTAGCGGGGGCTTGGGTCTTTTGTGATTGTCCGATTCATCATTATCGGTACTGATTTCTCCAGCTTTGTAATGAATGTAGTTACAACACATTTTATGGTTAACCAGCAGGATACATGTAATTTGATAACAGGATTAATATGAATTTAATATATACACTACTGTGACCATGAGGAGATTGAATGTTATCCCTTAATCATGAAGTATTCATACTTTACACTTATTTTAACAATTGCTGTAATGTTTAAGATGGGTCTTCATCTATCAAAGCAAAATAAAAAGCCGGTGATAATTCAGCATGGCATACGTAGACAATAGTTCATATCAGTGTGTTGGTTTTAAATAAATATAAGACGAGGCAAGATTGTTAATGGACCATATTTGTGGACGACTTAATTTATAGAAAATTTGTATGTACTATCGATTTTAGTCATTCTTCTTCATGGTAGATTTTGTCTTCAAGTAGCTCAACCGTGTAAACGAAAGCCCTGTGATTTGAATGATTACATTTGTAATATTTCGAATGAGATATATAAACGCCATACATTGTAGGCATGCCTTGTTACTTCAGTGACTGCAGATAATTTGAAAGCTCTTATTACCTAGTTTGTCATAGATCACAGTAAAACAGTTCAACACTGTACAGGTCAAGTAGAAGAGAAATAGACGAAGCAGCACAGCAGTTTGTTTCGATGGTATCATTTATGCTAATATGACGGGTAAACATGTAAATGAAATGCAAAACCTCACTAACATTTTGATTTTTGAGTGATGGAAAACCATAAGTAAAATTAGAAGACAAACGCTTTTTCATTTTTCTTTGGCGTATGAATTATCCTCAAATTCTCCTTGCATATAAGTTCTTATTGAGAACACCTTATTGTCTTCATTTTTATTCAGAAATGTCTACACAATGTTCCACGTAATCGGATGAACATTTTTATTATAATAGTTTTTCATGTCGTTAAAAGTTGCAAATTAAATCCAATAAGATTATGTAAGTTCTATCAAACGTTTAAACAAAAGTTAACAGTATATAAACCGTAAGTTACCAGCGTTTAACTTGTAGTAAAGCAGAGTATTTTAGAGTAACACAGTATTACAAGACCATGGTGTCTTTTTTGTCCTTTCAAATTTATCACTATAAACATCTACTTACTGAAGTATGGTTCAAATTATCAACTATATCTTTTAATGTGGAGATTTTCCATTTTCTTAATTTGCCCGTTACGCTGCTCAATCCCAGGTTATGGAACCATATTTGGTCTCCGCGTCTAAAATCTGGTTGCCCGATACTAAAATTGAAAGAGACATATACAATGCGGCAAATTTGATACATATGTACGTGTGATGAGTTATCTAATCTCTATAAGAAATGTTCACAATACATAAGTATGAAATTTAAAGAATAACTTTTTTTTTTAGAAATTGGTAGATAAATAAAGATTCTTACATTGATACCATTGGATAATCGGATTTATCAAATCGAGATAGGTAAATTATCAAATTTCAAAGTCCGAGCATATCGAGATTGGACAAATCCGATAATCCATGTGTAACTTTGTAAGACACTGTTTCTCTAATGATCAAAACATTGTTTTTTTGTTAAACGAGTGCCCCTCACCCTCCACGAAGTTGTCAATTTCTTTAACACCTGTTAGCATATTTTTATTTATCCACTTAGCTTAAAAGGTTATGAACCTGAAAATCATCCAATAATATTTTGAGTTCACTGGCAACCACACGTTGGTTATTTTATTTATACAATGGGTTCGGAAGGGAATACAGTTCAATAGAATTAGAGAAAACAGAATAATGTCACAAAACGTTCTTCTTGTCTAGTAGAGTTTCATAAATTAAAACACATAGTACACATTCATATAGAAACGCTAACGCTATGTAACATTATAAATTTGCAGGTAAACAACACTATAAATTTGATGCACACAGCCCTTATACTGTAGCATGTTGATCTATTGTAATAAAAAATCATAATATGTAGTAAAATTTGTAGATTTAGCTAAAAAAAGTCCTTATATTTGTATAAAATAACATTCGTTCATAGTGGAAAATTGTTTTAACCTTCAATAAGCTATCAATTAAAAATTGCTTGTTAGTCCCTCTCTGTGGTTAATATTTGATAACTCTGGTTAATTTCCCAATCAATCTATCATGTAGGGGAGATAAATAATTCGGCTTACATTTATAGTCTTTTCAAAAATGATAAACGGTTCTTTATAGTGGTATGTAATCATTTTAAATGTTTCAAATTTATGAAATTATATTCGTACATCAATGTCGTTGATACACCAATAACAACAACTGACATATATTGAATTGATACATTTCTTAATCATTCAAAATAAAATCCGAAACCTATACTTAATTATATAATAATGAACCTGTTAAAGGGAGACAATACTCGCATAACTTTTTTTCGAATCGGCACATAATACAAAAGAATGTCAATCTTGCATACAAATGGCACATCAATATAATTAATTAACTGTGCATTCGTGCTCCGCCTTCAATAAAGATTCTTAATTATAAATATAACTGAAAGTTGTTAATATATAGAATAGTGAAGACTTATGAAAGCTAACCCACTGTAAAAAATGTTTCTTTGAAATGTTTTAAAACGTACTCAGAAAATCTAGCCACTTGACTTTCATAGCTCATAATTTACGTTTTTACACCATATTTTAATGAAGAAGTTAAAGAGTATTTGCTTCTCACAATGTAAGACGCAATACAAATTGTTATGATATCTGATATATGGACTTGACCACCAAAACTTAACCTTGTTGACTGATCCTCGAAATAGGTCGAGGTTAGGTGAAATCTGTCTGATTAGTATGAGGACCTTGCAAGGTGCGCACATCCCAAATATAGTTATCCCATCACTCACAATAAGAGGGGAATAAAAAATAAAAAAAAATCTTAACTTTTTTCTCAACTAGTCACTGAACCATGAAAATGAGACCTAGCACAATGGACATATGACAAACAGGTACTGCATAAGGCATCCGTATACAAAGTATGTAGGCTCCAGGTATTCTACCGTCTGAAACATTGATCTTAAAAGAATTAAGCTAACGGTACCGCCGCCGTAGAATCACTATCCCCCTGTCGAGCTTTCTGCGATACAAGTCGCAGGCGTGACAAAAATTATTAATAACGTAATCCGTGTCATTATATCGCTAGCTAGCTCTCCACATGGACATATAATTAACTTTCATTAGAACGTTCCAAATGATCTCTTCAAAACTAAAGAACTGATTTCTTTCATATAATGTTTTTATTAGGTCTTACCTTGGATCAAAAGAGTGGACGTCACATCCGTAGGTTTTTATTATAAAATCATCAAAACTGAAGTCCTTGTTTATTCTACAAGATAATATTAAGCTATTTGTAGATTTCATAATATTGGTATGCGTTGGTCAAAGTACATGTGTAGACGAGACTGAGGTTATGAGTTCGATTCGCGCATGTTGCAGGTGCGCTTGATCCCAATCTTTGTTGAAAAGAATTGTCGTATACTGATTAAACTTGTGTATGCTTGCATGTGTTTGTCAGTATATTGCTCCACAGAAATTATTACTTTCATTAAAACAAAACGTTATAACTGCTTTTTACAAAACTTGTCTCTCATATAAACAATCATTTGTCTTTTGACATTTTGTTACTTGTCCAGCACATATGCACACATATTTGGAAAGGAACCAACAACACCATTATTATCATTATTGCATGGATATTCTATAACGGGAAAAGAAAAGAACAGTACACTATGTGTGCTTTCATTACAAATTGCTTGGCTAGAATAATAACAATTACACAAGCAGGTACTCATTATGTTTAAATCACACATTTCAATTCATTATGGTAATAATTAAAAATCATGTTTTTTCATTCATATTTTAAATTCATGTGAAAGATTTCCCCCAATGGTAAGCTGGAAACATGTCATCAACTATTAAAATTCAGATATAATCACCTAAAACACATTTCGAAGGTATATTCAATTTCTAAGATATAAATAAAGATGTCTACATAATGATGTATTGGTATAACAACCCATTTGGTGTGTAATTACTGTTTATTTCATTTCACTGAGTTGTACTTAGTCCGATTTATTACAGACAAAATAAAAAAAGACAAAGAAATGACGTTTTTGATTTTATCGAACGTAATCTATGTATTACTGGTAAATTTTTAAGCTAAGGATTTCATAACCATGAATTACTTCAAACCTTTAATAGAAAATTTCAATATATATAAAGGTTTGTTTTTGAAGTTTGGTTGTACCTGTAGAAAACTTATTTAAAACGGGATACCACATCCTCGTTTTTACGGAATGTTGTCAACCGTGCCCGGAAATTTAGAAATGATTCTGGTAAACTTATCGCTCCTTTAAATAAACTTACTCTAAAAGGTTACCAATTCAACACTGTAATAAGATCGTTGAATATTGTTTTCATTTGTATAAATATGGATTTTGTTATCAGTATACATTAAAACCAAACTAAATATTACTACTAGGTTATATACATATAAAACTTCACGCATCTACAATCTGTCGATACCCATATCTTGGCATTGCACAAGATCATATTTTTCTCTGACTGTTAATGACGTCTTTACACTACATCCAATGGATGTTGGCTGTGTATGGATTGATAATTTAGTCTCAGATGCATGATTTTTTTAATTAGTTGTTAGTGGATTTTAACTAGCTGTCAATTAACTGCTAGTACTTTCAGATATGTACCTTGTGTTCTTTGTGCTGTTGGGATGTACACGTACCAGGCCACTTCCACTTGTAATTTTGGCTATCTGATGTGTTAAGCCTTTTGCAACTGATTTATATAGTTCGTTCGTATGTTGTTATGTTATTCCACTGTCCTGGATAGAATAGGGTTGGGATCCCGTTAACATGTTCAAACCCGCCACATTCTGTATGTATGTGTCTGTCCCAAGTCAGGTGCCCGTAATTGAGTGGTTGTCATTTGTTTATTTGTTACATATTTGTTTTTCGTTCTTTTTTTTGTACATACATTCGGTCGTTAATTTTCTCGTTTGAATTGTTTAAAATTGTCATTTTCGGGCCATTTATAGCTGACTATGCTCATTGCTAAAGGCCGTACGATGACCTATAGTTATTTGATTCTGTGAGATTTTTGTGTCTTGTGGAGAGTTGTCTAACTGGCAATCAAACCACATCTTTTGTTTATCTTAACTTAATTAAAACCGCAAATTAACACACAATGAACGAATAAATTTGATCTATGATACATAAATACAAATACATAGTTAATAAAAGTTATAAGGGATAAATAGTTAATGTAAGAAGTAAATAAATCGGTTCAAACAAAATTGAAATATGATACTGCTGTGAAATATTAAAACAATTTTAGGAAAATTATCACTTTTGAAAAAAAAAAGCGGCGTTATATAATACACAGTCAGATAAATTAAAATAAGTTTGTTGTTAGTGTACTTCTTCTTCTGTGTGTACAATCCTCCGTTCAGGAAAATCAATAAATTTCCTGTATATCAACAAAACCAATCCATAATTTAACACATATGGGATGAACATATTAACAATAAAACTATACAATTGGTGCTAGATAAAACTCCCTGTATAGCTGCCAGAACAGTATTTCATGAGACAATAATTAATTTTGATGTTCATAGTACGAAGAAGTGAAAATGTGTAGTAACTCCAAATAATCAAAGCTGGTATATCGACAAGATCCATGTTAACATTAAATAACAAAAAAACATTACAAATAGTATCAACAGGTTAAATTAACAAGAAAGTACGATTATCAGAAACTCAATTTCACTTTGACTCACCCAAATGAATAAACTAAACACGGGAAAAGAGGCCTATAAGGTTTGTCATGACAAACATTCCATCCCCCATCGATCATATCACCTATCCGTAACACCTCTGTACAATGTGTTTGCAACGATGTTAGATATCTACAAAGTCAGAAGATTCTCGTTAATTTTACTAGGACGTGTTACGAAAAAAGTAAAATCACAAAAATACTGAACTCAGGGGAAAATCAATTCGGAAAGTCAATAATCACATGGCAAAATCAAATAACAAAACGCATCAAAAACGAATTGACAAGAACTGTCATATTCCTGACTTGGTACAGGCATTTTCAAATGTAGAAAATGGTGGATTGAACCTGGTTTTATAGCTAGCTAAACCTCTCACTTGTATGACAGTCGCATCAAATTCCATTATATAGTCACCGATGCGTGAACAAAACAAACAGACATAATAGGTAAAAATGTCAAAAATAGGGGTACAGCAGTCAACATTGTGTTATCATCTTAATCACTATAAAACAACAAATGTAACGAAGAAGCACAAAAAGGCATACATCAAATTAACATCCTCATTTTGATTATATTATACGATTATATTTGTCTATGTAAAATGCACCCATCAAGGAAGGAGGGTATGGGTACTGGTGTAAAATTGCGCGTTTGAAATTCGCACAGGTAGACATGAAATAATTTTGTCGTTCAAAGTATGACGGGATGCATAAATACAGTCACGCAAAATAGATATAACAAACACTGACTTAGCAGTTAAAGTAATAATAATAAATAAAATAATAGTGTGGTTCAAAGTATGACGTGATACATAAGTACAGAGTCACGTAAAATGTATATCACAAAAAAAGTTGGTTAACAGTAAAAGTAATATTAATGAATAAAATAATTTTGTCATTCAAAGTATGACAAGATACATAGATACAGAGTCACATCATAAAATAATTTTGTCGTTCAAAGTATGATGGGATACATAAGCACAGAGTTACGTCAAAAGGATATCTAAAAAAACAGACAACAGTAAAAGTAATATTAATAAAGACAAATAAAAGAATAATATAACACGTAATTAAGATGATAAACAACGTCAGTACGCAAAATCTATACTTCAAGACCATCGTGTATTATTTGTGAAGTTGATACGGAATATTTATCAACAAGTTCTGGGTACCTTCCGATGAACTTTTTTTAGAAAAAGGACGAGACGTTCTTTGACATACCCCTGGTTCATCAACTTTCTGCTCAGACACTGGTGACGTTTTACAAAGTCTGAGTAGGAGCTGCAAGCTCTGGAATACCGAATAAGTTGGGAAATGTATATTCCATATGCAGGTGAAGTTGGTATGTTGCTACTAAGGTGGGGAAAATTGATAATTTCAAAATCAAAATCGTCTCGTTTGTCATAGATTCTGGTACTAAGATGACTGTGTATGTCAAATTCGAGGTATAAGTCTAAAAATGAGGCGGATGAAGCCGTGTCTGTTGTCTCTTTAATTTCTAGTTCTGGTGGATATATTAATGGAACCCAATCAGAAAAGTTAGGATTGTTAATGGAAAGAACATCATCAATATATCTGAAAGTGAAATTAAATAACCTGGCTTCTTTGATCTTTTTGTTTTTGACAAGTGTCTGAAGGAACTCCGATTCATATGAAAACAAGAAGAGGTCAGCAAGGAGAGGCGCGCAGTTCGTTCCCATAGGAATGCCGACAGTTTGTTGAAAAAGTCTACCTCCAAACTCAACAAATATGTTGTCGATAAGAAACTCCAGCATACTGACCACTTGTTCTTTTGTGTAGCAGGTTTTACCTTTTTGTTTGTCACTATTAACGAAATATGCCTTATGAAATCCCAAAGTAATAAATTTATAGCGTATGCTACCATTTTTATGTTGAAAGGCATTGTGGATTATTTCTTTTAGGCGATTTTTCAATTTCACATGGGGAATGGTGGTATACAGGGTTGAAAAATCAAAAGTTTTGATAGAACTAATTTCAGAAATAGACCGAGATTTAAAATTGTCTAGAAGTTCTTTAGAATTTTTAAGAATCCACATATGGTTAATACCACTACGCGAGTAAACAGTTTCACAGTATTTCTGAAGACCCTCTTTCACTGCGGATAAAATTTTAGTCAATCTAATGGACAATTCATTAGTGGAACATGAAGATGAGCCAGCAATATACCGTTGTTTGTACGGAATTTTATGAAGCTTTGGTATCCAATACAAACAAGGTAAGTCCTCCGATTTGGTGTTCAATGTAATGTTTATGGAAGCCATGAAGGACTTATGATTTGCTAAAATCTCATCCTTGTCAAATGATATGTCTTTGTATGTGGGATTACCTGAGTGCTCCTTTATACCCAATTCTTTTACAAGACATTCGTAGTAATACGATTTACATACAAAGACAATATTATTTGAAGCTTTGTCCGCAGGAACAACAACATACGTATCATGAAGAGATGATAGACATTTCATGGCCTCTTTGTCTCTGAAAATGGACTTTGGTCGATCGTTAACACAGTTTTTCAACTTGTGAATGCGACGTTTTATCAGAGACCTGATAGTTTTAACCCATTCTGACAAAGTGTCCAGTTCAACTTCTTCTCGTTTAGCCCATGCTCTGGCGTAGTCCTCAATGGAATCCATAATTATTTTGAAGTTATGGTTCCAATTGATGTGTTGGGGTTCTCTAAACTTAGGACCATGAGAAATCACCTTTCGGAGATTTTCATGTTGAATTATGTTTAGATCTCCAGTTATAACATGACCAGAGGGGCTGTAATTATAAGGCGAGTGGGAACAGTTACATGTCGGAGGGCTTTTTAAGTATTGTTCTAAGTCAAGGTCCTGCAATGCTTGTTTATAGTTAAATATTTTAGGTGAAATGGTTTTGGTGTAACTGTAGGATACAATAGGAACAGATTGATTTTGAAAATAAATAGGAATTTTAGATGTTACCTCCTTGTGATGTAGAACGTTGCCGAGATTGATTGCATCAATTCCTCTATTGGCAAAATCAACAGGAAGGAATTTCCTCTTTTCCTCATGTAAAGGTTCCGATCTTACTGGTTTGAAAAGTCGGAAAAGAGCTACATCACAAATAATACTGACTAGTCTGTATATTGCAGAAAATGTATTGGTGCCTCCTTTGTCAAGTGCATAATCTCTCAAACGTTTAGAAAAATAACTGGCAGTGAAAAGAGAATAGTTCTTATGTAATGTAACCCTAGTGGATGATGAAGATGTGAAAGAAGGTCATCAAAGCTCCCAGAGAGTGATCTAGATTTGGAAGACTTTTTAACATTAGGCCGATGGTAATGTTTTTGCCCATGACTACGTTGTTGTCGTAAGGTAGTATTAAATAAACTCATTACATTAATATCACTGCAGGCAGGACTTGACAAATTTCCTACTCCTTTAATATTGTCATTGCAACCATATGGCATTGCAGTCCCTAACTCCCTTATCCAGAAATTTTCTCTATCTTTGCGGAAAGGAGTACTTAGTACAGGGCTATTTGTGTGGTGATAAATTTTCTCAATGATGCGTACTTTACTTATTTATCAATGTAGACTGCTATGAGCTGAAATTTATTTCCACACATTAGGGTGTTACCATTGATTGCTTGGTTTAAGTTATTGTTTGTTTCTACTTGTTTCCGAATTCGAATTTTTATACAGTATCTGCGCATTGTTAGGGTTCGTTAAATTGGTTATATTTTCTGTATCGATTTTTTGATGTTTGTTACTGTTGTATGTTTTTTTTCTTGATTATATGTCCAGTCGCATTGATAGATTTCAAACCGTCTTAAACATTAATGTTAACGTTAATAGATTGTAACTGCAGTTTTGAAACTGTTCGAAAAGGGGGACGAAAGATAGCAGAGGGAGAGTTGAACTCATTGATAGAAAATAACTGACAATGCAATGGCTGAAAATAAAAAGACAAATAGACAAAAAATAGTACAGAAGACACAAAATAGAAAACTGTAAGGATTAAGCAATATGAACCCCACCAAAAACTTGGGGTGATCTCAGTTGCTCCAGAAGAGTAAGGATTTCTAATCATAATACCTCGTTAATGACTATCACATAGCTATATTTCAATATCCATAAGCTGGTGTGATATTCAATACGTTTGTAGTTTTGCACGTGATGATAATAATATAAGTAACATATATTTTTATAGCATCATATATCATAACCGATTTATTTCGACTCGTGATATCCTTGACGTTCTGGAGGAGTTACAAATAATTAACTAAAAAAATATGGTGTTCATAGTTAAAATGAATCAAGGTCTTTATGAACGCAAACATAAGTTGTGTGATGCATCTATATTGTACTGTAATATTTCTCAAAATATCAAACATACTGTATGAATTGCCTTGATTTAACCTTATGAATATTTAAACTATCACAATATACCTTGTATATAGTTCCAATCGTTTTGCGTTGTTTAATTGTCTTAACACCGTGTCCTCTGGGATACCTAGGTGCCCATGCTCGCTCTACAAAATGTTGTAAAATGTGCGCAATATTAACTTATTGATAGAAAAATAAAAACGCATTATATTCACGGAACAAGAGCGCAGTTTTATCGTACTCATATACATTTTACAAGAACCATGATTATATTAATAAAAGAAACCTAGCCATGTAATCAATGAAACAATTATAATGTCTACTTGGGATCTGAACACCTCAACAGAAAGACAAAACATCTTAGTTTGGTGCTGACAATGCCATCTTGGTAATGTTCTATACTGATATAAATGCAGTATACGTGGTACCAATATGCACTGCCATCATGTTAGATATATAACATCAAAATTGAGTAAAATTCGCAGCAACATACTCCATTTATAATATATTAATATTGAACAAATCAATTCTTAGTGGGTAGGCAAGGATCAAAAGTCATAGTTAAAATGAAAATGATTAGCTGGCAGATTTTTGACCAAGTAAAAACAAGTTCTATTTTATTGTTTAAGACTTTAATATAATTCTTTATTTCCATGTTAAGACTTTTTTTATTCTATTTACATTTCATATCCAGGACTAAATTAACGTGCTTTGATATGAAATTTAATTTTAAGTTTGGACATTAAGTGACATGTTTTACCCTGTAAGCTAATTAGTTTCAATTTACCTTCTTGATGCTTTTAGGTAAAATATTATAATCGATTTAGTAAATTAACTCTTTTCTTCAACCTAATAGATTATTTTACCCTTTGTCAGATTTGCTCTAAATGCTTTGGTTTTAGAGTTATAAGCCAAATCTACATTTTACCCCTCTGTTCTATTTTTAGCCATGGCGGCCATCGTGGTTGGTTGGTAGGGTCACGCCACACATTTTTTAAACTAGATACCCCAATGATGATTGTGGCCAAATTTGGATTAATTTAGCCCAGTAGTTTCAGAGGAGAAGATTTTTGTAAAATATTACAAGATTTACGAAAAATGGTTAAAAATTGACAGAACCACATCAACAACTGGCAGAATTTTCTAATGCCATGTTGTTTAAAATTGCAAATGTATTTAAATAATATTATGGAATGGCTAAGCCATAGAAAAAAATGGAACGTTTTCATGATATATCAGTTTTACGAAAGCATACAACACTGAACAAAGTTCATATCTTTCCATTTTGAATATTTTTTTAAGCAACAGCTGTAAATAAATTATAAAATTTTATTATATTGTCAACAATAGTTGAACAAAACAAACAGACATAATAAGTAAAAATGTCAAAAATACAACAGTTAACATTGGTGTTATAATTTTAATCACTATCAAACAAACAAATATGTAACAAAGACGCACAAAAAAAGCAACCAAGAATATTAGCAAAAGTTAAAGACAAGAATACACAAATGTACCATAGTACAAAAACACAATGACGGGATGTATAATTACAGAGCCGCGTCATATATGTAACAAGGCTGTTACACTAGTCCTGCTTGTGGTCCTTTAGGTGTAAGACCACCAATATAAAATCCCTATCTGTTCAACCAAATGATTTGTACATTTTTAACCTATCTACATACCAAATTTTATGTTCAAACCATGTTTTAAATCTTCTAAACCTTTTGGAAAATGACAACTCCATAATTCAACCTTTGTTTTCTGGAAATAGCAAAATAGTATACTATAGAGCGCGTTAATCCTGTATTGTTAATGCAAACTAATAGACAAGTGAATTTTGGCTCAAAATGGTCTGAATATATTTTTCTATCACCAAACATTTAATTCTGCACATATGTTGGTTTGTTTACGTAAAAATGACACCAAAAGTACCATTTTGTGTCAGAGTAGGGCTTCTTTTACATACGTTCTGAATTTGAGGGAGCCATCAGTGGTCAAACATTTTTATGCCCCACCTACGATAGTAGAGGGGCATTATGTTTTCTGGTCTGTGCGTCCGTTCGTCCGTCCGTCCGTCTATCTGTCCGTCCGTCCGTCCGTATGTCCGTCCGTCCGTTCGTCCGTCTGTCCCGCTTCAGGTTAAAGTTTTTGGTCAAGGTAGTTTTTGATGAAGTTGAAGTCCAATCGACTTCAAACTTGGTACACATGTTCCCTATGATATGATCTTTCTAATTTTAATGCCACTTTAGAGATTTTACTCCAATTTCACGGTCCAATGAACATAGAAAATGATAGTGCGAGTGGGGCATTCGTGTACTGAGGACACATTCTTGTTATAACTTGCAGTTTGGTGTGAGCCAATATTTCGCGTTGAAGACCTTATTTTGATCTTTAATGGTTTACTTTGAGAAAATTATGACACTCATCTCGCATCTTCTTATATCTATAAACTTTAAATTACCTATTTAGAAAGCGAAACCAAAAACATTAATCGTTCTATTATGTACTAGAATCCATAGCTGCCCAAAACACCTTACAAAAATAGATTTATTTCGTCTTCAAGCTATTTTAGTTTCTTGTGTATAATTCGAAGTTTAGTATGACGTCCATTATCACTGTACTAGTATACATATTTTTTAAGGGGCCAGCTGAAGGTCACCTACGGGTGCGGGAGTTTCTCGCTACATTGAAGACCCATTGGTGGTCTTCGGCTGCTGTCTGCTCAATGGTCGGGTTGTTGTCGCTTTTACACATTCCCGATTTCCTTTCTCAATTTTATTGTTCCATCACTAATATATCTTTTCTACATACACATTTCCTTTTTTCAATACAAAACCTGGTAATACAATGTTGCAATAGGGCTTTCAAAAGTAGTGATATTACTTACTGTTGGCGTGTGAAATGTAACTTGTAAATTGCATGCTTTTAATGGTGATTTCGAATCTGCTCTAATTTTTAAATTTTCTACTATATATACCACTTTCCCTCGCAATATAATTACAAAGAAGTGAACACGCCTAATTCAACGGACATTTAAAAAAATAGAATGCGAATACACATCATATATCATTGTATAAACTCGTTTAGGTCATTTGCTTAGAAATAAAAAAAACAAAAGAACTATGTCAATTGTATCGGCTTTGATATTAAAGATGCCCTTGAACGTTTGTTAGATAACATTTGTGTTCACTATGGAGATTCCGGTTATGATCAGGTTATCGGAATTTCAATGGTATCTTAATGTGCACTAATTATTGCGGGCCTTTTTCTATATTGTTATGCCTGTTATAAGCATAGACCAATCAAAACAACACTGAAACACATAAAAATATATAGATATTTAAATGCTATATTGGCTCTCAATCATGACAAATTCAGTAATTACGCTAAAACAATTGATCCTGCTAAACTGATTATAATATAAATAAATCTCTATGTTACTGTATAACTATTACACCTGAATTGTGAATTTCACAAACTAATTTTGATATCAATTTTAATTTACTTATTGCGTCTTTGCATCGGAAATAAACATATTTATTCTGACACCAAATGTTGGCATGAAACGGGTTAAGATCTTCTCATAAATTGTATGGTGATATGATACGAAACCCGTAACGGTATAGATTGTGCTTGATGGTTATATGATGAAGACATAATCTTTTAACTATTTTAAACTGAGGTCTGGCGGTAGTATGTCAGTAACTGCTTTTTTTTATTAATGTGTTATTGTCGTTTCACGTTGTTTCTCTTGTTACCTATTCTGACATAGGACTTTTCATCTTAGTTGATGTATGTACTTACAAAAGGAGGTGTGGTATAATTTCCAAACAAAATATTACTAGCAAGAACAGAATTGAGAAGAAGAAAGAAAATATCCAATTATCATAACAACATTAAAAGTCGATCTTACGAAAATGCGGAAATCTAAGGAAGACACAAAGGTACAACACATGTTTAACCCCGCCACATTCTGAATGTATTAGCCTGTCCTAATCAGGTGCTGTAATTAAGTGGTTGTCGTTTGTTTATGTGTTACATATTTGTTTTCCGTTCATTTTTTTTTACATAAACCAGGGCGTTAGTTTTTCGTTTAATGGTTTTTCCTTGTCATCTCGCAGCCTTTTATAGCTGACTATATGGTATGGGCTTTGCTCATTTATGAAGGCTGTATGGTGACATATTGGCATATAGATGTTAATGTCTGTGTCATTTGGTCTCTTGTGAAGAGTTGTCTAACAATTAGAGTTTCAAGCACTTGCACAGTTGTGTCAAAAGAACGAATTAACATCCATGCATATTTCGCCTCACTTGTTTATACGATATCTCCCATTTGTTTGTCATTTATTTTTCAACTTCTGTATAACAAAATAATGTTATGGTTTTTCTGCAACGACGTTTAGATTAGATGTATTTTGTATACGATCGTTAAATCTGTCACCGGGGAACATGGTGACTTGTAATTTTGTGTAACAAGAGCCTGACTGAATGTCCTCTTGCCACTTAAATTGTGTGATGCACCTGATCACACAATGAACGATTGCTCTGAATATCAATAAGAACTCTGAGACTGAAACTCTGGTGAAAACTTACTATTGAGACTCTTGAACTAGCGATGGATAATACACAAATTCAGCATGGATTTTTTTTAATTACAGATGGACTAAGTACAGTGTAAAGTCCTGAGTCCAAATCTTCCCTATCAAAATTAAAAACATGTATTTATACACAAAGGGAATTACCAGATAAACATAAAAAATAACACTGACTTTGAGTAATATTATTCAGTGACAAAGATAAATTATTTTTAGAACTTGAAGAAAAGATTTAATTTACTAAATCGATTATAATATTTTACCTAAAAGCATCAAGAAGGTAAGTTGTAACTAATTAGCTTACAGGGTAACCCATGTCACTTAATGTCCAAACTTAAAATTAAATTTCATATCAAAGCACGTTAATTTAGTCCTGGATATGAAATGTAAATAGAATCGAAAATATAAAATAAAACGAATTATGAAACACATAGAGCTAAAGTCTTATAATGGAAATAAAGAATTATATTAAAGTCTTAAACAATAAAATAAAACTTGTTTTTACTTGGTCAAAAATCTACCAGCTAATCATTTTCATTTTAACTATGACTTTTGATCCTTGCCTACCCACTAAGACTTGATTTGTTCAATATTAATATATTATAAATGGAGTATGTTGCTGCGAATTTTACTCAATTTTGATGTTATACATTTGTATATCTAACATGATGGCAGTGCATATTGGTACCACGTATACTGCCAATAATGACGACTTCAGTATGTATATTAATGAAATTTATCCTGTTGAACTTACTTTAAATAAAGCTAATACTAACAATGACCACTGCCCTTTTCTCGATCTTGATATCTATATCACTAATGGAAAGCTGAATACTAAAATTTATGATAAAAGGGATGATTTTTCATTTCCTATCGTTAATTATCCGTTTTTAGATGGTGACGTTCCCTTGTCACCATCTTACGGTGTTTATATATCTCAACTTGTACGATTCGCTCGTGTATGTAACAATGTTTTAGATTTTAACGAGAGAAATTTATGTATTACTGAAAAATTATTACACCAGGGTTTTCGATATCAAAAACTAGTCAAAACATTTACTAAATTTTATCATCGCTATAAAGACATCATTCGTAAATATAGCTCAACATGCAGACTTCTAATACGTTCAGGTATTTCACATCCAATTTTTTATGGTAATATTCTTTATAAAGCACAAAGGTGTCAGTATTCACCTCAGAAACTTACAAAACCTTTGAATAGACTTATTAAGAAGGGATATAATTACGATACTGTTGTCAAGTCATTAAAGATTGCATATTTTGGCGTTAATATTGAGTCACTGATAAGGTCTTTGCATCGGAACTAAACACATTATTTTTTTAAAAACAGTTGTTGGCATGACACGGGTTATGTTCTTCTCATATATGTTATGATGGTATGATACTAAACCCCTAACGGGAAGGATTGTGCCTGATGTTCATATGATGAAATCATAATCTTTCAGTCAGTTTAATTGAAGTCTGGAGCTGGCATGTCAGTTAACTGCTAGTAGTCTGTTGTTATTTATGTATTATTGTCATTTTGTTTATTTTCTTTGGTTACATCTTCTGACATCAGACTCGGATTTCTCTTGAACTGAATTTTAATGTGCGTATTGTTATGCGTTTACTTTACTACATTGGTTAGAGGTATAGGGGGAGGGTTGAGATCTCACAAACATGTTTAACCCCGCCGCATTTTTGCGCCTGTCCCAAGTCAGGAGCCTCTGGCCTTTGTTAGTCTTGTATTATTTTAATTTTAGTTTCTTGTGTACAATTTGGAAATTAGTATGGCGTTCATTATCACTGGACTAGTATATATTTGTTTAGGGGCCAGCTGAAGGACGCCTCCGGGTGCGGGAATTTCTCGCTACATTGAAGACCTGTTGGTGACCCTCTGCTGTTGTTTTTTATTTGGTCGGGTTGTTGTCTCTTTGACACATTCCCCATTTCCATTCTCAATTGCATTTGCATCAGTATAGAATATTACCAAGATGGCATTGTCAGCGCCAAACTAAGATGTTTTGTCTTTCTGCTGAGGTGTTCAGATCCCAAGTAGACATTATAATTCTTTCATTGATTACATGGCAAATCCACATCCTAGGTTTTTTTTATTAATATAATCATGGTTCTTGTAAAATGTACAATGTATATGAGTACGATAAAACTGCGCTCTTGTTCCGTGAATATAATGCGTTTTTATTTTTCTATCAATAAGTTAATATTGCGCACATTTTACAACATTTTGTAGAGCGAGCATGGGCACCTAGGTATTCCAGAGGACACGGTGTTAAGACACTTAAACAACGCAAAACGATTGGAACTATATACAAGGTATATTGTGATAGTTTAAATATTCATAAGGTTAAATCAAGGCAATTCATACAGTATGTTTGATATTTTGAGAAATATTACAGTACAATATGGATGCATCACACAACTTATGTTTGCGTTCATAAAGACCTTGATTCATTTTAACTATGAACACCATACTTTTTTAGTTAATTAGTTAATTTAGTTAACTCCAGAACGTCAAGGATATCACGAGTCGAAATAAATCGGTTACGATATATGATGCTATTAAAATATATGTTACTTATATTATTATCATCACGTGCAAAACTACAAACGTATTGAATATCACACCAGCTTATGGATATTGAAATATAGCTATGTGATAGTCATTAACGAGGTATTATGATTAGAAATCCTTACTCTTCTGGAGCAACTGAGATCACCCCAAGTTTTTGGTGGGGTTCATATTGCTTAATCCTCACAGTTTTCTATTTTGTGTCTTCTGTACTATTTTTTGTCTATTTGTCTTTTTACTTTCAGCCATTGCATTGTCAGTTATTTTCTATCAATGAGTTCAACTGTCCCTGTGATATCTTTCGTCCCCCCTTTAGAACAGTTTCAAAACTGCAGTTACAATCTATTAACGTTAACATTAATGTTTAAGACGGTTTGAAATCTATCAATGCGACTGGACATATAATCAAGAAAAAAAAAACATACAACAGTAACAAACATAAAAAAAATCGATACAGAAAATATAACCAATTTAACGAACCCTAACAATGCGCAGATACTGTATAAAAATTCGAATTCGGAAACAAGTAGAAACAAACAATAACTTAAACCAAACAATCAATGGTAACACCCTAATGTGTGGAAATAAATTTCAGCTCATAACAGTCTGCATTGATAAATAAGTAATTTCGTAACACGTCCTAGTAAAATTAACGAGAATCTTCTGACTTTGTAGATATCTAACATCGTTGCAAACACATTGTACAGTAGTGTTACGGATAGGTGATATGACCGATGGGGGATGGAATGTTTGTCATGACAAACCTTATAGGCCTCTTTTCCCGTGTTTAGTTTATTCATTTGGGTGAGTCAAAATGAAATTGAGTTTCTGATAATCGTACTTTCTTATTAATTTAACCTGTTGATACTATTTGTAATGTTTTTTTGTTATTTAATGTTAACATGGATCTTGTCGATATACCAGCTTTGATTATTTGGAGTTACTACAATTTTTCACTTCTTCGTACAATGAACATCAAAATTAATTATTGTCTCATTAAATACTGTTCTGGCAGCTGTACAGGGAGTTTTATCTAGCACCAATTGTATAGTTTTATTGTTAATATGTTCATCCCATATGTGCTAAATTTTGGATTGGTTTTGTTGATATACAGGAAATTTATTGATTTGCCTGAACGGAGGATTGTACACACAGAAGAAGAAGTACACTAACAACAAACTTATTTTAATTTATCTGACTGTGTATTATATAAAGCCGCTTTTTTTCAAAAGTGATAATTTTCCTAAAATTGTTTTAACATTTCACAGCAGTATCATATTTCAATTTTGTTTAAACCGATTTATTTACTTCTTACATTAACTATTTATCCCTTATAACTTTTATTAACTATGTATTTGTATTTATGTATCATAGATCAAATTTATTCGTTCATTGTGTGTTAATTTGCGTTTTTAATTGAGTTAATATAAACAAAAGATGTGGTTTGATTGCCAGTTAGACAACTCTCCACAAGACACAAAAATCTCACAGAATCAAACAACTATAGGTCACCGTACGGCCTTTAGCAATGAGCAAAGCCCATACTACATAGTCAGCTATAAATGGCCCGAAAATGACAATTTTAAACAATTCAAACGAGAAAATTAACGACCGAATGTATGTACAAATAAAGAAAGAAAAACAAATATGTAACACATAAACAAATGACAACCACTGAATTACGGGCACCTGACTTGGGACAGACACATACATACAGAATGTGGCGGGTTTGAACATGTTAACGGGATCCCAACCCTATTCTAACCTGGACAGTGGAATAACATAACAACATACAAACGAACTATATAAATCAGTTGCAAAAGGCTTAACACATCAGATAGCCAAAAATACAAGTGGAAGTGGCCTGGTACGTGTACATCCCAACAGCACAAAGAACACAAGGTACATATCTGAAAGTACTAGCAGTTAATTGACAGCTAGTTAAAATCCACTAACAACTAATTAAAAAAATCATGCATCTGAGACTAAATTATCAATCCATACACAGCCAACATCCACTGGATGTAGTGTAAAGACGTCATTAACAGTCAGAGAAATATATGATCTTGTGCAATGCCAAGATATGGGTATCGACAGATTGTAGATCCATGAAGTTTTATATGTATATAACCTAGTAGTAATATTTAGTTTGGTTTTAATTTACTGATAACAAAATCCATATTTATACAAATGAAAACAATATTCAACGATCTTATTACAGTGTTGAATTGGTAACCTTTTAGAGTAAGTTTATGTAAAGGAGCGATAAGTAACCAGGATCATTTCTAAATTTCCGGGCACGGTTGACAATATTCCGTAAAAACGAGGATGTGCTATCCCGTTTAAAATATTTTCTACAGGTACAACCAAACTTCAAAAACAAACCTTTATATATATTGAAATTTTCTATTAAAGGTTTGAAGTAATTCATGGTTATGAAATCCTTAGCTTAAAAATTTACCAGTGATACATAGATTACGTTCGATAAAATCAAAAACGTCATTTCTTTGGTTTTTTTTTATTTTGTCTGTAATAAAACGGACTAAGTCCAACTCAGTGAAATGAAATAAACAGTAAATACACACCAAATGGGTTGTAATACCAATACATCATTATGTAGACTTCTTTATTTATATCATAGAAATTGAATATACCTTCGAAATGTGTTTTAGGTGATTATATCTGAATTTTAATAGTTGATGACATGTTTCCAGCTTATCATTGGGGAAAATCTTTCACATGAATTTAAAATATGAATGAAAAAACATGATTTTTAATTATTACCATAATGAATTGAAATGTGTGATTTAAACATAATGAGTACCTGCTTGTGTAATTGTTATTATTCTAGCCAAGCAATTTGTAATGAAATCACACATAGTGTCCTGTTCTTTTCTTTTCCCGTTATAGAATATCCATGCAATGATGAAATAATGGTGTTGTTGGTTCCTTTCCAAATATGTGTGCATATGTGCTGGACAAGTAACAAAATGTCAAAAGACAAATGATTGTTTATATGAGAGACAAGTTTTGAAAAAAGCAGTTATAACGTTTTGTTTTAATGAAAGTAATATCTGTGGAGCAATATACTGACAAACACATGCAAGCATACACAAGTTTAATCAGTATACGACAATTCTTTTTAACAAAGATTGGGATCAAGTGCACCTGCAACATGCGCGAATCGAACTCATAACCTCAGTCTCGTCTACACATGTACTTTGACCAACGCATACCAATATTATGAAATCTACAAATAGCTTAATATTATCTTGTAGAATAAACAAGGACTTCAGTTTTGATGATTTTATAATAAAAACCTACGGATGTGACGTCCACTCTTTTGATCCAAGGTAAGACCTAATAAAAACATTATATGAAAGAAATCAGTTCTTTTGTTTTGAAGAGATCATTTGGAACGTTCTAATGAAAGTTAATTATATGTCCATGTGGAGAGCTAGCTAGCGATATAATGACACGGATTACGTTATTAATAATTTTTGTCACGCCTGCGACTTGTATCGCAGAAAGCTCGACAGGGGGATAGTGATTCTACGGCGGCGGTACCGTTAGCTTAATTCTTTTAAGATCAATGTTTCAGACGGTAGAATACCTGGAGCCTACATACTTTGTATACGGATGCCTTATGCAGTTCCCGTTTGTCATATGTCCATTGTCCTAGGTCTCATTTTCATGGTTCAGTGACTAGTTGTGAAAAAAGTTAAGATTTTTTAAATTTTTTATTCCCCTCTTATTGTGAGTGATGGGATAACTATATTTGGGATGTGCGCACCTTGCAAGGTCCTCATACTAATCAGACACATTTCACCTAACCTCGACCTATTTTGAGGATCAGTCAACAAGGTAAAGTTTTGGTGGTCAAGTCCATATATCAGATATCATAACCAATAGATCTACTATATTTGGTATATGGAATGATTGTAAGGTGTCCCACTGACAGTTGTCATCTGACCTTGACCTCATTTTCATGGTTCATTGTTTAGTATTTGTGTTTTTATGTTTTTCCTTATACTGTATGCTATAGATCTACTGACGAATTAAATTATAATTCTGGTATCTTTGATAACTATCTACTATATTTGGTGTATGGAATGATTGTAAGGTGACCATGTTCAACCGGCAGGTGTTATTTGACCTTTATCTCATTTTCATGGTTCTGTGGTTGAGGTTTAAATTGTGTGTTTTGATGGAAATGTGTGTGCAGAAGTCTGAAAGTTTAAGAAATTTTATATAAAAAACATCAGAAAAAGTACAAATAAATGTAAGAATAAAATACTTACCTCAGAATTGATGAACTATATGCCAAAAAGCAGAAACACTGTAGGTTATGTTTATATATCAAAATGTAAAATGATCTGACAGGTTTGATTTACTTCTACACTAATATATTGAGCAGACATAATTTACCTGACTAGGTGTGTAAACCTATTCAAAGAACGCGGCTAACTTCTGTTTAAAAATAGTCAAACATGTCCGAAGAACTCGACTGACCACTATTTAGAAATTATATTAAGTATTTGATAAGGCCATGCCTAATCAGGGAGCGTTTTAACACAAGTGAACCAAACTTTAGGACAAACGTGAATATATATAATTCGTATATCCTGTTTCGACTCTTTATAATTCAAGAGTCTATCCTAAATTGAGGTAAATTATATGACCTTCAAAAGACCGTTTCTATCCCTAACATCACTGAAATGCTGAAGAGATATTCATTGTCGAAATCCGAAAATGGTGTAAAAACATTTAGCACCTCATGTTTGTGGTTTACAATCTTTACCACACGTTTAATGTTTTCTGTTTAATATAATGATCCATTTTGACATTTTGTGATCAATGTACATCATAGGTGTAAACATTGTTTTCAATTTAGACTTGTTTATATTTATCTCGTTTAGGCCTGGATTATATTTTCCCTCGGGTTTATATAATGCGTTCATCCTATTTCGACTCTTTAAAGTTCAAAAGTCTATCCCAAACTGAGGTAAACTATATGGTCTTCCACATCCTGTTTCGATTCCTAACATCACTGAAGAGACATTTATTGTCGAAATCTGGATATGGTGTAAAAAAAAAATTAGCACCTCGTGTTTGTGGAAATCCATCATTGCCACACGCTTATTGTTTTCTGTTGGGTATAAAATTAATATAAAGATTAATTTTTAGATCTAGTGATGAATTTAGTTGGCAATCGTCAATGGCAGTCAGCAGGGTTTAAGAAACATCAGCTGTTCGACCTGTTAGCCATTGTGCATTGTTAAAATATACTTTTTTTTTTTTTTTTTTTTTTGTCTTCTGGAAAATGTTCTTTTGTGTTGTATAAAAATTGTAGTTTTTAGTATTTATGGAAATATTTCGGTTGATAAACACTACATTAAACGTTCATGCTATTTTCATAAATATAAAATAAACATCGTTTACGGTACTTTATATTCAGAGTTGCCTAACGGTCTTTGCGATTAAAGAAAATGTGTATAACAGTGTCCTTCAAATAATTCACATCACAACACATTTTTTTCAAACAAGGGTACCTGAGTAGGATCAACCCTACCAGCGTTCTACGACTGAACACAAAGTCCGTGTTAATATAACATTTTCAAACATTGTATCTGGGTCTCGCATCTAAAGAGTATAAGAAAAAATGTACTGAAGCGTCAATGTTTTTCATACAGCTTAGTAGAGTTTGGATGTAAAATAGTTATCTCACTTGGACTTGGTGTGCCAATGTAAATCACACTGCGGCCTCGTGCATTTGGGGTGATCTTGCACTGACACACCGCGGCTTCATAGGATAAATATTACATATATGTTATCTACAAGTAGTATATTTACCTGACGATATCGGGATATAGGTATTCAGTCGGATCTTAACATGTACTTGTAACTTGTTTATAAACCGGTATTGATAAAAATAAACAAACAAATGTCGAAATGTTAAGGACTTAATTAAATCTGTATTTTGGTAAGAGGATGCAAGCATACGATTTGTATTGCGTCTTACATTTTGAGAAGCAAATACTCTTTAACTCTCTAAATTTTCTGAGTAAGTTTTAAAAAATTTCAAAGAAACATTTTTTACAGTGGGTTAGCTTTCATAAGTCTTCACTATCCTATATATTAACAACTTTCAGTTATATTTATAATTAATAATCTTTATTGAAAGCGGAGCACGAATGCACAGTTAATTAATTATATTTATGTGCCATTTGTATGCAAGATTGACACTCTTTTGTATTATGTGCCGATTCGAAAAAAAGTTATGCGAGTATTGTCTCCCTTTAACAGGTGCATTATCATATAATTAAGTATAGGTTTCGGATTTTATTTTGAATGATTAAGAAATGTATCAATTCAATATATATCAGTTGTTGTTATTGGTGTATCAAAGGCATTGATGTACGAATATAATTTCATAAATTTGAAACATGATAGATTGATTGGGAAATTAACCAGAGTTATCAAATATTAACCACAGAGAGGGTCTAACAAGCAATTTTTAATTGTAGCTTATTGAAGGTTAAAACAATTTTCCACTATGAACGAATGTTATTTTATACAAATATAAGGACTTTTTTTTTTAGCTAAATCTACAAATTTTACTACATATCATGATTTTTTATTACAATAGATCAACATGCTACAGTACAAGGGCTGTGTGCATCAAATTTATATTGTAGTTTACCTGCAAATGTATAATGTTACATAGCGTCAGCGTTTCTATATGAATGTGTACCATGTGTTTTAATTTATGAAACTCTACTAGACAAGAAGAACGTTTTGTGACATTATTCTGTTTTCTCTAATTCTATGGAACTGTATTCCCTTCCGAAACCATTGTATAAATAAAATAACCAACGTGTGGTTGCCAGTGAACTCAAAATATTATTGGATGATTTTCAGGTTCATAACGTTTTAAGCTAAGTGTATAAATAAAAATATGCTAACAGGTGTTAAAGAAATTGACAACTTCGTTGAGGGTGAAGGGCACTCGTTTAACAAAAAAAAATGTTTTGATCATTAGAGAAACAGTGTCTTACAAAGTTACAAATGGATTATCGGATTTGTCCAATCTCGATATGCTCGGACTTTGAAATTTGATAATTTACCTATCTCGATTTGATAAATCCGATTATCCAATGGTATCAATGTAAGAATCTTTATTTATCTACCAATTTCTAAAAAAAAGTGATTCTTTAAATTTCATACTTATGTATTGTGAACATTTCTTATAGAGGTTAGATAACTCATCACACGTACATATGTATCAAATTTGCCGCATTGTATATGCCTCTTTCAATTTTAGTATCGGGCAACCAGATTTTAGACGCGGAGACCAAATATGGTTCCATAACCTGGGATTGAGCAGCGTAACGGGCAAATTAAGAAAATGGAAAGTCTCCACATTAAACGATATAGTTGATAATTTAAACCATACTTTAGTAAGTAGATGTTTATAGTGATATATTTGAAAGGACAAAAAAGACACCATGGTCTTGTAATACTGTGTTACTCTAAAATACTCTGCTTTACTACAAGTTAAACGCTGGTAACTTACGGTTTATATACTCTTAACTTTTGTTTAAACGTTTGATAGAACTTACATAATCTTATTGGATTTAATGTGCAACTTTTAACGACATGAAAAACTATTATAATAAAAATGTTCATCCGATTACATGGAACATTGTGTAGACATTTCTGAATAAAAATGAAGACAATAAGGTGTCCTCAATAAGAACGTATATGCAACGATAATTTGAGGATAATTCATACGCCAAAGAAAAATGAAAAAGCGTTTGTCTTCTAATTTTACTTATGGTTTTCCATCACTCAAAAATCAAAATGTTAGTGAGGTTTTGCATTTCATTTACATGTTTACCCGTCATATTAGCATAAATGATACCATCGAAACAAACTGCTGTGCTGCTTCGTCTATTTCTCTTCTACTTGACCTGTACAGTGTTGAACTGTTTTATTGTGATCTATGACAAACTAGGTAATAAGAGCTTTCAAATTATCTGCAGTCACTGAAGTAACAAGGCATGCCTACAATGTATGGCGTTTATATCTCATTCGAAATATTACAAATGTAATCATTCAAATCACAGGGCTTTCGTTTACACGGTGGAGCTACTTGAAGACAAAATCTACCATGAAGAAGAATGACTAAAATCGATAGTACATACAAATTTTCTATAAATTAAGTCGTCCACAAATATGGTCCATTAACAATCTTGCCTCGTCTTATATTTATTTAAAACCAACACACTGATATGAACTATTGTCTACGTATGCCATGCTGAATTATCACCGGCTTTTTATTTTGCTTTGATAGATGAAGACCCATCTTAAACATTACAGCAATTGTTAAAATAAGTGTAAAGTATGAATACTTCATGATTAAGGGATAACATTCAATCTCCTGATGGTCACAGTAGTGTATATATTAAATTCATATTAATCCTGTTATCAAATTACATGTATCCTGCTGGTTAACCATAAAATGTGTTGTAACTACATTCATTACAAAGCTGGAGAAATCAGTACCGATAATGATGAATCGGACAATCACAAAAGACCCAAGCCCCCGCTAATGAAGTAAATAGTTCATTTATGTTTTTTTTCCCTATGAAATGATCTTGCACTGTACATTATCAATTACATTGGGATAAACACGGAACTACATTGAACTCGTAACTACATTTCCATTTTTTCTCGCAGTTCAATGTTTTTGTTATCATACGTGTATGTAACTGTATAAAAAAAAACGAAACTGAACATATTTAAAACCAACCATTAAGCTCAAAGGGTTGACATACAATAAGGGGTTAATATATATGAACAAGTTCATTACCTCGATCAATAAATCATGTTTTTTTTTGGGGCATTATTGTCTTCTAAAATCAGGTATTGACTCAGAAACATATACGCACTTTAACCAGCATTTGAAATAGAAGTAAGTAGATCTATAATTGAACATAAAAAGGTTGATCCACACTCACCTTAATATATTTTGATATCTTAAATGTGTATAAGAGGGGACGAAAGATACCAGAGTGACGGTAAATTTCATAAGTCAAAAATAAACAGAAAAACGCCATGTTCAGAAAAGAAAACGACCAATAGACAAACAATAGTAAACAACACGCAACAAAGATATATAAAATAAAACCTGAAGACTGAGCATCACAAACCAAACCATAAAACGGGGGTTGATCTTAGTATTAGGGTTAGCAGATCCTCCTCCTCATGTGGTACCCGTCGTGTTGTTCATGTTGTTACAAACCTTGTAATAAGTCGTATACGGTAAGTTACATTCAAAACAACGGTACGGGATTGTACAGTTAAAACACGAGGTAAATATCTGTTAACATCTGTGAAATAGATATTTCATAATGGTCAACCAACTCGTATAAATTAGTCTCATATATTCTCAACCTTAAGTAGGTGTTAAAATTTAAGATTTTGGAAAAGAAAAAAAAATCGATGCACATTTCTAGTGAATTATCAAGGTTTAAACATATTTTTATTTTTCAATCTAATATTTATAATATTAGAATAAAACTGTCTTAGTGAAATTAACAATGTAAATTGTCATCGAAGAACTCTCAAATGCCTGAATGTATCAAAAGGAAACGTGTAAGAACACGGCAGGCCACAACACCAGGTTTAACCTACCATTTGTTTTCTTAAATTGCCCTGTACCAAACCAGGAAAATGGCCATTCTTATATTATAGTTCGTTTCTGTGAGAGTTACAATTTAATAGTATGTTTCTGTTCTGTCGTAGTTCTCTTATATTTGATACGTTTTCCTCGGTTTAGGTTTTAACCCGGATTTGTTTTTTCTCTATCGATTTAAAATTTCGAACAGCGGTATACTACTGTTGCCTTTATTTAAGGTATCAAGTATATGGTAGGTACACTGTATCAGCCAGTACTTATTAAGGTAATTGCGTAGCCTTGTGTTACGTAAATTTAAGCACACGTCATTTCATTGATAACTTTGACTCTTCACATTTGACATAATCCGCTAATAAAAAATGTGACATTTGTAGTTTAAACCTATTTATTCATGAAATTTACAAATATTTCAAAATGTAAGATCTGGAAACAAGCTTCTCACAGTTTACATCAATCATATTGTTTTTTATTAGTACCTGTATCCCTGTGATTAGAGTTGTAACTGGGAAATTAAAAATTTTAGAGTACTGTCACAAAAAATGGAAAATGGCCTGCAGTTCAGTGGTCAGAATTAAGATTTCAAAAAATTGTAGTTGTTGTTAAATGACAGAACTGCGTTGAATTTTAGATAATTAACTAATCGAATGTTTAGATTTAGAAGATGCAGATCTCTTCCATTGGTCCAAATTGAATCCTAAACTAAGGAAAGGAAATTACATTAAACAACAATTGATTTCAATATTGTCAACCTGTTCTTTTTTTCATTCTTTATATGAAGGCTATCAAAAGATACACCCCTCCCCCCCAAAAAAAACAACAAAAAAATAATATAATACGGAAACAAGAGCCGTCTTTCCCCTCAGAGCTATTCAGCTCTTTGATTTATTGTTTGTTTTAGAATATAAAGCAATGCAGCCAGTAACACAATATGCGTTTACATTAACAAATACTAGAAGGGAAATTTGGTATTTTCAATTTTTAAGAGTCTTTTCAGTCTCTATACTAATATTGTTTCGTAGTTTTGTTAAGGACCCGGGGTTGCAATGTAACTGTTGACCTACATTATTATGGATTATATTAATGAACAATTCAATGTTTTTGAATGGTTGACAACCAATTCTATTGTTTATTCAATATTCATAATAGACAAACTTAGCAACAACCATTGCTAATTTTTGACACTCAGTTCGTAAAATTTAGTTCTCGATTCTCAAAAAAAAGAAAACGACAGGAGACACAGCTTATTTCCCAATGTTTATTATCCTGCAAAATTACGGGAATTATAAAACAATTTTGAGTTATCTTACCTCAGAGAGAGCATACAGAGGTTATATTATTAGTTACATGGTGTGTATTTGACCTAATACGATATATAGAGTGTCAGTAAATTCAATATGGGGTAAGAGCGAAGCTCGATTCCCCATTTGGTATTTACTGACCCGATATATGTCGTATTAGCTCACTAGCACATCGTGTAACAAATTTATCTTTCCGACTTTCTTCACCTCTAGTATTTTGCGGCCTATCAAAGTGATCAAGTATTTAATACTTAGTACTTAGATCCTACTTCCATTTGTCTAAACAGAAAACAAATATATGCCAACAATAACAGCTTTTTAGCTTTCAGTCTATTTCAATCGTTGATTACATGTATCAATTTCTTTGTCTATTGACTTCTTTCAGATTTCTTTTTTTTTTGCTTTGAAAGGGAGGTAACTCTGTTATTTTGCATTATAAGCAGTCAACCTGATTACAAACTATCATTATTTGAATTCCGTGTGGAAAGAGGTCGGGTCAATTTCGAGTATTATCTGCGATCTAAAGATATTTTAAAATCATTTCAGTAGTTGATATTACAACTAAAAGTCAACTGAACATGAACTATATTGCATATTATACAATTTAAAGCATTTCTGTACGTGAAGCCGTATGACGTTATAGTTATTTCGGTCTCAGTTATATAAAGTATGAAATTATCGTTCCTGAATCTGGGTTTCACTAATAAGAGACCAGAAGCGTCATAAAGTGATAAGAAGCGACAAAAAAATTAATTTAGCGATAAGAAGCGTCAAAAAGACTATTTAGCGACGATACATTGCAACAACTTATTCCCAATAGATATTAAAAAAAATAAATTATTTTTATTAAAGGGCGGTTATAAAACATTTTTTTATATATTACATTCATAGATAATTTTTTTTTTTTTATTATAAACAAGAAAGGGATTGTCTAGTTTTATAAGATATAAAGAATATGTTTTATGCAAACGCTAAAAATTGGAAATCAAAATAAAGTTTTTCCAACCTCCTTTTAAAGATTTTTTTGGAATAAAAAAAATATGCAATATCAGAGACATATATTGTTACGGCCAGAAATCGCCTTTAAATTGTAGCCAACAAAAGACACAAATCAAAAATAAAATTTAACAATATTTATTATACAAAAGTTTACAAGAAGTATTACACAAATATTACTGTCAACTTAACTGTCAAAATATGAGTCCAATCTTTTATCTTTATCTGTATCCGGATATCTTTCGGAATCCAATCTGAATATTACGGTCACAATTCAGTATGATGTTGTTTGTAGAATAAAAGTGTCAATCCAAATGCTATGAATATAAATGTCTATCGATGTCTAAGTCCAAATTCAAGAGTGATCGTTTAACTTTAGTGTCTGTATATATATAGTTTTCATGGAAGATTCTAGAACAGTCTATAATGAAACATCCTAGAAAGTTACAACAGAAGTTTCTAGTAAAATGTAGAAGTTTATATAATGCATCTTTTATTAGGATCATTCTGGAAAGTTCCAATCATTCTGTAATTGTTCCAGAGATTTCTAAACTGCACAATTCTAAGATTATTCTGTAAACAACTATCAGGCCACACAATACAAATCAGGCCAACATAAATAAATACAATAATTACAATATCATAACACCTCCCCCCTTAAAAGAAGTTTTAGTGTAACAAAAACTTATCATGAATAAAATGAACAAAAATACATAGTATATACAAAGTGTTTTAATAAGCTCTAGATAAAGCATCTGCTATTACATTATCTTTACCCTTAATATGTTTTACAATTACATCATATTCCTGTAACAATAAACTCCACCTAGTCAACCTCTGATTCTTGTTTCTCATTTTATGTATGAAGGTAAGAGGATTATGATCAGTACAAACAAGAATAGGATATACAGTGGGATTCAAATATACATCAAAATGTTGAAGTGCTGACAACATTGCAAAACATTCTTTTTCAATAGTTGAATAATTTTTCTGATGTTTATCTAATTTCTTAGAAAAATATGATATAGGTTTCTCAACATTATCATCTGTCTCTTGATATAAAACAGCTCCAATTCCTACATCGCTTGCATCAACGGCAAGTTTAAATTGTTTTTCAAAGTCTGGAGTAATCAGAACCGGACTATTAATTAAAAGTGATTTGCTATTTTCAAAAGCGTTTTGACAATTTTCACTCCAGATAAATTTAGAATCTTTTCGTAAAAGATGAGTCAATGGTTGAACCACAGTAGCAAAATTTGAACAAAATTTTCTGTAAAATCCAATCATGCCTAAATATCTCATAAGTTGTTTTCTATTTGTAGGAGGAGGAAATTTGGAAATGGCTTCTACTTTAGCCATAATAGGTTTCACTTGACCTTGGCCAACTGTATGCCCTAAATAATCAACAGTGGCCTGACAAAATTCACTTTTACCCAGGTTAATAGTCAAATTTGATTGTGACAATCTATCAAAAGTATTATACAAATGTGTTAAATGCTGTTCCCAGCTATCACTACATACAATTAGATCATCAATATAAGCAAAACAACAGTTTAAATCTTTTATAACATTATTGATCATTCTTTGAAATGTAGCTGTGCACTCTTCATGCCAAACGGCATTACAGTATATTGAAATAAGCCATCTGGTGTAACAAAAGCTGATATTTCACGAGCTCTCTGTGTCAATGGAACTTGCCAATAACCTTTCAACAAATCAAATTTGCTCACAAATTTTGCTTGACCAATGTTGTCAATACAATCGTCTATCCTTGGAATCGGATAGGAATCAGATTTTGAGACTGAATTTACTTTTCTGAAATCAGTCACGAAACGAAAGGTTTTATCTGGTTTTGCCACAAGGAGACAAGGAGAGCTCCATTCACTGTTACTCGGCTCAATAATATCATTGTCAAGCATATATTTAATTTCTTTTCTCATAGCTTCAAGTTTGAGTGGATTAAGCCGGTAAGGATGTTGTTTAATTGGAGAAGAATCTCCTACATCAACATCATGACAAACAGCAGTGGTTTTGTTTGGCACATCTGGAAAAAGATTTTTAAAAGAAAATACCAAAGTTTTTATTTCTTCTCTACGATCAAAAGACAGATGTGCAAGTTTTGAGTCTAAATTTGACAAAATTTCTGAATTTTTCAATCTAACTGTCTCTTCCAAAGTTTTAGAACTAAAAGGTGGTTCAATTACATCTGGTTTGTCATGATTGTTCTCAAATTTAACCATGCCTAAAGTGGCAACTGGTTTACTCTCACATTCATTAGTACGCTCAAAATATGGCTTTAACATATTAATATGACACACTCTGTTTTGTTTACGCCGACCTGGAGTTTTTACAATATAATTCAAATCATTGATTTTACTCTCTATTGTATAAGGACCACAATATTTAGCCTGTAAAGGATGTCCAGGGACTGGCAAAAATACAAGTACCTTATCACCAGGCTCAAAAACTCTATCCCTGGCATCTTTATCATACCAAATTTTCATCTTGTTCTGTACATTTTTTAAGTTTTTCTGAGCAATTTGCCAAGCAGTATACAATTTTTCTTTAAATCTAGATAAATAGTCTAAAAGATTCAGGTCAGTATGTTCAGTAAGCCACTTTTCTTTAATCAATTTTAACGGCCCCCTTACAGTATGGCCAAATACCAACTCAAAGGGACTAAATCCAAGCGATTCTTGAACAGCCTCTCGGACTGCAAAAAGTAGAAAGTGAACTCCATCATCCCAGTCTCTGTCAAATTGAAGACAAAAAGTTCTAATCATGTTCTTCAATGTTTGATGAAAACGTTCTAAGGCACCTTGAGATTCGGGATGGTACGCACTTGATCTATACTGAGCAATCCCTAACTGGTACACGACTTGCTGAAATAATCCTGACATGAAATTTGATCCCTGGTCGGACTGTATAGCTTTAGGAAGTCCTACTAATGTGAAAAATTTGATAAGTGCTTTGACTATAGTAGGTGTCTTGATATTTCTTAGCGGAATAGCCTCAGGAAAGCGAGTGGATGTACACATGATTGTCAATAAATACGCATTTCCAGTTTTGGTCTTTGGTAAAGGTCCAACGCAGTCAATTAGAACTCTGCTGAAAGGTTCGTCAAAGGCTGGAATAGGCAGAAGTGGTGCTGGTGGTATTTTCTGGTTAGGCTTACCAACAACCTGGCATATATGACATGATTTGCAGTATTCTGCAACATCATTTCTAAGTCTTGGCCAGTAGAAATGCTGCAAGATCTTAAGGCAAGTCTTCCTTATACCTAAGTGTCCAGCCAAGGGGGTGTCATGGGCAAGACCAATAATTTCTTGCCTATAAACTTTAGGCACCACCACTTGGTATACCACTCTCCATTCCTCCTCTGGGGTAGCATCAGGAGGCCTCCACTTCCTCATTAAAATGCCGTCCTGATGGTAATAGCATTCGGCCACTTTGTCTGCTTCCTCCTGTGGTTGAGCCCTCTTGCGGAGCTGAAGAACCTCAGGGTCTTTATTTTGTTCTTCCAAAAGGTTCTTTCTGTTTAATGAATGACTGTTTACGTCTGGCCATGGCATAATTGCATTCTTGTTAACATTAGGTGGTCTTATTATGGCCTTTTCTGAGCTACCAGGACCTTCAATGTCGGCTAGGAAAGTGTCAGAAAGGTCCATGTAATCAAACTGGTTTTCTTGCAAATCCTCATCTTGTTGTTTTCAAGCCATCGCCCTAGTAACAACACAAGCTGGATACAATTCAGCATCATCTTCAGGTGATTTAACATCCACCACCGGTTCACTGGTAACAATTGGTTCTGCAACCACTTTGTTCCTAGCTAGATCATTTCCTAGCAATAATGTAACACCCTCAACAGGGAGATTAGGACGAACACCCACAATAACTGGTCCAGTTATCAAATCTGACTTCAGATAAATACGATGAAGAGGAACATCTATACAACCTAACTCTACACCTTGTAACAAAACGGAGGCACCAACAGAAGTCTTCTCGGACAAAGGCAACACACCTTCTAACAATAAAGACTGAGAAGCTCCAGTGTCCCGTAAAATCTTAATAGGCTGAAGAGTGGTATCATCAACAATAGAAATAAACCCATCAGACATAAAGGGTTTATATTCCTCCATGTAATCACAAAAACTGGACTTAAAAGCCTGACTCGCAGGACATTCCAACGTACTGGTAATATAAGGTGTCGTACAAGCACTGGACTTCGGCTTATTATCTCGTTCATTCTTCTTCTGGAGTCTAAAACAATCAGCCATCAGGTGACCATTTTTCTTACAATAAGCACAAATCAGTGACTTCTTCTCAAAAGTATCAAATTTTGGACTAGACATATTATAACTGGACTGACTCTTATTCTGTGCAACAGGCTTACTATCAGTACGCTCAGTGCTTTGATTTTTGTAATTTCCACTTGAAGTATTAACATTTTGACCCTTGAAACTTCTTTTATGTGAAAGGGTATAATTATCTGAAATTACAGCTGCATCATGTATTGTCCCAACAGTTTTGTCGTCTAAATGTGTTTTTAAGTCTAAATGAACACATTGTTTGAACTCTTCTAATAACATCAATTGTCTAAGGTTATCAAAATTGTTATCTGTTTTCTTTGAAGTAAGCCATTTATCAAATAGATCTTCTTTTTCCCGAGCAAATTCCACATAGGTTTGCGAATCAAACTTTTTATAAGATCTAAATTTCTGTCTATATGCTTCTGGTACTAGCTCATAAGCTTTCAAAACTTCCTGTTTTACCGTGTCATAATCAGAACTTTTTTCTGATGGAAGTGCAGAGTATATTTCAGCGGCCTTATCCTCAAAAACACTTTGTAGCATTGTAGTCCAATATGGCTTTGGCCAATTCAAATTATGAGCAATTTTCTCAAACTGTGGAAAATATTTATCGACTGTTTTTTCACAAAATCTGGGAACCAAACGTATATTTTTTGCTGCATCAAAATATTCTGATTTCGACTGGACTTTAGTGTTGCTTTCTTCTTTGACCATTTCAATTTTCAGTTTTTCCATCTCTAGCCTTTCTCTCATTTCAAGTTCTTTTAATTTTAATTCATCTTCTTTTATTTTCTCCCTCTCCTTCATTTCCAGTTCTTTTAATTTAAATTCATCTTCTTTTTCTTTCTTTTCCATTTCTAACCTTTCCTTCATTTCCAGTTCTGCTTGTTTTAATTTAAATTCATGTTCTAATTCAAGCTGTTTTAATTTAAAGGCATCTACATTTTCGACCTTAAGTTCAAGAGCCTCTTCACCTAAAATTTCTGCGTCAACTAATTTGTCTATAACCAAATTTTTTATCATTTGTTTTCTCATAGATACTTTAAAATTTAATTTCAGATGTTTAGCAAGCAACACTAATTCCTCTTTCTTTAAATTATCAAACCCCTCCAGGTCTGGCGTTTTCAAAAATTAACCGGCATCAAATGCCATTTTGTAGAATTTTGTTGGCTAGTTATAATAAAAATACTGAATAAATTTTGAATAAGATATTTTCGTGATCCCGGACGAGCCCCCAATTTCTGTTACGGCCAGAAATCGCCTTTAAATTGTAGCCAACAAAAGACACAAATCAAAAATAAAATTTAACAATATTTATTATACAAAAGTTTACAAGAAGTATTACACAAATATTACTGTCAACTTAACTGTCAAAATATGAGTCCAATCTTTTATCTTTATCTGTATCCGGATATCTTTCGGAATCCAATCTGAATATTACGGTCACAATTCAGTATGATGTTGTTTGTAGAATAAAAGTGTCAATCCAAATGCTATGAATATAAATGTCTATCGATGTCTAAGTCCAAATTCAAGAGTGATCGTTTAACTTTAGTGTCTGTATATATATAGTTTTCATGGAAGATTCTAGAACAGTCTATAATGGAACATCCTAGAAAGTTACAACAGAAGTTTCTAGTAAAATGTAGAAGTTTATATAATGCATCTTTTATTAGGATCATTCTGGAAAGTTCCAATCATTCTGTAATTGTTCCAGAGATTTCTAAACTGCACAATTCTAAGATTATTCTGTAAACAACTATCAAGCCACACAATACAAATCAGGCCAACATAAATAAATACAATAATTACAATATCATAACAATATACACATGTGTATATATGTCTCTGGCAATATCATTTCCTTTCTATTAAACAGTGAAATTCGTCGTTCTTCATAGGGACATATTTAATAGGTGTGGCTTCACACTATCACACCAAATGAGAATAGCCTCGTGAGAGAATAGCGATTCGCTTGTCCCTTGTTTGTTATGGTCGCTTCGTCACTAAATTATTCTTCTTGTCGCTGTTTGTTGCTAAAATTTTTTTTGTCTCTTATTAGTGAGACCGGTCAGTTCCGTCCTTAACTTCCGTTTCTGCACTGCAAAACAACCACACAATTAACGATGCCTTGGCCTTGTTGTTGTTGTGTACTTGAGTTTCATTTAAGAGGAGGACATGCATTTCCAAATGACTTAATAAGAAGGAAAAGTTGGATCAACGCCATGGCTCATACGTAGATTGTCACGATGAAATCGTAGAGTCCATCTCAATCAGCTGTTATTTGCAAGGCACATTTACCGAAAACGACTACGTTCGGGAAACTATTCATCGTAAACATTATTTTCTTTAAGAAATATATACTCTTATTTATATAATCGCCATGCAATTAAACCAAAGTCTGTTTGAAACCGCTTTTAGAAGTAAAAAAGGGGGGTTAATTCAAGACGTCATAATTTTTGGGATTACGATTCAATGTCATCAGATTTTTTGGTGAATGATACAATAATAAGGTTTTCCTACAAGAGATATATCATACTGATAATTATTTTAGCAGTAATTATGTTAGTTTAGGATATAATGACAGGAATTCATGAGCTATATGCCTCAGGCTTTCTTGAAAATATCAATGACAACGTAAACAGGAACAAAACATTGACATGAATGAGGTTGTCTTCTATGTTATAGTTATATATGGGTATCGGGTCCATTCGCCCTAATAACATGTTCGCCCTAGGTCCGTTTGCCCGTAGAGTTCGTTTGCCCTACTAAAATAATATTCAGGTCATTAAAGTTGGTTAAACTTATGTAAATAATTATATGGTACCGTATATATTTTTGAAATTTAGGAAAACGTATGGAATTATTTAAAAGTTTATGGCTTTTTTAGGATTGTTAATTGTTCAATGACATAATAATTCTCACTGACTGTTGTGATACTTGTCTTGTGATGGATTAATAATAAAAACAAACATTTTGTTATGATGAAACAGGGACTTTCTATACTAACTAATTACTAAATTAATACATTGTATTCCAGTATACTATGCAAATCAAAGGGAAAATTATATTGGTTGATGCAATACAAATATTCGGTAAATTTTTCAACAAACTTTAACATATTCTGTTCAAATAATTAACATTATGCAACTGGACAACAATTAAAAAAAAAAAAGTAGGGCGAACGGACCCTGGGCGAACGGGTATCAGGGCGAACGTGAATCAGGGCGAACGGACCAAGATTCTTATATAGGCATGATAGGTATGTGTGTTGCACAAGTCTTTCACAAGTTTCAAAAAAAGCTAGTGTTATAAAACTTTTTTTCAGGGCACAAACCCACTTTAAAGAGACTTGTCTACTGCCATTGTCATCCTATTGTCATGTACCATTTGCAAGCAAGAGACTGAATGGTTTGCAAAATTAAAAATTAGGACGGTGTCCCGTTAAACCAAAAGAACTAAACTGGATGAATATTGTAGGAGAAATCTAGAGGAAAGTTTTGATTTGTGAAATTGGTTTTCCTGAAAAGTCATTCATCCTGCAGAAAGGATTTATAACTGTCCACCACCAACTGTCGAGCTAATGTTGAGCTTCACAGATGGAATTACTCAAACACCATCAATGCCTATGTTTTCAACACATATTTCGCAAATCATGACACAGCTCTGCATTTTTTATACCTGTTAAAGGGGCACTAGCTGTCAAATTCATGGTCACCTATTTGACTCAAATTCTCATATTTGATTTATAACAATGTAAAACATTTACCCAAACTATCAAAAGTCTAAAATAAACAGTTTACAGAGCATGGGCTAGATAATATATATTCGTTTCGTGAGTATTTTAGTCCAAACGCCATCTAATTAACTATCAATTTGACCTCCGATGACCATATTAGCGATGTATATATAAATAAAGATTTGAATAGATTAAACCAACACGTGCAATTGGACTTTTATAGGTCTGTTTGATTTTATTTTATAGATTAAAAATAGATGTTACTCATTGTTTTTAACCGTATAAGAATGATTTTATGTGCATCGAATTAGTAATCAAATGATGTACTGTAGTTTCACTTTCATTGTTGACATTCTTTTTCTTTAAATAAGCAGTACACGTACAATGCATGCGTTGTCAATCTCGAGCTAGAGGTTAAAATTGAAGTTCAAAATGAATACGGATTTAAAGAGGTCGACTCATTCACTTGCAAGTGAATAACTAATTATCAATGTTTCTTAGCGTAATTTGACAAAATTGAACCTTTTTGGCTGCAAAAAGTGAACTGTTATTTCACTATTTCACTTTCATTATTGATTGAACAAAAAAAAAAATCAAACTTTAGATTTGTTATATATCTCGTAGCTAGTGCCCCTTTAAGAGTCGTATACTACTTTTTATTTTTATATAAATAAATATATATTGTGTCATTTTAGAACTTGTATTTTGCCAAAGGATGCATAAATGAAAGTCGTGCAATTCATTTTGCTTTGATATATAGATTTGAATTACAATTGTTCATGATATTAATTGTAATGCATATAAAAATAAGGAGATGTGGAGATATTATTTTAATTTTAGTTTCTTGTGTACAATTTGGAAATTAGTATGGCGTTCATTATCACTGGACTAGTATATATTTGTTTAGGGGCCAGCTGAAGGACGCCTCTGGGTGCGGGAATTTCTCGCTACATTGAAGACCTGTTGGTGACCCTCTGCTGTTGTTTTTTATTTGGTCGGGTTGTTGTCTCTTTGACACATTCCCCATTTCCATTCTCAATTTTAGATGTGGTACAATGTATATATATACATGATATTTAGTGAGTTTATCAAACTTAAGTGAATAAGAAATGGGTACAAGCAGTTACAAGTACTACTGTACAATCTCAAACAATGAGAAAAACTCAAACCGTAAAGAGAATTTCATATTTACAAGTAAGTTTTGTTTTTGCGTTTAACAATTTTCTTCTGTTGTCTTAATTGCAAATATGGTGAGTGGTTAAAATGCTAATGAGAAAGCTATTACGGCCACCAGATGTCATTGTTTCCTTAATTAAAAACTCCTTTTTCATTCATACCGGTAGTTTACTTCATCATGTTTATACTGAAAAATAGTTTTGCTTGGAGTTAGAAACATACCTACAGCTGCCAACTTTTCAAAATGCCCATGGGGGTTTTACGTGAAAGATGGGTCTTATAGTCCCACAAAACCTTCAAGGGGGCCTTCAAATATATTCTAATGTGGTTTTTTGATTTCTTCGTGCTTTAACAAGCTCATAGCCATTGTTAAATTAATTGTTATCTTTAAGATAGTGGACAAAATTGTTCTTACAAAATTTCCACTTGGGAGCCTCCATGGGGGAAATATCCCGCAAATAGTGACAGTTGGCGGGTATGTAAAAAAAGTATGGTCATCACAAGAGTTGACATGTTACTATGTACATTTACCATTATGTTACTTGATGTTCTTGCAATACACACAGTACGGAGACTAGTCAATCTTTGTGAACTATTTTCATAGGATGGGAGTAATTGAATATGTATATATAATCAATAATTAAAAATAGTCTATTTATATAAAAAGGGAAAAGTTCTTATATGTCTTAAAAATGCATTTCATAGCGAGGTACAGAAAATATACTGTAAACAATAGACTATAGATATAGGTGAACTAGGTACAAGAGAACTCTAAATCTTAAATACTACAAACCACCTCTGTTCTATGTAAGATAAGGATATAACTGGACCAGAAATACACACAACCTGTAATTAACTGCCTTTACAGCGCTTTCGCGCTTTGATTACAAAGGGTTATGGCATCTTTTTTGCATTGAAAGGGAAGTTACTCCTTACTAACACCTTATGGTAACTAACCATGTATGGTTACTAACCCTATATTTTTAGAACACCCTATATCAAATATATATAGTCACCACGTGTAGTCCTTTAACCAATCCTATCTCTGTAAATCTGTAGGAGGTAAGATAAATAAATATATATTAATTTACATATCTAACATTGTAAGGCTGATGTTAAGACAACTTTTATATCCAGAATGTATTTTTAGCCTTGTATCACCACCACTACTAGTGATCCGATGGATAAAATATGTTGTAGGGTCGTCACGGGTTCCGACGTACTTATAATATAATTATTTCTGTGACTGCATCTTACATTAATTTGTAGGATCTTTTACAAAAGATGATTCAGCTGATCTGTAACAATTCCATCTTCATGTCTTATATATCATGTACTATGTTACGACACGAGATTAAAAATGACAAGGAAAGGTAACACCTGCCCACCGAAAGCTTTATTTTTTGTAGAGCCTAGTAGGTCGAATCGTGTAACGCGTCGAGCATAGTGAAAGGCGATTCGGTACCACGATAGCTGAGTAGCATGGGTTCGAATAACGCCGTGGGAAGAATCAAATATTTGCAAAACTTATGAAACTTTATTCAGAATGCTTTCCAGACGAAAAAATATATAAATGATATAACAACCAATCACAGAGAACCATCTATTTTGATCTCTATGTCATGTTCCCTTCATAAAATGACTGCGTCCATGTAATTTGATTTGGTACATTGTAACCTATACGGTTATAAACCATTTCTGAAATTAGTTACGTGAACATTACTTGACTTCATTATTCTATGCAAGATATCTTATTGAAAACTGCATAATACACAGGAATTATTTTCTGGACCCTACCCCTGTTTAAAAGTTGGTAAAAACTTACACTGATTTTTGCAGACATTACGGTACTGTTTGTTACATGTGTAATATTTTATCTCTTTGCTAGTATTGCATTTTCGAAGTAATCATGTGCTTCTGAAATAGACCAACAAAGAATTTAATTTGAGTGACGCTGTGCCAAAAAAAAAAAAATTAAAAAATCGGACCAGTTAATATTAATGAATTCACTATTTTGAAACGGACTATAGCTTTATAAATCGGATATATGTGCAAACTTTAGCTTCTTTTCGTTAAGAGACAGCTTCCAGCAGCCTATGTTAGCTGTACAAGTTGTTCGGGTAATTGAATGATGTAAAATCGTTTAGCGTATGACAATGCCCTTGGAGCAGTTTTTAACAAAAATGGGAGAGTGTTTAATCCGAAGATTTCTGTGTCACGTGATGTGTCAAGATCTAACAAGTATCGCCAACAGTTAGGCCTATTTCTGTCTAACAAGCCTATAAGACAAATTTTGGAAAAAAAACCCAGAAAAGACACACCAATGCGATGTAATCCTGTACCTACCCGTATCTTGAATGCAAATAAGAAACAGACTATAGCCTGAAAAAGGAATTATTCACACATATCACAACACTAGTAAAGTGTTTTAAATGTCGATTTGTTTCCTTAAATACCATTTTTGAAATATTCTGAGACCATTATGGAATATAAAGTACTAAATGGTGGCCCATTGCCGACAATGCTATTTTGAGCAATTATCTCCTGAAAAGGCGTTTTTAATAAACTTATTATGGAAAAACTGATGATGTCTAGTTTGAGGTCGATATCTATTTGTGATTTTACCACACTCAAATATATATGGTTCCATGGCTTTTCGTGGTGAATTTTGTGTTTTTAACGATACCTTACGATTTTGCAGAAAATTTTCCCTAGTTTTGATCAACATAAAAAAAAAATATGTCTGGTCCTTTATCATATACATTTAAGGACAAATGTGTGCTTGCATGAAACTATATTAATGCTTATCAGAAAAAAAAAATATAACTGTTCTAACAACCAGAGAGGGCCATCTATTTCTATCTCTGTGTCATGTTCCCTTCATTGTGTTTTGTTTTAGATCGATGACATAAAAATATAAATGTTTTGTTATATATTAATCAGCTTTTATAGATTGAAGTCCTGTTAAGAGTTTTTCGAATTTGTAGATTATAAATTTCTATCTAAATATCTTGCTTTTTATCTATTTAAAGTAGGTAATGTACTTATTTGAAGGTTTTTATTATATGTTTTAGAGAAGAGTTAACATTGTGAAAATGGACATAGAGTTCTCAGAATTGACCTCTCTCCCAAATATGATCAAAACCGGAGCTCTAAGAAATACCAAACAGTTGTTAGTAGAATTCCATGGATCATCAGCGTCAGTGGAAAAGTTGCAAACTTTTAGAAACATATATAATGAAGGCTTCAGAATTTATTGGTATCATAGAAATCCTAGACAAGGAAATTTACTGCAAGGGAGATTTGTCCAGAACTCTGCATGTTATGAAGTATATTTTCTTCGCATATAATGTTGTATTATTATAATCTTACTATAATATATGTTTCTAAAGTATAATTTAAGAACCCCATTTCAGATAGTTTTCACATATTTTATTGAAAACAACTCGAAGTAATCTAGCATATATTGCTGTCATCGATGTTAGAAATATCTACGTTTTAGACAACACACTTAATCTGTACAATCTAGCGTGCATTAGTTATCTTTTTTTTTTAAATAATTATAACAGGTTATTAGTCAATTGAACCAATGCGTTTTTATGAACAGGTTTGCTACTGAAAAGACCTAAGTGTGCTTGTCTTCCAACTTTGCTATGCGGTTTGTCTGTATACCTGTTTATGTTTCTTTGTTACATATATGACGTGGCCCTGTTTTTATACATCTCGCCATTGTGTTATTGTACTATGGTAAATTTGTGTATTTTTGTCTTTATGTTAATTTTAAGCACCGTTTTATAAAAAAAGTGATTATCTATTTTTGTCAAACTTTGTCACGAGCTTTGACGTTTTGAAGACTGTCCTTGAAATTGAAAACGTCCTATCATTTGCAATTTCCTTTAAACAAACCTGTTTTATGTGCCTACAATTCTTAGTAAATATTATTAGCAAAATTAACCTGGATGCAAGCGTGCCGTCATATTAGGTAGAATAAATATACAGTTAATACCCCAATGAGAATGTCTTGCTTTATTGCTTGATTTTCTCAAAATAACTACTGATGGTAGGTTGAATACCATAGTTTATGACAAACGCGATGATTTTTATTTTCCTAAAGTCAACTTTCCATTTCTGTGTAGCGACATACCAGCGGCACCAGCATATGGAGTATATGTGTCTCAATTAATACGTTACTCTAGAGCTAGCTCAAAGTACGTTGATTGGGTTGAACGAGGAATACTGCTTTCTCAAAAGATGCTAAGTCATGGCTATGAATCAATCAAATGAAGGTCATCACTCAAGAAATTTTACAGTCACCATCATGAGCTGATTGGCCATTATGACAAAAGTGTGTCAGACATCATATTTGATATTCTTCCTCAGTCATAATAACTTTCCATCATTACCGCACTGAACAAAGAAATAACATGACGGGTACCGTATACGGTGCAGGAAATGCTTACCCTTGCGGAGCACCTGATTTCACTCCCGGTTTTTAGTGGAGTTCTTGTAGTTTCTTATTTATCATTTATAACTGTTGATGTTAATGTCCTTTGTTTTTTTTTAGTCTTTTATAACTCCTTGATTTTGATTGTTATTGTCTTTGTCTAACAGTTATTTGAATATACCTATTTGAAAAATCGCTGACATTTTTGCTTCGGATGTTGTGAGATTATTTCACAAGTTTGGAAATTTCCCTGAAATTATTAATAAAAAATTGTGAATAATTGTTTATTAATGAAGTAAGTAAGCAATGTACAAAAAAACAGTGTACAATACATTTATTCAGGTTCATTAAATTTTTATACAAAAATAAGCAGTAAGCTCGAATGCAGCTATATGTGATCGTATGCGTTTACGACTAATTGTCTGAAATATGAAGGTTCCAATGTTATGTTCTTTGAAAGCATCTTTCTATGACATTGCTCATGTTGTGGTTTTTAAAAAAATGATCAGTTTTAACTTTTTAACTCTCCTTTCATAATTGTATTCGCAAAGGATGTTGTAAGTGCCTTTTCGTTTTTAGTTAATATTTTAACAAAAATTTAACAACAAAACACAGTGCCGTTCAATAAGATAACATAAATGAACAGTTGATTATCTTGATCTTGATGTTTTGCTTTTTTTCAAACATTCATTCAAAATTCGAATAATCTGTCTAAAAAAGTCACCAAAATATTTGCTTCTAATGTTGTGAGATTATTCCACAAGTTGGGAAATTATCGTGAACTTAATATTAACTAATTGTCAATTAATAAATATTAATGGAGTAAGTAATCAGTGTGTACACTAAAATTGCTTAAGTTCATGGTGATTTTGCTCGAATGCCGACATATGTGTTTGAATTTGTTTACGACTAATTGTCAGAAATAGTACTTTACCAATGTTATGTTCATTTAAATCATCTTTTTATTAAAGTGCCTATTTATTTTCGGGCAAACTTTGTCACCAGTTTTGACGTTTTGAAGACTGTCTTTGCGATTTAAAAACCTCATATTACTTGCAATGTCTTCTAAATAAAGCTGTTTTACATACCTACTTTGTGGAGTAATTATATTACTAAAATTAAACAACATGCAAGATTGCCGTTATTAGGTAGAATATATGTTAATTGGAAATCTTGATTTTGATGTATTGTTTTTTTTTTCTACCAGTTATTTTAAGATACTTGTTTGAAAAAGTTGCGGAAACGATTTATTCGGATTTTAAGAGATTATTCCACAGTTCGGAAATTCTCCTTAAACTAATAATGAAAATATAGACAATAATTGTGTATAAATGTACAAAAGAAAACAGTGTACACACATTTTTTTTAGTTCATTTATTTTTCACAAAAAAAATCAGATAACTCGAATGCAGATGTCACTAGCTTTGAAGACTCACCTTACAATACAAAAACGTCATTTTATTCGCAATTGCTTATGGATCAGCCTGTCTTACATGGCTACTTTGCTTGGGTCAATATGTTTAAAAAAAATTAAACCACTTTACACGGTGCCGTGATATAAGATAACATAAATGTACAATTAAATATCTTGATCTTGATGTTTTGCTTTTTTTCTAACAGTCATTCCAATATACCTCTGTTAGAAAAGTCGCCGAAATGTTTGCTTCTATTGTTGTGAGATTTTTCCAAAACGTTGTGAAATAAATAGGAACAAATAGTCAATAATTGTATATTAATGAAATATTAATCAGTGTACACTAAATTTGTTTAAGTTCATCAAGGTTTTTTTTTCAGAGTGCATTGAGTGTGTAGGTAAAGGTGATATCCTTGGTTAGCTTGCTTTCTATATGAAACGTAAAGTCATTATTAGGTAAGATATACTACCCTCCTTTCGAAGTAGCCTAGTCCTACATACAGATAGATAGGGTATCTGTCGGACTTGTCTTCTGTTAAAGAAGGGTAGTTTACCTAACCTAATAATGACTGCATGGTTCAGCTAGAAAGCAAGCTAACCAAAGATATTACCTTTATCTACACACTCAATGCATTCAGCTGTAATAAAAGAACAAAGTTTCAATTTGCCCCGCGTTGCACGTAGGTTGTCCAAAAAAGGGCAATAACCAACATTTTTTTTTAACTTTTATAAATATATTAAAGAAATGACGGATTGACATCAAATTTGAAATAAAATCAATAGTTCCAAAATGGCATTATTTTTTAAAAAAGAAGTTGATAGGCACTGATTTCGGACGTGTCCTTACAAAATAATTTTTATAAAAATCTGACAAGAATTGCACAATTGAAAAATCTAATAAACCGAAAGGACAGACAGAGGAACGGACGTGCGATATTTTATGTGAAGCCAAGGTGGTCGAGTGGTCTAACACGCCGGAACAGTGCAGGCGATTTGGTGTCACGATATCTCAGTAGCATAAGTTCGAATCCCGGCGAGGGAAAAACAAAAAATGTGCATACCAATGGCATTGCACAATTATAACACTTTTAACCAACACAGGAGACCCTGGTTATTGGTGTAAATCTAGTTTTGTCTATATCAATAACAAATGTAAGTTATCATTTCTCATTATCATTGAAAAATGATTTGAAAGTCTTAGTAGCACCAAGAGCATCAGATCTATCACGATCCTTTTCACGATTCTTTTAAAAAAGCCGGTACTTGATCTGTCACGATCTGACATTTTTCTTACATTTTTGATGTCATTGAAATATCCAGGAGCAATCTGGCTTCTGTAGTTTTGTAGTTTGTAAACACGATGTACTTTTAAACCGGATTTTCTCACATTCAGATCATAATGTTGAACCATTTTGACAGACAGTTTTATTTTATTGTAAATTTGTCCGTGTAACTAATTAAATCGATAAAATTGAATTCACAGTCAAATACCATAGCTTTCATGATCCAATCACGATCCAATCGCAATACTGATCAACGTTAGGTATTCTTTTACGATCAATTATCTCGATAAACCTAATGACACATGTGATTAATATCTTGATACATACTTGCATTTTTTGTAAGATTCGATTCGCCTTGCATGTGCTATTTTGTAGGCTGTGAATGAGAACAAAGACAACAAACATATATAAATGTGTACGTAGGTGACAATTAGTTTCTTCAAAATAAAAATACGACATAACAATACAACAAATCCGAAGACATCTACAATAATCTAAAAAACATTCTTTTGTCTTAAGGTTTCACTTTCAGCAGTTTGACAAACCACGCCTGTTTTGGGGAGATATATTATGTTCATAGATAGTTCATTTTGCTTACGTACTGGTTCCAAGGTATGATCTCTATGTTTCATCTCATTACTTGGGAATGTTAATGGTGTAGATACACATGCATAGCAGTGATATTGAATTATGTTGAAGACCTAAAGTGAAGGAAAAGGTATTACAGATTTAAGTACAAGTTTAAGCTGTAGAAGGTCGAGGTATATAAATAATCAAAATATTCCACACAGTCCCATGTTTTGACCTTTTGATTCAACAATAGTGCTTCCATTACAGGATATATATTTGTTTTTACGAAACATCATAGTTAAGTTGCACAGTTTTAGCCGTTAAGGTAATTCTAGTTGGAAATTGCATTGTTTATTGTGACAAAACTGCAACCTATACACATACAATATTTTTGTAAGGCTTAGTATTTTGCAATTTGTTTTCCCATTTCTAGAAAAAACTTTCATGAACGACTTAAGGTGGTATGGGAGCCTAAATTGAAAATTAAGGAAGGTGTTCATACTTTGCCAATTCGAAGTATCTTTTGACATATGTTTCAACAAAATATGTTTCTCGCGTTTTTTGAATATTTGATTGAATAAGTAAACCAGAGGAACAGTCAAGCTCATAGATCGAAAATAAACTGACAACACCATGGCTAAAAAAGGAAAAAGACAAACAGACACACAATATTACACAAACCATATTATAGAAAACTAAAGAATAAGCAACAGGACCTCATCAATACATGGAGATCCTGTTTAAAAGTGGACTAATGATCAAATCACTATTGAAATTTTTGTTTTTGGCACAATGACAATTTCAAAGTTATCCACATGAGTATGTGTTGTGGTTACTGTGCTATTATTTTCGTATCCAGTCACTGTGTGAGTTGTTAATCTGTTTGTCTAACATAATTTATGACTTAAAGTTTTGAAATCATTCAAAAACAATTTAACCTGTTTTTCAAAGCTATAATCATATAGACAAACACAGTTATATAGACGGCCCATTGCAGATACTTTGACAGTTTAACTTAATATTGTAAGATATTTACTATATATTTCATGACTTGGGCATTGTTTATGTTGAATATGTAATAACCCATGCAGATTAATGCATTTTATAATAAACTGAAATAAATGTCTCAAAAAAATGTCATGTCTCAAGACATGAACAATATTGAACAAGCTCCGCTGTTCCGTATGGATACTAATTTTGTTTTATACTTTCTAGGGTTAAATGCTAATAGATATAAATAATCACTGGCCTACCTCCGACCGGCAGTTAAGCCTTTTTTTAACGTTGAGCATCCACTCGCTGTGCAAGATGTTCAATTTTGCAGCTATGTCCGACCAGAAGGAAGTTAAATCTGATGCCACGAGTGTAGAGGTTGCCATGCTCATTGTACGTTAGGAAATTTGGAACACCAGTTACTAATAAAGTCGTGTAAATTGCAATATGCACAAAAACAAACGTTCAAGACACTTATTCATATCTTTACAAATAGATATGTAAAACTTTCAAACGTTTTTATCCCCCTAAACGTGTCCTTATCACCAAACGTGTCTATTCTCCCTAAACGTGTCCTTATCACCAAACGTGTCTATTCTCCCTAAACGTGTCCGTATTATTTATTATTGCCCAAGCGTGTCCGATTGCATAACCTCCTAACATGTCCGATACTGTTTTATTGCCAAAACGTGTCCTCTGTTAAACACCTGGGCGTCATACGTTTTCAACGCTAATACATGTATGTCTTTAATGACATAAATACATGTAACTTTAACGGCAATTCTTTTATGGTGGACGCAGTTGATGAAATAGTCATTTATTATTATGAGTTTGTCCAATGCCGATCATTATTTATTATCATTATTGCAAATTTGATATGTAACATATGAATTAAGTTTTGTCTGAAAAGCTCACTGCCCAGTTGATAGTATTTTTGAAAATGCTCATTTAGAGCTAACATAGAAAATATTCTAGTACAGTTGAAATAATCGTTTACTATGTTAATTATTTTGTTCCAATAAACTCCGATGATGCCTTTTCGATTAATCCGAATATTGTACGGCGGGCTTTTAGCAGTTTCACTTCACTTTTTCCACAGTTCTGGTATTTTAAATGCTCTTCCAGTCATAGACTGGTTATCAGGTTTTTTAATAAATTTTAGGTGTCGAGCATCATTTAAGACACACGAACAAGAGACATGACGTCCAGTGCCAAATATGTCATGCATTATTTGAACGACGCCATTTCAACAATGAAAACTATAGATAGGTTCTTTTATCATCACGGGAATTTATGATTGGGCCTAAATTTTTACGATTATGCGGGATAACAACTATTTGGGATAATAATGATATAATTAATATCTAATAAATCTCATAGCGAGTAAAGACCTTTTTTATGACTTCAGTGAGAAACTATATAGCTACTTTTATCTCCGTTGTGAAAAGAATAAAACAAAAATTGCCTTACAACTGATGGCACCATGAAAGAGTACTGCTATACAAATTTAAGGTTGAAATGCGCAGAGAATAAAATATTCTCCCTCCACGAACTATCTGATTTCATATCTACAAGTCAATTGAACATAGCTGCTTACATTTACATACAACATAGACGAACGGACGACTGCCCCAGTGTTACTAACTCTAAACCGCCGGTTTAAGAAAAAAAAAACAATAGCAATTTATTTCTATTTTGTAATAAAATTGGGAAAAGAGTATACGTTATGTAAAATCAATTACAAAATAACATACGTAATTATAATATGGAAATGAATGACAGTTTATTCAAAAGAAAAGAAACTAAATATTGATATGAACATATTTGGGGGACCGGGCACGTTTGGGTGTTCATTTAAACAATGAACACGTTTTGGCGTTTATAAAAATGACACAACTTGGCACCCTTTTACATTAAGACTTGTCTTGCAGTTCAGTGACATCATGTAAACACGTTTATTGGAGTCGGACACGTTTAGAGGGCAGGACACTTTTCCGAGTGTTACATATATACTAAAAAAAATTGAGATTTGATTCGTGTATGTACACTTCTCTGGAATTATAGTTGTTAATTCATGTATAATACATTCTACTGTGTAGAATTGTTTCATAAGCACTCAAACCACATCTTCTTTTTTCAAACAGTAAAGGTTTAACTGTAATGATTTTTCATAAATTATGGTACTTAGATGACCGCTTATGCCAATTCTGAGATATAAATCTTAAAGTGAGAAAGATAAAGCTGTGTGTGATGTTTCTTTGTTTCTGTATATTTAACGAAACCAACTAGAAAAGTTTCGATTGCCAATGGAAAAAAACATCGTCAATATATATGAAATGTGAAATTAAGTGATGTGGCTGCTATGATTTTTTTATTGTACGAGTATCTAAAATAGCATCAACTTATATGAATATAAAAAAGAGGTCAGAGATTGATTGATTGATTGGTGTTTTCTTAACGCCACAACAGGCTATATCGCGGCGAGAGCTTATTCAAATATTTTTACATTTCTAAGTATTCTTTTTTAATCCAGACGATAGATAGTTCAGGATACTTAAACTCAAGTCGAATGCAAAATCTAGAAATAACACAGACCGTGTCTGCTCATACACTTTTTAAATGGTTTACTTAATTAAAATTTAATATGCTTCCAATAAGAAACACCACCAGCATACTGATCCGTTTTACCGTTTTTCAAAACTTTGAATTTTTTTCAGAAACTAATAATTTCCGAACCAGGAAAAGTTTTTGTCTCAGTTGTATTTGAAAATTTGTATTGCTTTTGATTCTAGCATCACTGATGAGCAACCGAAAAAGCTTAGTAAATGTATAACATTTTTACTACAGAGGTTAAAACTTGAGGAATATTTTGTAATTAGTCCTTTTTTTTATTTTCGTCCACTCACTTTTCAATTTGAATTTAGGCATATTAATTAATATATTTATAAACGTTCGAAAATATAAAAAGATCCATCTTAATAACTTATTAAAATCCATTAAAGACAGAATTTCAATTGGATTTATTTAATGCATATCAAACATTTCTTATTTTGGTGTCAGTAAATCTGAGGTAATTAGTATATATTGTTGCAAAGATTAAGCGTGTCCTTCCGTGAAATACAAAAAAATAGAGTTGATTGAGTGTTTTAAGGGGATTATTTTTTCATTTGATAAAAGGCATCAAGCTATATCATGTATATGGTATTTTAATTGATGATGTTTTACAGCAAGTAGATACATGTATCTTTAATATACAATCGTCATGTAAGTATCATAATGATGTTATGTGGATACGTGTTTTTGAGCTAAAGTTTCGTGTAATATTTAACAATTGACAAATTCGAATTCGTAATACTTTAATACGGAAATAATGTTGACGAGTTAAAGCCATCCTTCAATTAGTAACTCACATTATTCTCAGTCCGATGAAGATTTGCAAACATCGTACATTTTGAATATTATATACAAAAAAATGTATTGTTAGTATTGTAGGTGGTTACACGGTTTGTATACAAAAGACCAATACCTTTATCATAAAAGATAATCATGGTTTAACAAAAACCCTTGAATAAAACAATATCCCATTTTCATTACAGTACAGTATAACTTTTATGTAGTCTTCAAAATTTGGCTGAAGTTGGGTTAGATATTAAAGAGTTTTAACTGCAATGTTCTTGTCCTTTGGCATTTTCAGTTTGTGGTTTACATGTATCTAAAAAGAAGAATAACAAACAAACAAAAAACGAACTACATGGAAAATAAAACGAAAATGTCTTTATCATGTGGTAAATTCAAAAGCTCAAACACATCAAATGAATGGACATTAACTGTCAAATTCCTGACGTGCTTTTGTAAGCAATAGTGGTATATTATAGTCTAGGTAGTATGTGCTACAAGTAGAACAGGATCTGCTAACCCTTCCGCAGCACAAACAGTCAACAACATACTGTTGTTTGGTTCGTGTTGTTCAGTCTTGATTTATAGGTAATTTTAATTCTTCAAAGCTTGAAATGTGGCATTTACACTAATGGCCGATGAAAATGACCAAGGTTTTATAATAATATTAAGAACCTTCTTCCATTAGTCAATAGAAGAAAACAGTTATTTGTTGATAAAAGTTAAGTATATAATCTAAAATATGTCACAGGATATGTACCAAGCTAATACAACAATGCATATGTGGTACATTGATTGATTTTAAAAATATTTGTGAATATATTAACTGAACTTTTGCAATATTTGGAGCTTTATGAAAGCCCCATGTCTTACTACCATAACATAAAATACTACTAAGATGTGTATCAAACAAATTCGAGTAATCTGAAAACATTCAAACATAAGAATGATGCTTTTGGTTTCAAGGCAAATACCACTTTTGTACCTTGTTCTGCTAAATATTTCTTAGTTCCCAAAAATATAACTGATATAAATCAACTGTGATTCTAAGTAAAACAAAATCATCAACAATGTCATTAACATAACCATTAAATTACCATGTTTCTTCTATCTTCACATAACAATCTTTTCAAAAAGACATAACTTTAGTCATTTTCGAGAGTACAGTAACTATGTGTCTAACACACTTGTTTCGTACCTTTTACAGAATCAGAAAACAATCATATCATCGGCATACATAAGCAAACAAAAAAACAACCCATGTACTTATTCCGGGAAGAACCATCACTTAGAAACTAAATTTCAAGACCATTCACATACAATGAAATAAGTAGCGGATTAAGTACTTCCCCCCTTTGAACCTAAGATACAATTTCCTTTTAGTCAGCTCTACAATCCGTACCCCTGTATTTTTCATAAGGTTTCTTGAAATCTGTCAAAAATGTTGAAACACAAATGTAAAGTTATGAAATAGCTGTAAAAATGACAAAATAATCATTGACTACCTCATGTACATGTACCTATAAATTGATAAGTGATTACAGATATTTACTAAATTGTTTAGTAATTTTATGTAAGTCATATTTTCAACCATTTTTACTGTAACATATACATTTGTATTTCAACGAATGCTCTTTACGTTTGAATTTAGTCTTGTTATCCGGAAACCATTGGCGTTGTCTGTTCGACTTATGAGATTGACTGTTCCTCTGGTGTCTATCTCCTATCTCAAAAGACTGTTGTGAGTTTCTCAAGACGATGAAACTATTATTAATTTAAGACCCCGTTGTTCCTAAGGGAATCACGTTTTTGTACATACACACCGGAGAAAAAAATTTGATAAATTGTATAGTAGAACTCAAAGCAATAGCAATTGAACATCACACACATATGTACACAACAAACACAAATTACGAATGATACATATATATATATATTTACTCTGGTGAACACAATTTTAAACCTGGTATCTATATATTGAGTAAAATATGAAATAATGCAAACACAATACTACACTACACATGTAAAACCTTATAGTGTATTGTTTATTTGTTCTGACATGCATGCATTCGCCTTCACGTACAAGATTATTTGCATCCATACGCATAAATTTTAATTCTGAGGTAGATATCAAATCATAAACATCAAACTTTTACCACAAAAAATAAAATCACAAAAATACTAAACTTAGAGGAAAATTTAATCGGAAAGTCCATACTTACATGGCAAAATCAAATAACAAAACACATCAAAAACGAATGGACAAGAACTGTCATATTCCTGACTTGGTACATGCATTTTCAAATGTAGAAAATGGTGGATTAAACCTGGTTTTATAGCGCCAAATCTCTCACTGTGATGACAGTCTCATCACATTCCGTTATATTTACAATGATACAAAGACAATTCAAGAATTATTCGTTTAAGATTAAGTTTGTTCTTACCCTACAAGTAGCGTCGTATGCCTGCTTTTATTGGGAAGTTAATTGTTGACGCCACATTATGATACTTGTGAACACATTCAGAAATCAATTTTACCTTTTTTTATATACGCAATTATCAATAATTTCAAATATAATACTCCGAATACAAACATGTTTACACTTCATCATAGTATTGGAAGGCATGTTTGTATGTCTCCATGATGTACACAAAATCAACAATGCAGAAAAGTGAAAAACTGTTATTTAAAGTCTTAAGCACTTAGGTCAAAATGTATAATACGCCTTAAATTGAGGTATTAAAAACTAAAACTAATAGTATAGTGCATACATTAAAAACCTCTGTGCAGTGATATTGGACATGTTGCAATAATTATTAAGTGACTGGGTTTAACCAATCGTGCATATTGGAGAAGCGGATCAACATACAATAGAGGGGTAAAAACGATGGAGTTAGCTAATGTATGCAACGAATTAAATGTTCATATAGCTTTTCATCTGCAACAAAAAGAAGACTGTTTGCTTCGGGAAGCCGCAACACAAAGCGACCCCATCATCTACCAAAGTTTACGATATGGACAATAGGGTTGAGGAAAAAATTACCATTTCATCATATATGAAATGAAGTCAACAACTTCATCTAATTTGAGAGTTTTCATAAGAGTTGTCAGGCGTACTGATGTATAATCGCATTTTTTTACACAAAAGCACATTATGAAAATGAAGGTAAGTTTTTTTTTTTATAAAAAGCTACTAGGCTCAATCAAATTCAGTTAATTCTAGATTACCAATTCATATAAATAGTAGCAATATTTTGTATTTTAAAATGTATTCCTGGTATAGGACAGGTGTACTCATTTTAGTATCAATCATAATCTATGTTTGCATCAGAGTTTTGAAAAGCACAGTGCATTTATTAATTTAAAGGCTTACTAACCTTACTCCTGCTAGAAATATGTAGTATTTTAATTTGAAGGTCAATATGTAACAAAAATAATTTAGTTTTCAAATGTTTGAGGTGAAGCTTGAGTAAGGGCGAGCGAGTAAACATACAATAATAGGTTTGACAATATTGATAAAAAAAATGTATAAAACTTGATTTACCAATTGTAGTATGACATTACAATTATTTATCAACTGCTAAAATGTTAACATGACGGCTGTCTTGCAAGAAGCAGGAACTTCGTTTCCTTCCTGTGTTCACCTCAAGGTTTCGGGGGTTTCAGCTGTTGATGTGTGTACTTTTTATTACTTGTTTATTTGCTGTCGACAACGAAGCCGGTGCTGTAGAAAAAAGTTTAAGGTGGTACCCAACACCTTCACTTAAATTAATTTGGCTCGTTTAATTTTCATAAAATTTTGACAAAGTATTTACTTTAACCCTTTGAAAAAAATATAAAAATTTCAAAAAATTTGAACCAAAGAATTTATCAGAAAAATTACACTGGTTATATAGCAGTTTGACAAACACTAATTTTGATCATTGAGAAGCTTAATATTCCTTTAACAACACAACATAATTAGAACGTTTAACTGATTTTACGGAGTTATCTCCCTGTAGTGGTAGGTACCACCTTAACTATTTAAAACCCCCATACAACCTAAATGATAAAATTGAGAATGGAAATGGGGAATGTGTCAAAGAATCAACAACCAGACCATAGAACAGACAACAGCAGAAGGTCACCAACAGGTCTTCAATGCAGCGAGAAATTCCCGCACCCGGAGGCGTCCTTCAGCTGGCCCCTAAACAAATATATATACTAGTGCAGTGATAATGAACGCCATACTAAACTCTAAATTGTACGCAAGAAACTAAAATTAAAAATAATACAAGACTAACAAAGGCCAGAGGTTCCTGACTTGGAACATGCGCAAAAATGCAGCGGGGTGAAATATGTTTATGATATCTCAACCCTCCCCTATACTTTTGATAAATATTCCTAAAGTTATGAACAAGAGAAGTTCTCGCTCGGACACACACTCCATAATCTAGTATATTATAGAATAGTTTCTGCTGTTTTTGTTTTATGTTTTCAGGCGCTAGTTTGCTGTAATTGGTTGCAATATTATGGTCACCAGTATCCAAGCAGTTCCTTCATTTGTTATTCAGGATATAATAAAATAAGTGGAATGTTGTTTTAAATACGATCAATTCCCATTTTGAGTTAAAAAGTTTTTCTTTTTTCTTTTCTTCATCAGTAAAATGACCAATTGTCTGAGTGACAGTCCCTCGTTTAAGGGATTATTTATTTGGAGGATAAACAGGTCATAGAACGGCCTTCAACACAGGGCTTTAGCCCAAACCAAACAGCAAACTATTAAGAACCCCAAAATGACTAGTGTAAAACGATTTAAACAGGAAACCGAAGATCTTATCTACATACACACCATAACTACAAACGAAAACTTGGAACAACTGGTTCGTGTCCTATTGAAGAGAAATAGAGTAACGTAAACAGTTTGCGAATGTTCGTATATTTCATTAAAGAGATGTCCAATAAAAACGACTGGACGAACTAACCTTTTGGGACTGGTTATTTTCAATCATTGAATTTCGATTAAATATGTTAAATAAATTATTCAACGACTTTTTAGATCACACACTGGAAGATTCGTCCAAATAGATTAATTTGATCATAATTTAACAGGTGGTTCTCTAGATTTCCGCCTATAGTTTAACTGACAAAAGATTACGTATAAACACACTTGTCCTTAACCTATCATACGATCGATTTGAGTTTTTTTTTCATAGTTTTGATTATGACAGTTATTCTTCAAAATACTTGACGCCCCATTATTGTTTATTTTACATAGTGTTTTTTTTTCGGTATCCGATGTTCCTTCTTTTTGTAATTATCTACAATATATCCTATTTTAATTTTTTTTGCGGGATAAATGTTTTTAAAAGGATATGTTTTTGACAATTTCAGAAATGTCAAAGTTAAAAAATGATTCATGGGGGCTTGAATATATCGTGATTTTACCACGGGTAGGCCCTTTATGTTATATCTTTTACCCTGAGGATTATTTTATCCATGGTAAAATCACGATTTATGCAAGCCCCAATGAGTTTTGGTATACATTTAAATGATAATTTACTTATATGTCTTATATGTATAAAAAAAGACTTGTACCACATTTTAGCATCGTTTGTTAACTTTTCTTTGTTGTGATGATTTTCGGTTTCACAAACGTGTATTTTTCCTTAAAATGCTTATATTCTTACATCATCTTTCTATGACGTCGGGTACCTCATTCATAAAACAACATATGACATGGGAGTACGATAGGAACAACCCAGGCAACATATTTATCTTTTACCACGGATGTGTACTCAAAGCGTTTGAAGGACGTCATATTAGAATTAGTGTTAAAACTATCGCTTCCATTTCATTTCTATAAAAACGTATTATGTATTTATCATAAAATGTATAGATAAACATTTACCTTTAAAGGTACTATTTTAGAATGTGTGCTCGATCAGGGACTGTTCTGTTATATTTAACAGGAGTTTAATCGAAGTCAAAATATAAAAGACTTTTCCAGGCAAACGATTTTGAATGCCTTGAATATAACACAAAGATGGGGTATGAACAATGACAATGAACAAACTAACGGCCTGATTTATGTATATACATTAACTTATAAAATGTTATAAATTTTAAAGATAGAAAAATTAATAGGAGAGCACCAAATTACTTTTAATACATGTATAAATCACTGAAATGTATGTATTGGGAAAGAAGCATAGAACAACATCAGAGACAGTTTAACCTGTGTAATCCGACACACTGGGAGACCAGAAAAAATGCCGAATTAAGCAGGGTTTCTGAATACTCAGGATTTTGTCTGCAAGGGTAGGCATACTTCGGGACTATGAACATGTGTCAGTTAAAGCAGGATCTTGGAATACTCAGTTGTCGGATTAGGTAAGTTACACTGTAATAAGATTTGGAAGCTAGTTGCGGATCCACGATTTTAAAAGTTGGAGCTAAAAAGGTGTTCGTTGCATATCCATATTAAAGACGAGAAGATGAGTGTGAACTCGTCTTTGTATTATACCGCAGGAAGACATGTCACGCTTCCTGGACACTTGCTTCTGACTCCGGACTGACCGATCTCTACTGTAAGTCTTAAATATTGGTTTCTTGGCAGAAAGGCATCTACTATTAATCTTTGATTTGAAACGGGCGTGGTTCGTATCCAAGACCTCAACCCGCACTCGTGCAGTGGCTTGACTTCCATTGACGATATGAGTCAACTGCCTAAGTAAATTATTGACCATAAAAAAAGCTAAAACGGTTCTCCTACAACATTCCAGATATTTCCGTTTTTCATGCATATTTGCATAAGCTAAACGTCTTACAATTTATAAAACCAATTTGTGAGCAATGACTTTAAAAAGATGAGGAAACATATACTAAAGGAACATACAAATCAAGCATACAATTGCAAAGACTCCATGCATCATTCTAATTAAACCAAATTAATAAAATAACTATCTTTCAACTGTAATTGTTTTTTTTCCTGAAGATGCATCCGAATTTGTACAGAAAAGTGACACAGTAATATCCGAGATCTGAATTTCTACATCTTGAAATAATTGATAGAATTACATGCATGCAAAAAAATACAAAAAAGTAAGTCGTGGTCACCTCTTACATTCCGGTGTGTTTGAAACTTATTGTTTTAATCTTATCAATCCGATCGTCATAACATTGACTTCAAATTGAGGCTTAACAAAAGTAAAATCACAAAAATACTGAACTCAGAGGAAAATCAATTCGGAAAGTCCATAATCACATGGCAAAATCAAATAACAAAACGCATCAAAAACGAATGGACAAGAACTGTCATATTCCTGACTTGGTACAGGCATTTTCAAATGTAGAAAATGGTGGATTGAACCTGGTTTTATAGCTAGCTAAACCTCTCACTTGTATGACAGTCGCATCAAATTCCATTATATAGTCACCGATGCGTGAACAAAACAAACAGACATAATAGGTAAAAATGTCAAAAATAGGGGTACAGCAGTCAACATTGTGTTATCATCTTAATCACTATAAAAACAACAAATGTAATGAAGAAGCACAAAAAGGCATACATCAAATTAACATCCTCATTTTGATTATATTATACGATTATATTTGTCTATGTAAAATGCACCCATCAAGGAAGGAGGGTATGGGTACTGGTGTAAAATTGCGCGTTTGAAATTCGCACAGGTAGACATGAAATAATTTTGTCGTTCAAAGTAAAACACCCTAAGAATTAGGGTTTGGGACATAAATAAAACTAAGAAAAAATTAGGGAAGACTATATGCAACATTTTGCCTGTAATTCATGAATTCACTGGCTGTGACACCGTGACGCATATATTAGGACACGGAAAGGGTACTGTTTTGAAAAAAAGTCCTGCAAGAGAAAGCCATGACATTTTTGAACGACTCGAATCATAACGAAATAGCAAAAGCGGGTGAGGAAATATTTCTTCATCTGCATGGATGATTAGAGTTTGAGAGTTTTGATCTGCTCAGATATAGGAAATTTGCCTCAAATGTTCTAGTTGGAAACATTTACGTACAGGTACACTCTCTACATCCAACGCAGTCAAATTTCATTCTCTTTAATAGAACGTTCTACCAAAGTAAAATCTGGATACACGATGATTTAGAAATAAACCAAATCGATTGGGGTTCGTATATATCAGAAAATAAAGTGCTCCTAATTCGATCAACATTACCACCTGCACCAGACAAACTATTGAAAATTATTCGTTGTAATTGTAATCAGAATCGTGAGAACAAGCTATCCACTTGCAGGAAACATGGAATTGACTGTTCAATAGGCTGTGGGGAATGTCAATGTATAAAGTGTACAAATTCGCCAAATCTTACACAGTGTGACTTAAATTCAACGTAAATATTGAAATAACAACGAGTCGACCATAGAATGGTATTTCTTTATTTGAAAAACATCATTTATACAAAGACCATTGAACAGCCTTTTGACTTTGAGAAACTATGTGTATACATATTAAAACATATGCTGTGAAAATTTGCTTCAGAATTTCATTTCAATCTCAAAATATCAATTTTCAACGATTTATTGACAAAATCACCTATGTTTACCCCAAAATGGCTTGACAGGGGTCTAATGCCTTTTAATTCGCTGATATGGCATGATTTAAGAAGTTAACACTATTTGAAATCATGTCAGTTGAAGATTTTATTTATAATTTCACTATATACAACAAATCCAGTTTTCAGCGATTTTTCATTAAAATTGCGTTTTTAGCCCAAAAAAATGTGTTTTGGGCAACTACGATTTCTTAGGACTTTTTATATCTGATAATGAAGTACATTTATAGCTTTCAAATGAAACCAAATTTGTTTCTGTTGCAACTTGTTCAAGGTTGGGCCAAATTTCACTTAGATTGACTAGACTAAAGTGCCAATTTGTATTTAAAGACCAAACAGCCTATTGTTTATGCACATCAGCTAACGCAACTTGATAGTGACATAAAAGCTCTATGACGTTGTTTATAGCAATGAAAAAAACGTCAAATTATAACGTCCTATTTCGCGTTTTTCTCGGATTCCAACATGGTGTACGCTACGTAGGTACGCTACGTCTCCCAAGAAAAGAGGAACTATTATGCGTCACGCTACTTTAATATGATGCGGAAGTTTAACACAAATGGACACATAAGATACTACACTATATTTAACCTTCTTTCTAATAAAAATAATAAAATATAAAGGAGTAGGTCCGGTAAGGACCGATTTTGGCCTAAAATTTCAGGTTCATCTGACGAAAGATTTTGACTACTTTTTAAACATTTAAGTGTCTATTTTATTTGAATTAATTAGTTTATGTTAAAGATTTTAACAGATTTAGTCATTAAAAACGATCCGATTCAAGCTCAAATATGAAAAATCTACCTAATATGCCGAAAAATGTCACTTTTCAGATGGATTTTGGTGAAAATGAAAGTGGCCGCATCCGTGTTCACGAAAACCGTCTAAAATTTAACTAAAATGCTAGAATTATGAGGATTTCAGTACTTTAGCATGACTTAATGGTGCTAGTACCGGATAAATGTGCATTGTATTGTCAAAAACAGCCCATATTTATGTAGCAGAAGCATTCTACTGTCCAATAAATAACTAAAGGTTTACATTTTAACAATTTTGTAAAACTGCTATATTTTGGGGCCAAAAAGGGGTCTTACTGAACCTACTCCTTTGATCTCGACTTTTTGCATTTTTGCGCCGTTCTTCATTTCATTTTTTTTTATTCTTTCACATGCGTAGATTTTGTCTTATATTTGCGTCGATCTGTATTTTTTTTTCTTCTTCACTTGCGTAGATTTTGTCGTTTGCGCCGATTGTGTACAGGTTAGGTGAAAGTTTTATGTATGCCCGATTTATGGGCATTATGTTCTCTGGTCACTCATCGTTCTTCCGTCTGTCTCGCTTCAGGTTAAAGTTTTTGGTTACAGTTTTTGGTCAAGGTAGTTGTTGACGAAATTAAAGTCCTAAAAAGTCGCCTAAAAGAAATTATCCACAATGCCTTTCAACATAAAAATGGTAGCATACGCTATAAATTTATTACTTTGGGATTTCATAAGGCATATTTCGTTAATAGTGACAAACAAAAAGGTAAAACATGCTACACAAAAGAACAAGTGGTCAGTATGCTGGAGTTTCTTATCGACAACATATTTGTTGAGTTTGGAGGTAGACTTTTTCAACAAATTGTCGGCATTCCTATGGGAACGAACTGCGCGCCTCTCCTTGCTGACCTCTTCTTGTTTTCATATGAATCTGAGTTCCTTCAGACACTTGTCAAAAACAAGAAGATCAAAGAAGCCAGGTTATTTAATTTCACTTTCAGATATATTGATGATGTTCTTTCCATTAACAATCCGAACTTTTCTGATTGGGTTCCATTAATATATCCACCAGAACTAGAAATTAAAGAGACAACAGACACGGCTTCCTCCGCCTCATTTTTAGACTTATACCTCGAATTTGACATACACAGTCATCTTAGTACCAGAATCTATGACAAACGAGACGATTTTGATTTTGAAATTATCAATTTCCCCCACCTTAGTAGCAATATACCAACTTCACCTGCATATGGAATATACATTTCCCAACTTATTCGGTATTCTAGAGCTTGCAGCTCCTACTCAGACTTTGTAAAACGTCACCAGTGTCTGAGCAGAAAGTTGATGAACCAGGGGTATGTCAAAGAACGTCTCGTCCTTTTTCTAAAAAAGTTCATCGGAAGGTACCCAGAACTTGTTGATAAATATTCCGTATCAACTTCACAAATAATACACGATGGTCTTGAAGTATAGATTTTGCGTACTGACGTTGTTTATCATCTTAATAACGTGTTATATTATTCTTTTATTTGTCTTTATTAATATAACTTTTACTGTTAAGTCTGTTTTTTTAGATATCCTTTTGACGTAACTCTGTGCTGATGTATCCCATCATACTTTGAACGACAAAATTATTTCATGATGTGACTCTGTACCTATGTATCTTGTCATACCTTGAATGACAAAATTATTTTATTTATTAATATTACTTTTACTGTTAACCCACTGTTTTTGTGATATACATTTGACGTGCCTCTGTACTTATGTATCCCGTCATACTTTGAACCGCACTATTATTTTATTTATTATTATTACTTTAACTGTTAAGCCAGTTTTTGTTATATCTATTTTGCGTGACTGTATTTATGCATCCCGTCATACTTTGAACGACAAAATTATTTCATGTCTACCTGTGCGAATTTCAAACGCGCAATTTTCACCAGTACTCAAAACCCTCCTTCCTTGATGGGTGCATTTTACATAGACAAATAAAATCGTATAATATAATCAAAATGAGGATGTCAATTTGATGTATGCCTTTTTGTGCTTCTTCGTTACATTTGTTGTTTTTATAGTGATTAAGATGATAACACAATGTTGACTGCTGTACCCCTATTTTTGACATTTTTACCTATTGTGTCTGTTTGTTTTGTTCACGCATCGGTTACAATATAATGGAATTTGATGCGACTGTCATACAAGTGAGAGGTTTAGCTAGCTATAAAACCAGGTTCAATCCACCATTTTCTACATTTGAAAATGCCTGTACCAAGTCAGGAATATGACAGTTCTTGTCCATTCATTTTTGATGCGTTTTGTTATTTGATTTTGCCATGTGATTATGGACTTTCCGAATTGATTTTCCTCTGAGTTCAGTATTTTTGTGATTTTACTTTTTCCTATCAACTTAAAACTTAGTGAACATGATCCTTCTAATGTTAGTGTCAATTTAAAAAAAAAATAAAAAAAATTGAGTATTCACAAGGTGAATACGCCGATAATCAATTATTCCTAAAAGTTTTGACATACTGGCAACATGTGCATGTAACTGATGTATGGATGATTCTCGTAAAATAATGTCCGATCTTGCAATGAAGTTAAAATTTATTTATACTGCTTATTTGACAAAATCTTATAGTAAAAAATAAAATGATGACAAAGGGTCATTTTTGTTTGTCATTTGTTTCATTTCAAATTGTCTTAAGGAGAAATGATAAACATATTGTCTAATCTCACTGTAGCTTACAGCTAATTTCCTTATGCATGTAGATCAACACTTTGGTTTGCCTGCTTTCTTTGTTTGTATATTTTGTATAATTATATTTTGATAACGTTCAATTCAATTAAATAGCATATATACAGGTTTACATACCTATATATATAGATGCCAATCTTAATTACAGAGCTTGAGTTAACAATTATACAAAAAAAGCAAGGAAGCCAACCAAAGTTTTATCCTACATGCATTAGGAAATTAGCTGTAAGGCAAAACATGTTAATAAAACTAATACTCAGCGAATGTGAATTAAAATCACAATTTTCCATTCCGGCGGATGGAGTTTCTGAAGGTTTATATTGTGCGGCAACAACATCATAAAGATCTGAAACTGATACATGCTTAATCTCTAGTATTACCGGATAATAAAGTAGGTGAATATAGTTGTTATTCTTGGAAATTTAAATGTGGGTTTCAAACGTCCAATTTGCGATTTCTTTTTTCAAATAGTTTGTACTATGACGTCAGATGCAATGTTCTGAAGAAAGACAACTCTTTTCTTCAAAACGAACAAGAAAAAAAAAAAACATGACAATTACTCATAACTTTTTTGAAAGGTCGGTGACATACACTTTTTTTTTGCTTTATTTTGAAGAGTACATATGGCACTTTCCTTCTTTAAATGTTTATGAAGAAATCACTGGTAGATATTTTTTAATACTGGAAACGTTTTTCAGTTTTACGTTTAATTTTTGGCGGGAATGAAATAAATCATATTTTTAAAGATCAAATCAATATGAGCCTTAAACTCTTGAACCTGTATCTGAAAGATACAAATCTACTGTTTAACGTGAAACAAGAATTATGCTTGTAGGTTGGATATAATGCATTTTTTTGAGAGTTTAGATAACAAGCAAATGTTATGTTAATATTCGGGAAAACACGAAACTGGGGTTGCTATAGTGACAAAACTAAGTCGGTGACCCCCAATTTTTTTCATCATATTTTGTTCCTCAAATCACGCAACACCTTCACGCAAAATTTTAAGGAAAAATCACTGATAGAAATGAATAGGCTGTTTGGTCTTAAAGAGGTACTAAGTCGTATTCTTGTATTTAAAGTTGTTGCATTGTAAGATCGTTTTTGTATAGTACTGCCAAAGATAAAGTAATTTAGGGTGAATACTTTCATATCAACAGATAAAAGCATTTGGGCTATAATTGGGGGTTCTCTATGATATATCGTAGTGGTTGATTTGTGCTGTGTTTCTAATCCCTTTGTCTCTCATAAATAACATTAAGGAATATTTTAGTCCTAAAATAATATTTGATATTTTGCAAATAATAAACTGTTTGCTGAAAAACAAAACTGATGCAACGATCAGATATCTTTATTTCTTTTATGGACAAAGGGTTTACTCTTTAAAACTTGCAGATACAAATAAAACCTTACGACAACATGGTTGACTTCTTTGATGTTTACCTAAGATAAGTCACCATGGACTTTACAATTAGTTCATCCGCACTTGTTACCCTCGAACATATGAAAATCTATTTAACATTGGTCTATGCTACTCTCTAATCTAAGGAATATTTCTTCACGTTTTTCTAAATGACATCAACCTTTTAAACTTCTTAATTCGTTTAAAGATTTAGATTTAAGAAGTCAGCTACAAAGATTTGGTGACAATAAAATTGATGATAATATATGTCTTTGTTATAACGGCCATTTAAGAAATTATTATATATCCACTGTTAACCGTCTTTAATTAGATAGTCCACTGATCATAAATCGACATCACCCTCAAATTAAATAAACATTTCATTTTGAGTTGTTCTAAATGACTCCTCCCTTTTAAATATCTAAATTAGTTTAAAGATTTTCTGACCATAAAATTATCATAACAATCTTCTATGTAATAACGGCTGTTAAACCAATGATTATATATCCACTGGTTACCCTCTTTAATAAGATAGTTCACTGAACATACATCAACAACACCCCCAAATTAAATGAAAATTTTATTTTAGTTGTTCTAAATGACTTCAACCTTTTAAACTTTTAAGTTCTTTTGGTGAATGAGACTTTGAAAAAAGTAAATTAATAAATTTCCGCCCATTACATTGATAGTGTTAACTAATAGTCGTTAAACAAATAATGATTTTAATTGAATCCCTACAGTATTTTAACATGTCAGTTTAGCTTGTTAAAATACAGAAAGAACTGTGATACAAAGATAATATAGTAATTGAAGGCAGTTCTATTAATTGCTTACCATTGGCCCAATGTAGGACAGTTCTGATTGTACAAATTTTGTTTATATAAGACAGACAAATGTGCTCATTTTGTATTATCTTGAAGGCGTCAAAAGCACACTAATTTGTATACATAAATGTTATAAGACAACCGTTTATTTCCTTTTTCAACTGACCTGGAGATAATCATATGCCTTAAGTTATTGTTTAATTGTTTTCTTTTTTCTTTTTTTTTGTAATCTAGTTTTGAGACTGCATTCAAATGATTTGATTAAGGCCTACAGACACAACATGCTATACAAAATATATCCTCTTTTTATTTGACCAAATAACAGATTTACAAAAGATATAAAATTGTCTAGTCATCTTAGCCTGCATATAAGACAGGAATACCAATCTGATTAAAAATTGAGTTTGATTGGGTGTTTTGTTTTACATTAAAATGAATAAGACAACATGATTGACCGTGTAAATATATTATTCAGACATTACAAATATCGAAACAAATTTTCTAAAGAGGAAAGGATTGATTATTTATTTTTTAAATTGTAAAACAATGTTGTATATGAGTACATGCATAATTCTTTTTGATTTACCACAACAAGATAAGGACTGTGTTTTAGACATACATTCATTGGGGAGATTTGGTATGATTACCAATTAAACAACTATACACAAAACATAATACCAAAAAAATGTATTTAATTAAAGTCAACCGTACAGCCTGAGAAAACCCCAAATCGTATACTCGTCTATAACCTGAAAATAATGAAACTATTCAATTGTGAAATATAACAGCCTTAATTATTACAAACAGTTTATGAAAAACAAATATGACAGACAGGAACCACCGACAACCAATAAGAACGTTAGGGATTAAACATGTCTATGACGGTCCAACCTTCTCTTAATAGTTATCAAAAGGTACCAGGATTATAATTTAGTTACGCGTTTCGTCTACATGTAAATAAGACTCATCAGTGACGCTCATATCAAAATATTTATAAATCCAAACAAGTACAAAGTTGAAGAGCATTGAGGATCAAAAATTCCAAAAAGTTCTGACAAATAATGCTAAGGTAATCTATGCCTGAGATAAGAAAATTCTTTGTTTTTCGAAAAATTCAAAGATTTGGTCAACAGGAAATTTATAAAAAATGACCACATTATTGATATCCATGTCAACACCGAAGTGTTGACTACTGAGCTGGTGATACCGACGGGGATGAAACGTTTACCAGCATTGACATCGACCCAGTGGTGTAAATAGTTATCCAAAGGTACCAGGATTATAATTTAGTATGCCAGACGCGCGTGTCGTCTACATATGAAGCATCAGTGACGCTCATATCAAAATATTTATGCAGGCAAACAAGTACAAAGTTGAAAAGCATTGAGGATAAAACATTCCAAAAAGTTGTGCCAAATACGGCTAAGGTAATCTATGCCTGGGATAATCGGAAGTTTTTCGAAAAATTCAAAGTTATGTAAAAAGGAAATTTATAAAAATGACCACGTTATTGATATTCATGTCAACACCGAATTGTTGACTACTGGGCTGGTGATACCCTCGGGGACGAAACGTCAACCAGCAGTGGCATCGACCCAGTGGTGTAAATAGTTATCAAAGGTACTAGGATTATAATTTAGTATGCCAGACGCGCGTTTCGTCTACATATGGGACAATATGCGTAATTGTTTCTCCATAGGCGATAATGGTAACGTTTTCTTCTGTTGCTCAGCCCATATCGTAAACTTGTATATGTATGATGACTTGTTTCGAAGCTGAGACATTTTTACATATGTGGTTAAATTTTCGGGGTACGAAGTTTGATTCATTTTCCCGTAAATTATCAAACCCCGAGTATCCTTTTGCGATGCGGCTCCTCCTGGTAAAAAATCCCATTTTTAACAAAATAAGTTCTTTGAAAATTTAATACTTTGTACACATTTAATAGCTCCAGAGTTTTTACACATTTATTCTGTGTTCCCCTACTTTCTAAATTAACACAAATGGTTCAGCTCAGTCATTTGTTTATCATAGAAATGTGTCAAATATCACTACACAGAGATTTTTTGTTTACACGTGACTTTTCAGTTCCTCATTTCAAGGTGCATTAGGGATATTGTCCCATACGACTCATCAGTGACGCTCATATCAAAATATTTTTGAAGCCAAACAATTACAAAGTTGAAAAGCATTGAGGATAAAAAATTCCAAAAAGTTGTGCCAAATACGGCTAAGGTAATCTATGCCTGGGATAATCGGAAGTTTTTCGAAAAATTCAAAGTTATGTAAAAAGGAAATTTATAAAAATGACCACGTTATTGATATTCATGTCAACACCGAATTGTTGACTACTGGGCTGGTGATACCCTCGGGGACGAAACGTCAACCAGCAGTGGCATCGACCCAGTGGTGTAAATAGTTATCAAAGGTACTAGGATTATAATTTAGTATGCCAGACGCGCGTTTCGTCTACATATGGGGCAATATGCGTAATTGTTTCTCCATAGGCGATAATGGTAACGTTTTCTTCTGCTGCTCAGCCCATATCGTAAACTTGTATATGTATGATGACTTGTTTCGAAGCTGAGACATTTTTACATATGTGGTTTAATTTTCGGGGTACGAAGTTTGATTCATTTTCCCGTAAATTAGCAAACCCCGAGTATCCTTTTGCGATGCGGCTCCTCCTGGTAAAAAATCCCATTTTTAACACAATAAGTTCTTTGAAAATTTAATACTTTGTACACATTTAATAGCTCCAGAGATTTTACACATTTATTCTGTGTTCTCCTACTTTCTAAATTAACACAAATGGTTCAGTTCAGTCATTTGTTTATCATAGAAATGTGTCAAATATCACTACACAGAGATTTTTTGTTTACACGTGACTTTTGAGTTCCTCATTTCAAGGTGCATTAGGGATATTGTCCCATAAGACTCATCAGTGACGCTCATATCAAAATATTTTTGAAGCCAAACAATTACAAAGTTGAAAAGCATTGAGGATAAAAAATTCCAAAAAGTTGTGCCAAATACGGCTAAGGTAATCTATGCCTGGGATAATCGGAAGTTTTTCGAAAAAATTCAAAGTTATGTAAAAAGGAAATTTATAAAAATGACCACGTTATTGATATTCATGTCAACACCGAATTGTTGACTACTGGGCTGGTGATACCCTCGGGGACGAAACGTCAACCAGCAGTGGCATCGACCCAGTGGTGTAAATAGTTATCAAAGGTACCAGGATTATAATTTAGTATGCCAGACGCGCGTTTCGTCTACATAATGGGCAATATGCGTAATTGTTTCTCCATAGGCGATAATGGTAACGTTTTCTTCTGTTGCTCAGTCCATATCGTAAACTTGTATATGTATGATGACTTGTTTCGAAGCTGAGACATTTTTACATATGTGGTTAAATTTTCGGGGTACGAAGTTTGATTCATTTTCCCGTAAATTAGCAAACCCCGAGTATCCTTTTGCGATGCGGCTCCTCCTGGTAAAAAATCCCATTTTTAACACAATAAGTTCTTTGAAAATTTAATACTTTGTACACATTTAATAGCTCCAGAGTTTTTACACATTTATTCTGTGTTCCCCTACTTTCTAAATTAACACAAATGGTTCAGTTCAGTCATTTGTTTATCATAGAAATGTGTCAAATATCACTACACAGAGATTTTTTGTTTACACGTGACTTTTGAGTTCCTCATTTCAAGGTGCATTAGGGATATTGTCCCATACGACTCATCAGTGACGCTCATATCAAAATATTTTTGAAGCCAAACAATTACAAAGTTGAAAAGCATTGAGGATAAAAAATTCCAAAAAGTTGTGCCAAATACGGCTAAGGTAATTTATGCCTGGGATAATCGGAAGTTTTTCGAAAAAATTCAAAGTTATGTAAAAAGGAAATTTATAAAAATGACCACGTTATTGATATTCATGTCAACACCGAATTGTTGACTACTGGGCTGGTGATACCCTCGGGGACGAAACGTCAACCAGCAGTGGCATCGACCCAGTGGTGTAAATAGTTATCAAAGGTACTAGGATTATAATTTAGTATGCCAGACGCGCGTTTCGTCTACATATGGGGCAATATGCGTAATTGTTTCTCCATAGGCGATAATGGTAACGTTTTCTTCTGTTGCTCAGCCCATATCGTAAACTTGTATATGTATGATGACTTGTTTCGAAGCTGAGACATTTTTACATATGTGGTTAAATTTTCGGGGTAGGAAGTTTGATTTATTTTCCCGTAAATTAGCAAACCCCGAGTATCCTTTTGCGATGCGGCTCCTCCTGGTAAAAAATCCCATTTTTAACACAATAAGTTCTTTGAAAATTTAATACTTTGTACACATTTAATAGCTCCAGAGATTTTACACATTTATTCTGTGTTCTCCTACTTTCTAAATTAACACAAATGGTTCAGTTCAGTCATTTGTTTATCATAGAAATGTGTCAAATATCACTACACAGAGATTTTTTGTTTACACGTGACTTTTGAGTTCCTCATTTCAAGGTGCATTAGGGATATTGTCCCATAAGACTCATCAGTGACGCTCATATCAAAATATTTTTGAAGCCAAACAATTACAAAGTTGAAAAGCATTGAGGATAAAAAATTCCAAAAAGTTGTGCCAAATACGGCTAAGGTAATCTATGCCTGGGATAATCGGAAGTTTTTCGAAAAAATTCAAAGTTATGTAAAAAGGAAATTTATAAAAATGACCACGTTATTGATATTCATGTCAACACCGAATTGTTGACTACTGGGCTGGTGATACCCTCGGGGACGAAACGTCAACCAGGAGTGGCATCGACCCAGTGGTGTAAATAGTTATCAAAGGTACCAGGATTATAATTTAGTATGCCAGACGCGCGTTTCGTCTACATAATGGGCAATATGCGTAATTGTTTCTCCATAGGCGATAATGGTAACGTTTTCTTCTGTTGCTCAGTCCATATCGTAAACTTGTATATGTATGATGACTTGTTTCGAAGCTGAGACATTTTTACATATGTGGTTAATTTTTCGGGGTACGAAGTTTGATTCATTTTCCCGTAAATTAGCAAACCCCGAGTATCCTTTTGCGATGCGGCTCCTCCTGGCAAAAAATCCCATTTTTAAGACAATAAGTTCTTTGAAAATTTAATACTTTGTACACATTTAATAGCTCCAGAGTTTTTACACATTTATTCTGTGTTCCCCTACTTTCTAAATTAACACAAATGGTTCAGTTCAGTCATTTGTTTATCATAGAAATGTGTCAAATATCACTACACAGAGATTTTTTGTTTACACGTGACTTTTGAGTTCCTCATTTCAAGGTGCATTAGGGATATTGTCCCATACGACTCATCAGTGACGCTCATATCAAAATATTTTTGAAGCCAAACAATTACAAAGTTGAAAAGCATTGAGGATAAAAAATTCCAAAAAGTTGTGCCAAATACGGCTAAGGTAATTTATGCCTGGGATAATCGGAAGTTTTTCGAAAAAATTCAAAGTTATGTAAAAAGGAAATTTATAAAAATGACCACGTTATTGATATTCATGTCAACACAGAATTGTTGACTACTGGGCTGGTGATACCCTCGGGGACGAAACGTCAACCAGCAGTGGCATCGACCCAGTGGTGTAAATAGTTATCAAAGGTACTAGGATTATAATTTAGTATGCCAGACGCGCGTTTCGTCTACATATGGGGCAATATGCGTAATTGTTTCTCCATAGGCGATAATGGTAACGTTTTCTTCTTTGCTCAGCCCATATCGTAAACTTGTATATGTATGATGACTTGTTTCGAAGCTGAGACATTTTTACATATGTGGTTTAATTTTCGGGGTACGAAGTTTGATTCATTTTCCCGTAAATTAGCAAACCCCGAGTATCCTTATGCGATGCGGCTCCTCCTGGTAAAAAATCCCATTTTTAACACAATAAGTTCTTTGAAAATTTAATACTTTGTACACATTTAATAGCTCCAGAGTTTTTACACATTTATTCTGTGTTCCCCTACTTTCTAAATTAACACAAATGGTTCAGCTCAGTCATTTGTTTATCATAGAAATGTTTCAAATATCACTACACAGAGATTTTTTGTTTACACGTGACTTTTGAGTTCCTTATTTCAAGGTGCATTAGGGATATTGTCCCATACGACTCATCAGTGACGCTCATATCAAAATAGTTTTGAAGCCAAACAATTACAAAGTTGAAAAGCATTGAGGATAAAAAATTCCAAAAAGTTGTGCCAAATACGGCTAAGGTAATCTATGCCTGGGATAATCGGAAGTTTTTCGAAAAAATTCAAAGTTATGTAAAAAGGAAATTTATAAAAATGACCACGTTATTGATATTCATGTCAACACCGAATTGTTGACTACTGGGCTGGTGATACCCTCGGGGACGAAACGTCAACCAGCAGTGGCATCGACCCAGTGGTGTAAATAGTTATCAAAGGTACCAGGATTATAATTTAGTATGCCAGACGCGCGTTTCGTCTACATAATGGGCAATATGCGTAATTGTTTCTCCATAGGCGATAATGGTAACGTTTTCTTCTGTTGCTCAGCCCATATCGTAAACTTGTATATGTATGATGACTTGTTTCGAAGCTGAGACATTTTTACATATGTGGTTATATTTTCGGGGTACGAAGTTTGATTCATTTTCCCGTAAATTAGCAAACCCCGAGTATCCGTTTGCGATGCGGCTCCTCCTGGTAAAAAATCCCATTTTTAACACAATAAGTTCTTTGAAAATTTAATACTTTGTACACATTTAATAGCTCCAGAGTTTTTACACATTTATTCTGTGTTCCCCTACTTTCTAAATTAACACAAATGGTTCAGCTCAGTCATTTGTTTATCATAGAAATGTGTCAAATATCACTACACAGAGATTTTTTGTTTACACGTGACTTTTGAGTTCCTCATTTCAAGGTGCATTAGGGATATTGTCCCATAAGACTCATCAGTAACGCTCATATCAAAATATTTTTGAAGCCAAACAATTACAAAGTTGAAAAGCATTGAGGATAAAAAATTCCAAAAAGTTGTGCCAAATACGGCTAAGGTAATCTATGCCTGGGATAATCGGAAGTTTTTCGAAAAAATTCAAAGTTATGTAAAAAGGAAATTTATAAAAATGACCGCGTTATTGATATTCATGTCAACACCGAATTGTTGACTACTGGGCTGGTGATACCCTCGGGGACGAAACGTCAACCAGCAGTGGCATCGACCCAGTGGTGTAAATAGTTATCAAAGGTACCAGGATTATAATTTAGTATGCCAGACGCGCGTTTCGTCTACATATGGGGCAATATGCGTAATTGTTTCTCCATAGGCGATAATGGTAACGTTTTCTTCTGTTGCTCAGCCCATATCGTAAACTTGTATATGTATGATGACTTGTTTCGAAGCTGAGACATTTTTACATATGTGGTTAAATTTTCGGGGTACGAAGTTTGATTCATTTTCCCGTAAATTAGCAAACCCCGAGTATCCTTTTGCGATGCGGCTCCTCCTGGTAAAAAATCCCATTTTTAACACAATAAGTTCTTTGAAAATTTAATACTTTGTACACATTTAATAGCTCCAGAGATTTTACACATTTATTCTGTGTTCCCCTACTTTCTAAATTAACACAAATGGTTCAGCTCAGTCATTTGTTTATCATAGAAATGTGTCAAATATCACTACACAGAGATTTTTTGTTTACACGTGACTTTTGAGTTCCTCATTTCAAGGTGCATTAGGGATATTGTCCCATACGACTCATCAGTGACGCTCATATCAAAATATTTTTGAAGCCAAACAATTACAAAGTTGAAAAGCATTGAGGATAAAAAATTCCAAAAAGTTGTGCCAAATACGGCTAAGGTAATCTATGCCTGGGATAATCGGAAGTTTTTCGAAAAAATTCAAAGATATGTAAAAAGGAAATTTATAAAAATGACCACGTTATTGATATTCATGTCAACACCGAATTGTTGACTACTGGGCTGGTGATACCCTCGGGGACGAAACGTCAACCAGCAGTGGCATCGACCCAGTGGTGTAAATAGTTATCAAAGGTACCAGGATTATAATTTAGTATGCCAGACGCGCGTTTCGTCTACATATGGGGCAATATGCGTAATTGTTTCTCCATAGGCGATAATGGTAACGTTTTCTTCTGTTGCTCAGCCCATATCGTAAACTTGTATATGTATGATGACTTGTTTCGAAGCTGAGACATTTTTACATATGTGGTTAAATTTTCGGGGTACGAAGTTTGATTCATTTTCCCGTAAATTAGCAAACCCCGAGTATCCTTTTGCGATGCGGCTCCTCCTTGTAAAAAATTCCATTTTTAACACAATAAGTTCTTTGAAAATTTAATACTTTGTACACATTTAATAGCTCCAGAGTTTTTACACATTTATTCTGTTTTCCCCTACTTTCTAAATTAACACAAATGGTTCAGCTCAGTCATTTGTTTATCATAGAAATGTGTCAAATATCACTACACAGAGATTTTTTGTTTACACGTGACTTTTGAGTTCCTCATTTCAAGGTGCATTAGGGATATTGTCCCATACGACTCATCAGTGACGCTCATATCAAAATATTTTTGAAGCCAAACAATTACAAAGTTGAAAAGCATTGAGGATAAAAAATTCCAAAAAGTTGTGCCAAATACGGCTAAGGTAATCTATGCCTGGGATAATCGGAAGTTTTTCGAAAAAATTCAAAGTTATGTAAAAAGGAAATTTATAAAAATGACCACGTTATTGATATTCATGTCAACACCGAATTGTTGACTACTGGGCTGGTGATACCCTCGGGGACGAAACGTCAACCAGCAGTGGCATCGACCCAGTGGTGTAAATAGTTATCAAAGGTACCAGGATTATAATTTAGTATGCCAGACGCGCGTTTCGTCTACATATGGGGCAATATGCGTAATTGTTTCTCCATAGGCGATAATGGTAACGTTTTCTTCTGTTGCTCAGCCCATATCGTAAACTTGTATATGTATGATGACTTGTTTCGAAGCTGAGACATTTTTACATATGTGGTTAAATTTTCGGGGTACGAAGTTTGATTCATTTTCCCGTAAATTAGCAAACCCCGAGTATCCTTTTGCGATGCGGCTCCTCCTTGTAAAAAATTCCATTTTTAACACAATAAGTTCTTTGAAAATTTAATACTTTGTACACATTTAATAGCTCCAGAGATTTTACACATTTATTCTGTGTTCCCCTACTTTCTAAATTAACACAAATGGTTCAGCTCAGTCATTTGTTTATCATAGAAATGTGTCAAATATCACTACACAGAGATTTTTTGTTTACACGTGACTTTTGAGTTTCTCATTTCAAGGTGCATTAGGGATATTGTCCCATACGACTCATCAGTGACGCTCATATCAAAATATTTTTGAAGCCAAACAATTACAAAGTTGAAAAGCATTGAGGATAAAAAATTCCAAAAAGTTGTGCCAAATACGGCTAAGGTAATCTATGCCTGGGATAATCAGAAGTTTTTCGAAAAAATTCAAAGATATGTAAAAAGGAAATTTATAAAAATGACCACGTTATTGATATTCATGTCAACACCGAATTGTTGACTACTGGGCTGGTGATACCCTCGGGGACGAAACGTCAACCAGCAGTGGCATCGACCCAGTGGTGTAAATAGTTATCAAAGGTACCAGGATTATAATTTAGTATGCCAGACGCGCGTTTCGTCTACATATGGGGCAATATGCGTAATTGTTTCTCCATAGGCGATAATGGTAACGTTTTCTTCTGTTGCTCAGCCCATATCGTAAACTTGTATATGTATGATGACTTGTTTCGAAGCTGAGACACTTTTACATATGTGGTTAACTTTTCGGGGTACGAAGTTTGATTCATTTTCCCGTAAATTAGCAAACCCCGAGTATCCTTTTGCGATGCGGCTCCTCCTTGTAAAAAATTCCATTTTTAACACAATAAGTTCTTTGAAAATTTAATACTTTGTACACATTTAATAGCTCCAGAGATTTTACACATTTATTCTGTGTTCCCCTACTTTCTAAATTAACACAAATGGTTCAGCTCAGTCATTTGTTTATCATAGAAATGTGTCAAATATCACTACACAGAGATTTTTTGTTTACACGTGACTTTTGAGTTCCTCATTTCAAGGTGCATTAGGGATATTGTCCCATACGACTCATCAGTGACGCTCATATCAAAATATTTTTGAAGCCAAACAATTACAAAGTTGAAAAGCATTGAGGATAAAAAATTCCAAAAAGTTGTGCCAAATACGGCTAAGGTAATCTATGCCTGGGATAATCGGAAGTTTTTCGAAAAAATTCAAAGATATGTAAAAAGGAAATTTATAAAAATGACCACGTTATTGATATTCATGTCAACACCGAATTGTTGACTACTGGGCTGGTGATACCCTCGGGGACGAAACGTCAACCAGCAGTGGCATCGACCCAGTGGTGTAAATAGTTATCAAAGGTACCAGGATTATAATTTAGTATGCCAGACGCGCGTTTCGTCTACATATGGGGCAATATGCGTAATTGTTTCTCCATAGGCGATAATGGTAACGTTTTCTTCTGTTGCTCAGCCCATATCGTAAACTTGTATATGTATGATGACTTGTTTCGAAGCTGAGACATTTTTACATATGTGGTTAAATTTTCGGGGTACGAAGTTTGATTCATTTTCCCGTAAATTAGCAAACCCCGAGTATCCTTTTGCGATGCGGCTCCTCCTTGTAAAAAATTCCATTTTTAACACAATAAGTTCTTTGAAAATTTAATACTTTGTACACATTTAATAGCTCCAGAGATTTTACACATTTATTCTGTGTTCCCCTACTTTCTAAATTAACACAAATGGTTCAGCTCAGTCATTTGTTTATCATAGAAATGTGTCAAATATCACTACACAGAGATTTTTTGTTTACACGTGACTTTTGAGTTCCTCATTTCAAGGTGCATTAGGGATATTGTCCCATACGACTCATCAGTGACGCTCATATCAAAATATTTTTGAAGCCAAACAATTACAAAGTTGAAAAGCATTGAGGATAAAAAATTCCAAAAAGTTGTGCCAAATACGGCTAAGGTAATCTATGCCTGGGATAATCGGAAGTTTTTCGAAAAAATTCAAAGATATGTAAAAAGGAAATTTATAAAAATGACCACGTTATTGATATTCATGTCAACACCGAATTGTTGACTACTGGGCTGGTGATACCCTCGGGGACGAAACGTCAACCAGCAGTGGCATCGAACCAGTGGTGTAAATAGTTATCAAAGGTACCAGGATTATAATTTAGTATGCCAGACGCGCGTTTCGTCTACATATGGGGCAATATGCGTAATTGTTTCTCCATAGGCGATAATGGTAACGTTTTCTTCTGTTGCTCAGCCCATATCGTAAACTTGTATATGTATGATGACTTGTTTCGAAGCTGAGACACTTTTACATATGTGGTTAACTTTTCGGGGTACGAAGTTTGATTCATTTTCCCGTAAATTAGCAAACCCCGAGTATCCTTTTGCGATGCGGCTCCTCCTTGTAAAAAATTCCATTTTTAACACAATAAGTTCTTTGAAAATTTAATACTTTGTACACATTTAATAGCTCCAGAGATTTTACACATTTATTCTGTGTTCCCCTACTTTCTAAATTAACACAAATGGTTCAGCTCAGTCATTTGTTTATCATAGAAATGTGTCAAATATCACTACACAGAGATTTTTTGTTTACACGTGACTTTTGAGTTCCTCATTTCAAGGTGCATTAGGGATATTGTCCCATACGACTCATCAGTGACGCTCATATCAAAATATTTTTGAAGCCAAACAATTACAAAGTTGAAAAGCATTGAGGATAAAAAATTCCAAAAAGTTGTGCCAAATACGGCTAAGGTAATCTATGCCTGGGATAATCGGAAGTTTTTCGAAAAAATTCAAAGATATGTAAAAAGGAAATTTATAAAAATGACCACGTTATTGATATTCATGTCAACACCGAATTGTTGACTACTGGGCTGGTGATACCCTCGGGGACGAAACGTCAACCAGCAGTGGCATCGACCCAGTGGTGTAAATAGTTATCAAAGGTACCAGGATTATAATTTAGTATGCCAGACGCGCGTTTCGTCTACATATGGGGCAATATGCGTAATTGTTTCTCCATAGGCGATAATGGTAACGTTTTCTTCTGTTGCTCAGCCCATATCGTAAACTTGTATATGTATGATGACTTGTTTCGAAGCTGAGACACTTTTACATATGTGGTTAAATTTTCGGGGTAGGAAGTTTGATTCATTTTCCCGTAAATTAGCAAACCCCGAGTATCCTTTTGCGATGCGGCTCCTCCTTGTAAAAAATTCCATTTTTAACACAATAAGTTCTTTGAAAATTTAATACTTTGTACACATTTAATAGCTCCAGAGATTTTACACATTTATTCTGTGTTCCCCTACTTTCTAAATTAACACAAATGGTTCAGCTCAGTCATTTGTTTATCATAGAAATGTGTCAAATATCACTACACAGAGATTTTTTGTTTACACGTGACTTTTGAGTTCCTCATTTCAAGGTGCATTAGGGATATTGTCCCATAAGACTCATCAGTGACGCTCATATCAAAATATTTTTGAAGCCAAACAATTACAAAGTTGAAAAGCATTGAGGATAAAAAATTCCAAAAAGTTGTGCCAAATACGGCTAAGGTAATCTATGCCTGGGATAATCGGAAGTTTTTCGAAAAAATTCAAAGATATGTAAAAAGGAAATTTATAAAAATGACCACGTTATTGATATTCATGTCAACACCGAATTGTTGACTACTGGGCTGGTGATACCCTCGGGGACGAAACGTCAACCAGCAGTGGCATCGACCCAGTGGTGTAAATAGTTATCAAAGGTACCAGGATTATAATTTAGTATGCCAGACGCGCGTTTCGTCTACATATGGGGCAATATGCGTAATTGTTTCTCCATAGGCGATAATGGTAACGTTTTCTTCTGTTGCTCAGCCCATATCGTAAACTTGTATATGTATGATGACTTGTTTCGAAGCTGAGACACTTTTACATATGTGGTTAAATTTTCGGGGTAGGAAGTTTGATTCATTTTCCCGTAAATTAGCAAACCCCGAGTATCCTTTTGCGATGCGGCTCCTCCTTGTAAAAAATTCCATTTTTAACACAATAAGTTCTTTGAAAATTTAATACTTTGTACACATTTAATAGCTCCAGAGATTTTACACATTTATTCTGTGTTCCCCTACTTTCTAAATTAACACAAATGGTTCAGCTCAGTCATTTGTTTATCATAGAAATGTGTCAAATATCACTACACAGAGATTTTTTGTTTACACGTGACTTTTGAGTTCCTCATTTCAAGGTGCATTAGGGATATTGTCCCATAAGACTCATCAGTGACGCTCATATCAAAATATTTTTGAAGCCAAACAATTACAAAGTTGAAAAGCATTGAGGATAAAAAATTCCAAAAAGTTGTGCCAAATACGGCTAAGGTAATCTATGCCTGGGATAATCGGAAGTTTTTCGAAAAAATTCAAAGTTATGTAAAAAGGAAATTTATAAAAATGACCACGTTATTGATATTCATGTCAACACCGAATTGTTGACTACTGGGCTAGTGATACCCTCGGGGACGAAACGTCAACCAGCAGTGGCATCGACCCAGTGGTGTAAATAGTTATCAAAGGTACCAGGATTATAATTTAGTATGCCAGACGCGCGTTTCGTCTACATATGGGGCAATATGCGTAATTGTTTCTCCATAGGCGATAATGGTAACGTTTTCTTCTGTTGCTCAGCCCATATCGTAAACTTGTATATGTATGATGACTTGTTTCGAAGCTGAGACATTTTTACATATGTGGTTAAATTTTCGGGGTAGGAAGTTTGATTCATTTTCCCGTAAATTAGCAAACCCCGAGTATCCTTTTGCGATGCGGCTCCTCCTGGTAAAAAATCCCATTTTTAACACAATAAGTTCTTTGAAAATTTAATACTTTGTACACATTTAATAGCTCCAGAGATTTTACACATTTATTCTGTGTTCCCCTACTTTCTAAATTAACACAAATGGTTCAGCTCAGTCATTTGTTTATCATAGAAATGTGTCAAATATCACTACACAGAGATTTTTTGTTTACACGTGACTTTTCAGTTCCTCATTTCAAGGTGCATTAGGGATATTGTCCCATACGACTCATCAGTGACGCTCATATCAAAATATTTTTGAAGCCAAACAATTACAAAGTTGAAAAGCATTGAGGATAAAAAATTCCAAAAAGTTGTGCCAAATACGGCTAAGGTAATCTATGCCTGGGATAATCGGAAGTTTTTCGAAAAAATTCAAAGTTATGTAAAAAGGAAATTTATAAAAATGACCACGTTATTGATATTCATGTCAACACCGAATTGTTGACTACTGGGCTGGTGATACCCTCGGGGACGAAACGTCAACCAGCAGTGGCATCGACCCAGTGGTGTAAATAGTTATCAAAGGTACCAGGATTATAATTTAGTATGCCAGACGCGCGTTTCGTCTACATATGGGGCAATATGCGTAATTGTTTCTCCATAGGCGATAATGGTAACGTTTTCTTCTGTTGCTCAGCCCATATCGTAAACTTGTATATGTATGATGACTTGTTTCGAAGCTGAGACATTTTTACATATGTGGTTAAATTTTCGGGGTAGGAAGTTTGATTCATTTTCCCGTAAATTAGCAAACCCCGAGTATCCTTTTGCGATGCGGCTCCTCCTGGTAAAAAATCCCATTTTTAACACAATAAGTTCTTTGAAAATTTAATACTTTGTACACATTTAATAGCTCCAGAGATTTTACACATTTATTCTGTGTTCCCCTACTTTCTAAATTAACACAAATGGTTCAGCTCAGTCATTTGTTTATCATAGAAATGTGTCAAATATCACTACACAGAGATTTTTTGTTTACACGTGACTTTTGAGTTCCTCATTTCAAGGTGCATTAGGGATATTGTCCCATAAGACTCATCAGTAACGCTCATATCAAAATATTTTTGAAACCAAACAATTACAAAGTTGAAAAGCATTGAGGATAAAAAATTCCAAAAAGTTGTGCCAAATACGGCTAAGGTAATCTATGCCTGGGATAATCGGAAGTTTTTCGAAAAAATTCAAAGATATGTAAAAAGGAAATTTATAAAAATGACCACGTTATTGATATTCATGTCAACACCGAATTGTTGACTACTGGGCTGGTGATACCCTCGGGGACGAAACGTCAACCAGCAGTGGCATCGACCCAGTGGTGTAAATAGTTATCAAAGGTACCAGGATTATAATTTAGTATGCCAGACGCGCGTTTTGTCTACATATGGGGCAATATGCGTAATTGTTTCTCCATAGGCGATAATGGTAACGTTTTCTTCTGTTGCTCAGCCCATACCGTAAACTTGTATATGTATGATGACTTGTTTCGAAGCTGAGACATTTTTACATATGTGGTTAAATTTTCGGGGTACGAAGTTTGATTCATTTTCCCGTAAATTAGCAAACCCCGAGTATCCTTTTGCGATGCGGCTCCTCCTGGTAAAAAATCCCATTTTTAACACAATAAGTTCTTTGAAAATTTAATACTTTGTACACATTTAATAGCTCCAGAGATTTTACACATTTATTCTGTGTTCCCCTACTTTCTAAATTAACACAAATGGTTCAGCTCAGTCATTTGTTTATCATAGAAATGTGTCAAATATCACTACACAGAGATTTTTTGTTTACACGTGACTTTTGAGTTCCTCATTTCAAGGTGCATTAGGGATATTGTCCCATAAGACTCATCAGTAACGCTCATATCAAAATATTTTTGAAACCAAACAATTACAAAGTTGAAAAGCATTGAGGATAAAAAATTCCAAAAAGTTGTGCCAAATACGGCTAAGGTAATCTATGCCTGGGATAATCGGAAGTTTTTCGAAAAAATTCAAAGATATGTAAAAAGGAAATTTATAAAAATGACCACGTTATTGATATTCATGTCAACACCGAATTGTTGACTACTGGGCTGGTGATACCCTCGGGGACGAAACGTCAACCAGCAGTGGCATCGACCCAGTGGTGTAAATAGTTATCAAAGGTACCAGGATTATAATTTAGTATGCCAGACGCGCGTTTTGTCTACATATGGGGCAATATGCGTAATTGTTTCTCCATAGGCGATAATGGTAACGTTTTCTTCTGTTGCTCAGCCCATACCGTAAACTTGTATATGTATGATGACTTGTTTCGAAGCTGAGACATTTTTACATATGTGGTTAAATTTTCGGGGTACGAAGTTTGATTCATTTTCCCGTAAATTAGCAAACCCCGAGTATCCTTTTGCGATGCGGCTCCTCCTTGTAAAAAATTCCATTTTTAACACAATAAGTTCTTTGAAAATTTAATACTTTGTACACATTTAATAGCTCCAGAGATTTTACACATTTATTCTGTGTTCCCCTACTTTCTAAATTAACACAAATGGTTCAGCTCAGTCATTTGTTTATCATAGAAATGTGTCAAATATCACTACACAGAGATTTTTTGTTTACACGTGACTTTTGAGTTCCTCATTTCAAGGTGCATTAGGGATATTGTCCCATACGACTCATCAGTGACGCTCATATCAAAATATTTTTGAAGCCAAACAATTACAAAGTTGAAAAGCATTGAGGATAAAAAATTCCAAAAAGTTGTGCCAAATACGGCTAAGGTAATCTATGCCTGGGATAATCGGAAAATTTTCGAAAAAATTCAAAGATATGTAAAAAGGAAATTTATAAAAATGACCACGTTATTGATATTCATGTCAACACCGAATTGTTGACTACTGGGCTGGTGATACCCTCGGGGACGAAACGTCAACCAGCAGTGGCATCGACCCAGTGGTGTAAATAGTTATCAAAGGTACCAGGATTATAATTTAGTATGCCAGACGCGCGTTTCGTCTACATATGGGGCAATATGCGTAATTGTTTCTCCATAGGCGATAATGGTAACGTTTTCTTCTGTTGCTCAGCCCATATCGTAAACTTGTATATGTATGATGACTTGTTTCGAAGCTGAGACATTTTTACATATGTGGTTAAATTTTCGGGGTACGAAGTTTGATTCATTTTCCCGTAAATTAGCAAACCCCGAGTATCCTTTTGCGATGCGGCTCCTCCTTGTAAAAAATTCCATTTTTAACACAATAAGTTCTTTGAAAATTTAATACTTTGTACACATTTAATAGCTCCAGAGATTTTACACATTTATTCTGTGTTCCCCTACTTTCTAAATTAACACAAATGGTTCAGCTCAGTCATTTGTTTATCATAGAAATGTGTCAAATATCACTACACAGAGATTTTTTGTTTACACGTGACTTTTGAGTTCCTCATTTCAAGGTGCATTAGGGATATTGTCCCATAAGACTCATCAGTGACGCTCATATCAAAATATTTTTGAAGCCAAACAATTACAAAGTTGAAAAGCATTGAGGATAAAAAATTCCAAAAAGTTGTGCCAAATACGGCTAAGGTAATCTATGCCTGGGATAATCGGAAGTTTTTCGAAAAAATTCAAAGTTATGTAAAAAGGAAATTTATAAAAATGACCACGTTATTGATATTCATGTCAACACCGAATTGTTGACTACTGGGCTAGTGATACCCTCGGGGACGAAACGTCAACCAGCAGTGGCATCGACCCAGTGGTGTAAATAGTTATCAAAGGTACCAGGATTATAATTTAGTATGCCAGACGCGCGTTTCGTCTACATATGGGGCAATATGCGTAATTGTTTCTCCATAGGCGATAATGGTAACGTTTTCTTCTGTTGCTCAGCCCATATCGTAAACTTGTATATGTATGATGACTTGTTTCGAAGCTGAGACATTTTTACATATGTGGTTAAATTTTCGGGGTAGGAAGTTTGATTCATTTTCCCGTAAATTAGCAAACCCCGAGTATCCTTTTGCGATGCGGCTCCTCCTGGTAAAAAATCCCATTTTTAACACAATAAGTTCTTTGAAAATTTAATACTTTGTACACATTTAATAGCTCCAGAGATTTTACACATTTATTCTGTGTTCCCCTACTTTCTAAATTAACACAAATGGTTCAGCTCAGTCATTTGTTTATCATAGAAATGTGTCAAATATCACTACACAGAGATTTTTTGTTTACACGTGACTTTTCAGTTCCTCATTTCAAGGTGCATTAGGGATATTGTCCCATACGACTCATCAGTGACGCTCATATCAAAATATTTTTGAAGCCAAACAATTACAAAGTTGAAAAGCATTGAGGATAAAAAATTCCAAAAAGTTGTGCCAAATACGGCTAAGGTAATCTATGCCTGGGATAATCGGAAGTTTTTCGAAAAAATTCAAAGTTATGTAAAAAGGAAATTTATAAAAATGACCACGTTATTGATATTCATGTCAACACCGAATTGTTGACTACTGGGCTGGTGATACCCTCGGGGACGAAACGTCAACCAGCAGTGGCATCGACCCAGTGGTGTAAATAGTTATCAAAGGTACCAGGATTATAATTTAGTATGCCAGACGCGCGTTTCGTCTACATATGGGGCAATATGCGTAATTGTTTCTCCATAGGCGATAATGGTAACGTTTTCTTCTGTTGCTCAGCCCATATCGTAAACTTGTATATGTATGATGACTTGTTTCGAAGCTGAGACATTTTTACATATGTGGTTAAATTTTCGGGGTAGGAAGTTTGATTCATTTTCCCGTAAATTAGCAAACCCCGAGTATCCTTTTGCGATGCGGCTCCTCCTGGTAAAAAATCCCATTTTTAACACAATAAGTTCTTTGAAAATTTAATACTTTGTACACATTTAATAGCTCCAGAGATTTTACACATTTATTCTGTGTTCCCCTACTTTCTAAATTAACACAAATGGTTCAGCTCAGTCATTTGTTTATCATAGAAATGTGTCAAATATCACTACACAGAGATTTTTTGTTTACACGTGACTTTTGAGTTCCTCATTTCAAGGTGCATTAGGGATATTGTCCCATAAGACTCATCAGTAACGCTCATATCAAAATATTTTTGAAACCAAACAATTACAAAGTTGAAAAGCATTGAGGATAAAAAATTCCAAAAAGTTGTGCCAAATACGGCTAAGGTAATCTATGCCTGGGATAATCGGAAGTTTTTCGAAAAAATTCAAAGATATGTAAAAAGGAAATTTATAAAAATGACCACGTTATTGATATTCATGTCAACACCGAATTGTTGACTACTGGGCTGGTGATACCCTCGGGGACGAAACGTCAACCAGCAGTGGCATCGACCCAGTGGTGTAAATAGTTATCAAAGGTACCAGGATTATAATTTAGTATGCCAGACGCGCGTTTTGTCTACATATGGGGCAATATGCGTAATTGTTTCTCCATAGGCGATAATGGTAACGTTTTCTTCTGTTGCTCAGCCCATACCGTAAACTTGTATATGTATGATGACTTGTTTCGAAGCTGAGACATTTTTACATATGTGGTTAAATTTTCGGGGTACGAAGTTTGATTCATTTTCCCGTAAATTAGCAAACCCCGAGTATCCTTTTGCGATGCGGCTCCTCCTGGTAAAAAATCCCATTTTTAACACAATAAGTTCTTTGAAAATTTAATACTTTGTACACATTTAATAGCTCCAGAGATTTTACACATTTATTCTGTGTTCCCCTACTTTCTAAATTAACACAAATGGTTCAGCTCAGTCATTTGTTTATCATAGAAATGTGTCAAATATCACTACACAGAGATTTTTTGTTTACACGTGACTTTTGAGTTCCTCATTTCAAGGTGCATTAGGGATATTGTCCCATAAGACTCATCAGTAACGCTCATATCAAAATATTTTTGAAACCAAACAATTACAAAGTTGAAAAGCATTGAGGATAAAAAATTCCAAAAAGTTGTGCCAAATACGGCTAAGGTAATCTATGCCTGGGATAATCGGAAGTTTTTCGAAAAAATTCAAAGATATGTAAAAAGGAAATTTATAAAAATGACCACGTTATTGATATTCATGTCAACACCGAATTGTTGACTACTGGGCTGGTGATACCCTCGGGGACGAAACGTCAACCAGCAGTGGCATCGACCCAGTGGTGTAAATAGTTATCAAAGGTACCAGGATTATAATTTAGTATGCCAGACGCGCGTTTTGTCTACATATGGGGCAATATGCGTAATTGTTTCTCCATAGGCGATAATGGTAACGTTTTCTTCTGTTGCTCAGCCCATACCGTAAACTTGTATATGTATGATGACTTGTTTCGAAGCTGAGACATTTTTACATATGTGGTTAAATTTTCGGGGTACGAAGTTTGATTCATTTTCCCGTAAATTAGCAAACCCCGAGTATCCTTTTGCGATGCGGCTCCTCCTTGTAAAAAATTCCATTTTTAACACAATAAGTTCTTTGAAAATTTAATACTTTGTACACATTTAATAGCTCCAGAGATTTTACACATTTATTCTGTGTTCCCCTACTTTCTAAATTAACACAAATGGTTCAGCTCAGTCATTTGTTTATCATAGAAATGTGTCAAATATCACTACACAGAGATTTTTTGTTTACACGTGACTTTTGAGTTCCTCATTTCAAGGTGCATTAGGGATATTGTCCCATACGACTCATCAGTGACGCTCATATCAAAATATTTTTGAAGCCAAACAATTACAAAGTTGAAAAGCATTGAGGATAAAAAATTCCAAAAAGTTGTGCCAAATACGGCTAAGGTAATCTATGCCTGGGATAATCGGAAAATTTTCGAAAAAATTCAAAGATATGTAAAAAGGAAATTTATAAAAATGACCACGTTATTGATATTCATGTCAACACCGAATTGTTGACTACTGGGCTGGTGATACCCTCGGGGACGAAACGTCAACCAGCAGTGGCATCGACCCAGTGGTGTAAATAGTTATCAAAGGTACCAGGATTATAATTTAGTATGCCAGACGCGCGTTTCGTCTACATATGGGGCAATATGCGTAATTGTTTCTCCATAGGCGATAATGGTAACGTTTTCTTCTGTTGCTCAGCCCATATCGTAAACTTGTATATGTATGATGACTTGTTTCGAAGCTGAGACATTTTTACATATGTGGTTAAATTTTCGGGGTAGGAAGTTTGATTCATTTTCCCGTAAATTAGCAAACCCCGAGTATCCTTTTGCGATGCGGCTCCTCCTGGTAAAAAATCCCATTTTTAACACAATAAGTTCTTTGAAAATTTAATACTTTGTACACATTTAATAGCTCCAGAGATTTTACACATTTATTCTGTGTTCCCCTACTTTCTAAATTAACACAAATGGTTCAGCTCAGTCATTTGTTTATCATAGAAATGTGTCAAATATCACTACACAGAGATTTTTTGTTTACACGTGACTTTTGAGTTCCTCATTTCAAGGTGCATTAGGGATATTGTCCCATAAGACTCATCAGTAACGCTCATATCAAAATATTTTTGAAACCAAACAATTACAAAGTTGAAAAGCATTGAGGATAAAAAATTCCAAAAAGTTGTGCCAAATACGGCTAAGGTAATCTATGCCTGGGATAATCGGAAGTTTTTCGAAAAAATTCAAAGATATGTAAAAAGGAAATTTATAAAAATGACCACGTTATTGATATTCATGTCAACACCGAATTGTTGACTACTGGGCTGGTGATACCCTCGGGGACGAAACGTCAACCAGCAGTGGCATCGACCCAGTGGTGTAAATAGTTATCAAAGGTACCAGGATTATAATTTAGTATGCCAGACGCGCGTTTTGTCTACATATGGGGCAATATGCGTAATTGTTTCTCCATAGGCGATAATGGTAACGTTTTCTTCTGTTGCTCAGCCCATACCGTAAACTTGTATATGTATGATGACTTGTTTCGAAGCTGAGACATTTTTACATATGTGGTTAAATTTTCGGGGTACGAAGTTTGATTCATTTTCCCGTAAATTAGCAAACCCCGAGTATCCTTTTGCGATGCGGCTCCTCCTGGTAAAAAATCCCATTTTTAACACAATAAGTTCTTTGAAAATTTAATACTTTGTACACATTTAATAGCTCCAGAGATTTTACACATTTATTCTGTGTTCCCCTACTTTCTAAATTAACACAAATGGTTCAGCTCAGTCATTTGTTTATCATAGAAATGTGTCAAATATCACTACACAGAGATTTTTTGTTTACACGTGACTTTTGAGTTCCTCATTTCAAGGTGCATTAGGGATATTGTCCCATAAGACTCATCAGTAACGCTCATATCAAAATATTTTTGAAACCAAACAATTACAAAGTTGAAAAGCATTGAGGATAAAAAATTCCAAAAAGTTGTGCCAAATACGGCTAAGGTAATCTATGCCTGGGATAATCGGAAGTTTTTCGAAAAAATTCAAAGATATGTAAAAAGGAAATTTATAAAAATGACCACGTTATTGATATTCATGTCAACACCGAATTGTTGACTACTGGGCTGGTGATACCCTCGGGGACGAAACGTCAACCAGCAGTGGCATCGACCCAGTGGTGTAAATAGTTATCAAAGGTACCAGGATTATAATTTAGTATGCCAGACGCGCGTTTTGTCTACATATGGGGCAATATGCGTAATTGTTTCTCCATAGGCGATAATGGTAACGTTTTCTTCTGTTGCTCAGCCCATACCGTAAACTTGTATATGTATGATGACTTGTTTCGAAGCTGAGACATTTTTACATATGTGGTTAAATTTTCGGGGTACGAAGTTTGATTCATTTTCCCGTAAATTAGCAAACCCCGAGTATCCTTTTGCGATGCGGCTCCTCCTTGTAAAAAATTCCATTTTTAACACAATAAGTTCTTTGAAAATTTAATACTTTGTACACATTTAATAGCTCCAGAGATTTTACACATTTATTCTGTGTTCCCCTACTTTCTAAATTAACACAAATGGTTCAGCTCAGTCATTTGTTTATCATAGAAATGTGTCAAATATCACTACACAGAGATTTTTTGTTTACACGTGACTTTTGAGTTCCTCATTTCAAGGTGCATTAGGGATATTGTCCCATACGACTCATCAGTGACGCTCATATCAAAATATTTTTGAAGCCAAACAATTACAAAGTTGAAAAGCATTGAGGATAAAAAATTCCAAAAAGTTGTGCCAAATACGGCTAAGGTAATCTATGCCTGGGATAATCGGAAAATTTTCGAAAAAATTCAAAGATATGTAAAAAGGAAATTTATAAAAATGACCACGTTATTGATATTCATGTCAACACCGAATTGTTGACTACTGGGCTGGTGATACCCTCGGGGACGAAACGTCAACCAGCAGTGGCATCGACCCAGTGGTGTAAATAGTTATCAAAGGTACCAGGATTATAATTTAGTATGCCAGACGCGCGTTTCGTCTACATATGGGGCAATATGCGTAATTGTTTCTCCATAGGCGATAATGGTAACGTTTTCTTCTGTTGCTCAGCCCATATCGTAAACTTGTATATGTATGATGACTTGTTTCGAAGCTGAGACATTTTTACATATGTGGTTAAATTTTCGGGGTACGAAGTTTGATTCATTTTCCCGTAAATTAGCAAACCCCGAGTATCCTTTTGCGATGCGGCTCCTCCTTGTAAAAAATTCCATTTTTAACACAATAAGTTCTTTGAAAATTTAATACTTTGTACACATTTAATAGCTCCAGAGATTTTACACATTTATTCTGTGTTCCCCTACTTTCTAAATTAACACAAATGGTTCAGCTCAGTCATTTGTTTATCATAGAAATGTGTCAAATATCACTACACAGAGATTTTTTGTTTACACGTGACTTTTGAGTTCCTCATTTCAAGGTGCATTAGGGATATTGTCCCATACGACTCATCAGTGACGCTCATATCAAAATATTTTTGAAGCCAAACAATTACAAAGTTGAAAAGCATTGAGGATAAAAAATTCCAAAAAGTTGTGCCAAATACGGCTAAGGTAATCTATGCCTGGGATAATCGGAAGTTTTTCGAAAAAATTCAAAGATATGTAAAAAGGAAATTTATAAAAATGACCACGTTATTGATATTCATGTCAACACCGAATTGTTGACTACTGGGCTGGTGATACCCTCGGGGACGAAACGTCAACCAGCAGTGGCATCGAACCAGTGGTGTAAATAGTTATCAAAGGTACCAGGATTATAATTTAGTATGCCAGACGCGCGTTTCGTCTACATATGGGGCAATATGCGTAATTGTTTCTCCATAGGCGATAATGGTAACGTTTTCTTCTGTTGCTCAGCCCATATCGTAAACTTGTATATGTATGATGACTTGTTTCGAAGCTGAGACACTTTTACATATGTGGTTAACTTTTCGGGGTACGAAGTTTGATTCATTTTCCCGTAAATTAGCAAACCCCGAGTATCCTTTTGCGATGCGGCTCCTCCTTGTAAAAAATTCCATTTTTAACACAATAAGTTCTTTGAAAATTTAATACTTTGTACACATTTAATAGCTCCAGAGATTTTACACATTTATTCTGTGTTCCCCTACTTTCTAAATTAACACAAATGGTTCAGCTCAGTCATTTGTTTATCATAGAAATGTGTCAAATATCACTACACAGAGATTTTTTGTTTACACGTGACTTTTGAGTTCCTCATTTCAAGGTGCATTAGGGATATTGTCCCATACGACTCATCAGTGACGCTCATATCAAAATATTTTTGAAGCCAAACAATTACAAAGTTGAAAAGCATTGAGGATAAAAAATTCCAAAAAGTTGTGCCAAATACGGCTAAGGTAATCTATGCCTGGGATAATCGGAAGTTTTTCGAAAAAAATCAAAGATATGTAAAAAGGAAATTTATAAAAATGACCACGTTATTGATATTCATGTCAACACCGAATTGTTGACTACTGGGCTGGTGATACCCTCGGGGACGAAACGTCAACCAGCAGTGGCATCGACCCAGTGGTGTAAATAGTTATCAAAGGTACCAGGATTATAATTTAGTATGCCAGACGCGCGTTTCGTCTACATATGGGGCAATATGCGTAATTGTTTCTCCATAGGCGATAATGGTAACGTTTTCTTCTGTTGCTCAGCCCATATCGTAAACTTGTATATGTATGATGACTTGTTTCGAAGCTGAGACATTTTTACATATGTGGTTAAATTTTCGGGGTACGAAGTTTGATTCATTTTCCCGTAAATTAGCAAACCCCGAGTATCCTTTTGCGATGCGGCTCCTCCTTGTAAAAAATTCCATTTTTAACACAATAAGTTCTTTGAAAATTTAATACTTTGTACACATTTAATAGCTCCAGAGATTTTACACATTTATTCTGTGTTCCCCTACTTTCTAAATTAACACAAATGGTTCAGCTCAGTCATTTGTTTATCATAGAAATGTGTCAAATATCACTACACAGAGATTTTTTGTTTACACGTGACTTTTGAGTTCCTCATTTCAAGGTGCATTAGGGATATTGTCCCATACGACTCATCAGTGACGCTCATATCAAAATATTTTTGAAGCCAAACAATTACAAAGTTGAAAAGCATTGAGGATAAAAAATTCCAAAAAGTTGTGCCAAATACGGCTAAGGTAATCTATGCCTGGGATAATCGGAAGTTTTTCGAAAAAATTCAAAGATATGTAAAAAGGAAATTTATAAAAATGACCACGTTATTGATATTCATGTCAACACCGAATTGTTGACTACTGGGCTGGTGATACCCTCGGGGACGAAACGTCAACCAGCAGTGGCATCGAACCAGTGGTGTAAATAGTTATCAAAGGTACCAGGATTATAATTTAGTATGCCAGACGCGCGTTTCGTCTACATATGGGGCAATATGCGTAATTGTTTCTCCATAGGCGATAATGGTAACGTTTTCTTCTGTTGCTCAGCCCATATCGTAAACTTGTATATGTATGATGACTTGTTTCGAAGCTGAGACACTTTTACATATGTGGTTAACTTTTCGGGGTACGAAGTTTGATTCATTTTCCCGTAAATTAGCAAACCCCGAGTATCCTTTTGCGATGCGGCTCCTCCTTGTAAAAAATTCCATTTTTAACACAATAAGTTCTTTGAAAATTTAATACTTTGTACACATTTAATAGCTCCAGAGATTTTACACATTTATTCTGTGTTCCCCTACTTTCTAAATTAACACAAATGGTTCAGCTCAGTCATTTGTTTATCATAGAAATGTGTCAAATATCACTACACAGAGATTTTTTGTTTACACGTGACTTTTGAGTTCCTCATTTCAAGGTGCATTAGGGATATTGTCCCATACGACTCATCAGTGACGCTCATATCAAAATATTTTTGAAGCCAAACAATTACAAAGTTGAAAAGCATTGAGGATAAAAAATTCCAAAAAGTTGTGCCAAATACGGCTAAGGTAATCTATGCCTGGGATAATCGGAAGTTTTTCGAAAAAATTCAAAGATATGTAAAAAGGAAATTTATAAAAATGACCACGTTATTGATATTCATGTCAACACCGAATTGTTGACTACTGGGCTGGTGATACCCTCGGGGACGAAACGTCAACCAGCAGTGGCATCGACCCAGTGGTGTAAATAGTTATCAAAGGTACCAGGATTATAATTTAGTATGCCAGACGCGCGTTTCGTCTACATATGGGGCAATATGCGTAATTGTTTCTCCATAGGCGATAATGGTAACGTTTTCTTCTGTTGCTCAGCCCATATCGTAAACTTGTATATGTATGATGACTTGTTTCGAAGCTGAGACACTTTTACATATGTGGTTAAATTTTCGGGGTAGGAAGTTTGATTCATTTTCCCGTAAATTAGCAAACCCCGAGTATCCTTTTGCGATGCGGCTCCTCCTTGTAAAAAATTCCATTTTTAACACAATAAGTTCTTTGAAAATTTAATACTTTGTACACATTTAATAGCTCCAGAGATTTTACACATTTATTCTGTGTTCCCCTACTTTCTAAATTAACACAAATGGTTCAGCTCAGTCATTTGTTTATCATAGAAATGTGTCAAATATCACTACACAGAGATTTTTTGTTTACACGTGACTTTTGAGTTCCTCATTTCAAGGTGCATTAGGGATATTGTCCCATAAGACTCATCAGTGACGCTCATATCAAAATATTTTTGAAGCCAAACAATTACAAAGTTGAAAAGCATTGAGGATAAAAAATTCCAAAAAGTTGTGCCAAATACGGCTAAGGTAATCTATGCCTGGGATAATCGGAAGTTTTTCGAAAAAATTCAAAGTTATGTAAAAAGGAAATTTATAAAAATGACCACGTTATTGATATTCATGTCAACACCGAATTGTTGACTACTGGGCTAGTGATACCCTCGGGGACGAAACGTCAACCAGCAGTGGCATCGACCCAGTGGTGTAAATAGTTATCAAAGGTACCAGGATTATAATTTAGTATGCCAGACGCGCGTTTCGTCTACATATGGGGCAATATGCGTAATTGTTTCTCCATAGGCGATAATGGTAACGTTTTCTTCTGTTGCTCAGCCCATATCGTAAACTTGTATATGTATGATGACTTGTTTCGAAGCTGAGACATTTTTACATATGTGGTTAAATTTTCGGGGTAGGAAGTTTGATTCATTTTCCCGTAAATTAGCAAACCCCGAGTATCCTTTTGCGATGCGGCTCCTCCTGGTAAAAAATCCCATTTTTAACACAATAAGTTCTTTGAAAATTTAATACTTTGTACACATTTAATAGCTCCAGAGATTTTACACATTTATTCTGTGTTCCCCTACTTTCTAAATTAACACAAATGGTTCAGCTCAGTCATTTGTTTATCATAGAAATGTGTCAAATATCACTACACAGAGATTTTTTGTTTACACGTGACTTTTCAGTTCCTCATTTCAAGGTGCATTAGGGATATTGTCCCATACGACTCATCAGTGACGCTCATATCAAAATATTTTTGAAGCCAAACAATTACAAAGTTGAAAAGCATTGAGGATAAAAAATTCCAAAAAGTTGTGCCAAATACGGCTAAGGTAATCTATGCCTGGGATAATCGGAAGTTTTTCGAAAAAATTCAAAGTTATGTAAAAAGGAAATTTATAAAAATGACCACGTTATTGATATTCATGTCAACACCGAATTGTTGACTACTGGGCTGGTGATACCCTCGGGGACGAAACGTCAACCAGCAGTGGCATCGACCCAGTGGTGTAAATAGTTATCAAAGGTACCAGGATTATAATTTAGTATGCCAGACGCGCGTTTCGTCTACATATGGGGCAATATGCGTAATTGTTTCTCCATAGGCGATAATGGTAACGTTTTCTTCTGTTGCTCAGCCCATATCGTAAACTTGTATATGTATGATGACTTGTTTCGAAGCTGAGACATTTTTACATATGTGGTTAAATTTTCGGGGTAGGAAGTTTGATTCATTTTCCCGTAAATTAGCAAACCCCGAGTATCCTTTTGCGATGCGGCTCCTCCTGGTAAAAAATCCCATTTTTAACACAATAAGTTCTTTGAAAATTTAATACTTTGTACACATTTAATAGCTCCAGAGATTTTACACATTTATTCTGTGTTCCCCTACTTTCTAAATTAACACAAATGGTTCAGCTCAGTCATTTGTTTATCATAGAAATGTGTCAAATATCACTACACAGAGATTTTTTGTTTACACGTGACTTTTGAGTTCCTCATTTCAAGGTGCATTAGGGATATTGTCCCATAAGACTCATCAGTAACGCTCATATCAAAATATTTTTGAAACCAAACAATTACAAAGTTGAAAAGCATTGAGGATAAAAAATTCCAAAAAGTTGTGCCAAATACGGCTAAGGTAATCTATGCCTGGGATAATCGGAAGTTTTTCGAAAAAATTCAAAGATATGTAAAAAGGAAATTTATAAAAATGACCACGTTATTGATATTCATGTCAACACCGAATTGTTGACTACTGGGCTGGTGATACCCTCGGGGACGAAACGTCAACCAGCAGTGGCATCGACCCAGTGGTGTAAATAGTTATCAAAGGTACCAGGATTATAATTTAGTATGCCAGACGCGCGTTTTGTCTACATATGGGGCAATATGCGTAATTGTTTCTCCATAGGCGATAATGGTAACGTTTTCTTCTGTTGCTCAGCCCATACCGTAAACTTGTATATGTATGATGACTTGTTTCGAAGCTGAGACATTTTTACATATGTGGTTAAATTTTCGGGGTACGAAGTTTGATTCATTTTCCCGTAAATTAGCAAACCCCGAGTATCCTTTTGCGATGCGGCTCCTCCTTGTAAAAAATTCCATTTTTAACACAATAAGTTCTTTGAAAATTTAATACTTTGTACACATTTAATAGCTCCAGAGATTTTACACATTTATTCTGTGTTCCCCTACTTTCTAAATTAACACAAATGGTTCAGCTCAGTCATTTGTTTATCATAGAAATGTGTCAAATATCACTAAACAGAGATTTTTTGTTTACACGTGACTTTTGAGTTCCTCATTTCAAGGTGCATTAGGGATATTGTCCCATACGACTCATCAGTGACGCTCATATCAAAATATTTTTGAAGCCAAACAATTACAAAGTTGAAAAGCATTGAGGATAAACAATTCCAAAAAGTTGTGCCAAATACCGCTAAGGTAATCTATGCCTGGGATAATCGGAAGTTTTTCGAAAAAATTCAAAGATATGTAAAAAGGAAATTTATAAAAATGACCACGTTATTGATATTCATGTCAACACCGAATTGTTGACTACTGGGCTGGTGATACCCTCGGGGACGAAACGTCAACCAGCAGTGGCATCGACCCAGTGGTGTAAATAGTTATCAAAGGTACCAAGATTATAATTTAGTATGCCAGACGCGCGTTTCGTCTACATATGGGGCAATATGCGTAATTGTTTCTCCATAGGCGATAATGGTAACGTTTTCTTCTGTTGCTCAGCCCATATCGTAAACTTGTATATGTATGATGACTTGTTTCGAAGCTGAGACACTTTTACATATGTGGTTAAATTTTCGGGGTAGGAAGTTTGATTCATTTTCCCGTAAATTAGCAAACCCCGAGTATCCTTTTGCGATGCGGCTCCTCCTTGTAAAAAATTCCATTTTTAACACAATAAGTTCTTTGAAAATTTAATACTTTGTACACATTTAATAGCTCCAGAGATTTTACACATTTATTCTGTGTTCCCCTACTTTCTAAATTAACACAAATGGTTCAGCTCAGTCATTTGTTTATCATAGAAATGTGTCAAATATCACTACACAGAGATTTTTTGTTTACACGTGACTTTTGGGTTCCTCATTTCAAGGTGCATTAGGGATATTGTCCCATAAGACTCATCAGTGACGCTCATATCAAAATATTTTTGAAGCCAAACAATTACAAAGTTGAAAAGCATTGAGGATAAAAAATTCCAAAAAGTTGTGCCAAATACGGCTAAGGTAATCTATGCCTGGGATAATCGGAAGTTTTTCGAAAAAATTCAAAGTTATGTAAAAAGGAAATTTATAAAAATGACCACGTTATTGATATTCATGTCAACACCGAATTGTTGACTACTGGGCTAGTGATACCCTCGGGGACGAAACGTCAACCAGCAGTGGCATCGACCCAGTGGTGTAAATAGTTATCAAAGGTACCAGGATTATAATTTAGTATGCCAGACGCGCGTTTCGTCTACATATGGGGCAATATGCGTAATTGTTTCTCCATAGGCGATAATGGTAACGTTTTCTTCTGTTGCTCAGCCCATATCGTAAACTTGTATATGTATGATGACTTGTTTCGAAGCTGAGACATTTTTACATATGTGGTTAAATTTTCGGGGTAGGAAGTTTGATTCATTTTCCCGTAAATTAGCAAACCCCGAGTATCCTTTTGCGATGCGGCTCCTCCTGGTAAAAAATCCCATTTTTAACACAATAAGTTCTTTGAAAATTTAATACTTTGTACACATTTAATAGCTCCAGAGATTTTACACATTTATTCTGTGTTCCCCTACTTTCTAAATTAACACAAATGGTTCAGCTCAGTCATTTGTTTATCATAGAAATGTGTCAAATATCACTACACAGAGATTTTTTGTTTACACGTGACTTTTCAGTTCCTCATTTCAAGGTGCATTAGGGATATTGTCCCATACGACTCATCAGTGACGCTCATATCAAAATATTTTTGAAGCCAAACAATTACAAAGTTGAAAAGCATTGAGGATAAAAAATTCCAAAAAGTTGTGCCAAATACGGCTAAGGTAATCTATGCCTGGGATAATCGGAAGTTTTTCGAAAAAATTCAAAGTTATGTAAAAAGGAAATTTATAAAAATGACCACGTTATTGATATTCATGTCAACACCGAATTGTTGACTACTGGGCTGGTGATACCCTCGGGGACGAAACGTCAACCAGCAGTGGCATCGACCCAGTGGTGTAAATAGTTATCAAAGGTACCAGGATTATAATTTAGTATGCCAGACGCGCGTTTCGTCTACATATGGGGCAATATGCGTAATTGTTTCTCCATAGGCGATAATGGTAACGTTTTCTTCTGTTGCTCAGCCCATATCGTAAACTTGTATATGTATGATGACTTGTTTCGAAGCTGAGACATTTTTACATATGTGGTTAAATTTTCGGGGTAGGAAGTTTGATTCATTTTCCCGTAAATTAGCAAACCCCGAGTATCCTTTTGCGATGCGGCTCCTCCTGGTAAAAAATCCCATTTTTAACACAATAAGTTCTTTGAAAATTTAATACTTTGTACACATTTAATAGCTCCAGAGATTTTACACATTTATTCTGTGTTCCCCTACTTTCTAAATTAACACAAATGGTTCAGCTCAGTCATTTGTTTATCATAGAAATGTGTCAAATATCACTACACAGAGATTTTTTGTTTACACGTGACTTTTGAGTTCCTCATTTCAAGGTGCATTAGGGATATTGTCCCATAAGACTCATCAGTAACGCTCATATCAAAATATTTTTGAAACCAAACAATTACAAAGTTGAAAAGCATTGAGGATAAAAAATTCCAAAAAGTTGTGCCAAATACGGCTAAGGTAATCTATGCCTGGGATAATCGGAAGTTTTTCGAAAAAATTCAAAGATATGTAAAAAGGAAATTTATAAAAATGACCACGTTATTGATATTCATGTCAACACCGAATTGTTGACTACTGGGCTGGTGATACCCTCGGGGACGAAACGTCAACCAGCAGTGGCATCGACCCAGTGGTGTAAATAGTTATCAAAGGTACCAGGATTATAATTTAGTATGCCAGACGCGCGTTTTGTCTACATATGGGGCAATATGCGTAATTGTTTCTCCATAGGCGATAATGGTAACGTTTTCTTCTGTTGCTCAGCCCATATCGTAAACTTGTATATGTATGATGACTTGTTTCGAAGCTGAGACATTTTTACATATGTGGTTAAATTTTCGGGGTACGAAGTTTGATTCATTTTCCCGTAAATTAGCAAACCCCGAGTATCCTTTTGCGATGCGGCTCCTCCTTGTAAAAAATTCCATTTTTAACACAATAAGTTCTTTGAAAATTTAATACTTTGTACACATTTAATAGCTCCAGAGTTTTTACACATTTATTCTGTGTTCCCCTACTTTCTAAATTAACACAAATGGTTCAGCTCAGTCATTTGTTTATCATAGAAATGTGTCAAATATCACTAAACAGAGATTTTTTGTTTACACGTGACTTTTGAGTTCCTCATTTCAAGGTGCATTAGGGATATTGTCCCATACGACTCATCAGTGACGCTCATATCAAAATATTTTTGAAGCCAAACAATTACAAAGTTGAAAAGCATTGAGGATAAACAATTCCAAAAAGTTGTGCCAAATACCGCTAAGGTAATCTATGCCTGGGATAATCGGAAGTTTTTCGAAAAAATTCAAAGATATGTAAAAAGGAAATTTATAAAAATGACCACGTTATTGATATTCATGTCAACACCGAATTGTTGACTACTGGGCTGGTGATACCCTCGGGGACGAAACGTCAACCAGCAGTGGCATCGACCCAGTGGTGTAAATAGTTATCAAAGGTACCAAGATTATAATTTAGTATGCCAGACGCGCGTTTCGTCTACATATGGGGCAATATGCGTAATTGTTTCTCCATAGGCGATAATGGTAACGTTTTCTTCTGTTGCTCAGCCCATATCGTAAACTTGTATATGTATGATGACTTGTTTCGAAGCTGAGACATTTTCACATATGTGGTTAAATTTTCGGGGTACGAAGTTTGATTCATTTTCCCGTAAATTAGCAAACCCCGAGTATCCTTTTGCGATGCGGCTCCTCCTTGTAAAAAATTCCATTTTTAACACAATAAGTTCTTTGAAAATTTAATACTTTGTACACATTTAATAGCTCCAGAGATTTTACACATTTATTCTGTGTTCCCCTACTTTCTAAATTAACACAAATGGTTCAGCTCAGTCATTTGTTTATCATAGAAATGTGTCAAATATCACTACACAGAGATTTTTTGTTTACACGTGACTTTTGAGTTCCTCATTTCAAGGTGCATTAGGGATATTGTCCCATACGACTCATCAGTGACGCTCATATCAAAATATTTTTGAAGCCAAACAATTACAAAGTTGAAAAGCATTGAGGATAAAAAATTCCAAAAAGTTGTGCCAAATACGGCTAAGGTAATCTATGCCTGGGATAATCGGAAGTTTTTCGAAAAAATTCAAAGATATGTAAAAAGGAAATTTATAAAAATGACCACGTTATTGATATTCATGTCAACACCGAATTGTTGACTACTGGGCTGGTGATACCCTCGGGGACGAAACGTCAACCAGCAGTGGCATCGACCCAGTGGTGTAAATAGTTATCAAAGGTACCAGGATTATAATTTAGTATGCCAGACGCGCGTTTCGTCTACATATGGGGCAATATGCGTAATTGTTTCTCCATAGGCGATAATGGTAACGTTTTCTTCTGTTGCTTAGCCCATATCGTAAACTTGTATATGTATGATGACTTGTTTCGAAGCTGAGACATTTTTACATATGTGGTTAAATTTTCGGGGTACGAAGTTTGATTCATTTTCCCGTAAATTAGCAAACCCCGAGTATCCTTTTGCGATGCGGCTCCTCCTTGTAAAAAATCCCATTTTTAACACAATAAGTTCTTTGAAAATTTAATACTTTGTACACATTTAATAGCTCCAGAGATTTTACACATTTATTCTGTGTTCCCCTACTTTCTAAATTAACACAAATGGTTCAGCTCAGTCATTTGTTTATCATAGAAATGTGTCAAATATCACTACACAGAGATTTTTTGTTTACACGTGACTTTTGAGTTCCTCATTTCAAGGTGCATTAGGGATATTGTCCCATACGACTCATCAGTGACGCTCATATCAAAATATTTTTGAAGCCAAACAATTACAAAGTTGAAAAGCATTGAGGATAAAAAATTCCAAAAAGTTGTGCCAAATACGGCTAAGGTAATCTATGCCTGGGATAATCGGAAGTTTTTCGAAAAAATACAAAGTTATGTAAAAAGGAAATTTATAAAAATGACCACGTTATTGATATTCATGTCAACACCGAATTGTTGACTACTGGGCAGGTGATACCCTCGGGGACGAAACGTCAACCAGCAGTGGCATCGACCCAGTGGTGTAAATAGTTATCAAAGGTACCAGGATTATAATTTAGTATGCCAGACGCGCGTTTCGTCTACATATGGGGCAATATGCGTAATTGTTTCTCCATAGGCGATAATAGTAACGTTTTCTTCTGTTGCTCAGCCCATATCGTAAACTTGTATATGTATGATGACTTGTTTCGAAGCTGAGACATTTTTACATATGTGGTTAAATTTTCGAGGTACGAAGTTTGATTCATTTTCCCGTAAATTAGCAAACCCCGAGTATCCTTTTGCGATGCGGCTCCTCCTGGTAAAAAATCCCATTTTTAACACAATAAGTTCTTTGAAAATTTAATACTTTGTACACATTTAATAGCTCCAGAGTTTTTACACATTTATTCTGTGTTCCCCTACTTTCTAAATTAACACAAATGGTTCAGCTCAGTCATTTGTTTATCATAGAAATGTGTCAAATATCACTACACAGAGATTTTTTGTTTACACGTGACTTTTGAGTTCCTCATTTCAAGGTGCATTAGGGATATTGTCCCATACGACTCATCAGTGACGCTCATATCAAAATATTTTTGAAGCCAAACAATTACAAACTTTTTAAGTTGAAAAGCATTGAGGATAAAAAATTCCAAAAAGTTGTGCCAAATACGGCTAAGGTAATCTATGCCTGGGATAATCGGAAGTTTTTCGAAAAAATACAAAGTCATGTAAAAAGGAAATTTATAAAAATGACCACGTTATTGATATTCATGTCAACACCGAATTGTTGACTACTGGGCAGGTGATACCCTCGGGGACGAAACGTCAACCAGCAGTGGCATCGACCCAGTGGTGTAAATAGTTATCAAAGGTACCAGGATTATAATTTAGTATGCCAGACGCGCGTTTCGTCTACATATGGGGCAATATGCGTAATTGTTTCTCCATAGGCGATAATAGTAACGTTTTCTTCTGTTGCTCAGCCCATATCGTAAACTTGTATATGTATGATGACTTGTTTCGAAGCTGAGACATTTTTACATATGTGGTTAAATTTTCGAGGTACGAAGTTTGATTCATTTTCCCGTAAATTAGCAAACCCCGAGTATCCTTTTGCGATGCGGCTCCTCCTGGTAAAAAATCCCATTTTTAACACAATAAGTTCTTTGAAAATTTAATACTTTGTACACATTTAATAGCTCCAGAGTTTTTACACATTTATTCTGTGTTCCCCTACTTTCTAAATTAACACAAATGGTTCAGCTCAGTCATTTGTTTATCATAGAAATGTTTCAAATATCACTACACAGAGATTTTTTGTTTACACGTGACTTTTGAGTTCCTCATTTCAAGGTGCATTAGGGATATTGTCCTATATTGAAATCCATAGTTCTGATTTTTCCAAATATGTTTAGGTGATCTTCATCGGTATGACATTCTGAATAAATCTGTGTATTTTTGTCCATTTCTTAAAAAAAATAAAGTCGTTTCAGCACTATATGGCAATGACACTTTTATCGCTATATTCATTTATTTTTAATAAAATGTGTATGTATAATTAATTTCTTCCAGTATACCTTCACTATTCAAAACAAGGACAAAACTTCTGATGATAACCTTCAATTAGAATATACAGACCCTGTTAAAGCATTCCGTAATATTTTCTTGTGTCTAAAAGTGCATTTTGACAGAGAAATTATGCAAAAATGTAGATTTTATAAAAAAAAAAAAAAAAAAAAAACTCCAAAATAATTATTCTTTCTAGTGGACAATTGGTATCTAATACTGTGGAAACCCCTCTAAACTACTGGGAAAGTCATTCTTATCATGTAACTCGAGTGCAATGAAGTGCAAATTTTCTAAACTTGTCCTTTCACATAATTCTATTTGAGAGAAAAAGGGTTTTTACATGTATTTCAGTGAAAACCTTTTATCAGTGAGAAATTCACATGAGGTATTAAAGGAAACATTGTGACATCACCTGTATTATGGCGTCATTAAATAACGACTGATCAAAATAGTGTTAAATGCAGTGTTACATGAAAAACAGTTGCCGCAAGATTTAACTCTAAATATCGAGTCGAAAAGATCAGTAACTAAGTCTTTTCATTTAATATCAAGACCATAGCAACAGTTTTCATATTAGCATATTTCTAACATATCGACTGTAATTTCAACTGCACAAATACCATAAATAAATAATTTAGAGCTTGCCTAATAAAACAAAATGCTTACCTGCTAATCAGGACATTTTGAAACCTCTAGTTTGCCATCTCAAGTTAAAAAGTAATGATATGTCTGGAACTGAAATAAGACAAAACATTTACTCAGGCTGTGTTATTTAATTTAAATACATAAGTATTATTGAGAGAGAAAAATCTAATTCTTGAAAGTTTTATTACAAAGGAAGAAAAATGCTTCTCCCTTGTGACTTAGCCACCTTCATTTAAACCGTTTATATTAGAAGCAATGAGTAGTAGCTAACTAGCTTAATAGTTGAATAGCAATATTGTTTTCAAGAAGGTTTGACCCTCCCCCTTTTTCACTGAGAAATGACAATATCTTGTGTTTTGCTCGTGTGCATTAAAAATAGTAATTCATGATTTTCTTAATACATGTACATGTCTTTTTCCTGTTTATTTGCATATGATATCTACTGACCAGGGTCAAATCATTAGATAAAAGCACATGTGATGATGTATCTCACTTTACTCGTGTGAAGTGTGTTATCTCCCTTGATTATCAGTTATTCCTGTAGACCAGAGTGATAATTACATAACAAAGACTAGATTGTGTCATGTTTACTTACAATTTAATAATATTACATGTAAGTTATTTCTTGCCTTTTTCAATAAAATAAACAATTCCTTCCAGATCTCTCGGGGGTAAACAAAGTTATGATTGTGCCAAAAAAAGGGTTCAGCCCCGTGCCAGTAATGCATTTTAAAAGCGAAAATTTCATTGACTTTTTGCTGATCTTTATCAATAATATTTATCTTAAACCTTTTATGATAACAAGTTATAAATAAAGAAAACTACTAAACATCATTTTCACAATTTTCTGTGGTGTACAAGGTGAAATTATCTGAAGATATCTCTGGAATTTTTCTTAGAAGATGGGGCAATATGCGAAATTGTTTCTCCATAGGCGGTAATGGTAACGATTTCTTCTGTTGCACAGCCCATATCGTAAACTTGTATATGTTTGATGGCTTGTTTCGAAGCTGAGACATTTTAACATATGTGGTTAAATTTTCGGGGTACGAAGTGTGATTCATTTTCCCGTAAATTAGCAAACCCCGAGTATCCTTTTGCGATGCGGCTCCTCGTGGTATAAAATCCCATTTTTAACACAATAAGTTCTTTGAAAAATTTAATACTTTGAACACATTTAATAGCTCCAGAGTTTTTACACATTTATTCTGTGTTCCCCTCCTTTCTAAATTAACGCAAATGGTTCAGTTCAGTCATTTGTTTATCATAGAAATGTGTCAAATATCACTACACATAGATTTTTTGTTTACAAGTGACTTTTGAGTTCCTCATTTCAAGGTGCATTAGGGATATTGTCCCATACGACTCATCAGTGACGCTCATATCAAAATATTTTTGAAACCAAACAAGTACAAAGTTAAAGAGCATTGAGGATCAAATATCAAAAAGTTGTGTCAAATACGGCTAAGGTAATTATTAGATTTATAAAAATGAGCACATTATTGATATTCATGTCAACACTGAAGTGTTGACTACTGGGCTGGTGATATCCTCGGGGACGAAACGTCCACCAGCAGTGGCATCGATCCAGTGGTGTAAATAGTTATCAAAGGTACCAGGATTATAATTTAGTATGCGAGACGCGCGTTTCGTCTACATATGACTCATCAGTGACGCTCATATCAAAATATTTATGAAGCCAAACAAGTACAAAGGTGAAGAGCATTGAGGATCAAATATCAAAAAGTTGTGCCAAATACGGCTAAGGTAATCTATGCCTGGGATAAAAAAAAATCCTTAGTTTTTCGAAAAATTCAAAGTTATGTAAACAAAAAAATTATAAAAATGACCACATTATTGATATTCATGTCAACACCGAAGTGTTGACTACTGTGCTGGTGGTACCCTCGAGGACGAAACGTCCACCAGTAGTGTCATCGACCTTGCCGTGGGACAGTGGTGTTACCGCACCAAATTAGAAAATAACTACACAACTCTGTTGAAAAAGGCTGTTATATAACTCGTCAGATCGAAGAACACAGACCGGACGTAGCATGGTATTTATTCATCCCCACAACAACAAAAAACTAATCACAGATAAGAGAGTACCTGCAGGTACTGACAGCTAGTTCAAAGTCTGTAACAAATGTTTTTAGACTTAAACATAAATCAGTACACATCCAATGTCAAAATATAGGTATCAATAAATTGTAGTACTTTAAAAGTGCATATGTGTTAAAGGGCATACGATACAGTTTTGATCCCGTATTTAAACTTTGATAAACATTTTCATATACTAGACTATTTTTTACCTGATTATATTAAATATGTAATAAAAAAAGATGCCTTCATGTGCTACTGTTTGAGTAAAATTAGGTCGAAATTTTGTATATTTGCTCAAAATTCGGATTTGTGGCCGTATTTTGTCTTCAAAAGAAAGACATAACTTTTTTGTTTTAAAAGATAAACACAAATTGGTTTTTGTTAAAAAATTTGTAATTTCTGAATTTTAGTAGTATTGTAAATATTTATACATTTTTTATTCAGAAATAACTCATATTCATCAAATGTTCATGAATGTAGAAAAAAACATAATTTTTTGCTGTATATTTATCAAATTTTAAAAAAAATGCACTATTTACGTTTTCATGAAAATTGGCACTCATAATCTTCTCGTGTAATCAAACCAAATGGCATTTTAAAACAGAAGGGTTCATGAACTCTTTTTAAAGTTAAATAAGTTTGAATGATAAAAATCAGTCGAAAATTGAATCTTTTCCCGATAAGTCATAGTTTGACGTCACCAGAATAACAATTACAATAGCAACGTCATTACCTCCCCTGTAACTGTATCGTATGCCCTTAAGGTTGTATGGGTGTCCTTCGCCATCTTGGATTGTACAAAACAGAGAATCTACGGTCCAGATTTTCTATCAAGTTAGCAAAATTTGATTCAGGAATGTAGATATTTAATGTGAATTTTCATTTAAAAGAACCAATTTTTAAGAATATAACTTATAAATATTTATATTTTTACAATTGTAGATTAGTTTTGGTTGTTTTTTAATATTTTCAAATTGGTATTTTAAGGGGAGGTAACTCTAAAACAGTGCATTTTCTGAAGGAATCTACATGGAATTTTCCTATTTTGTATTTTAACCAGAAAAAAAATGCGGTGACCATATCTTAGCTTTTGATATTCTCAAAGCATTGTCTGAAAGCTATCTTTTCCTAATTTATTTTACAATTCTATCATTTTGTTTAGTTTCTAATCACAAAATGGTGTTTTTTCATGTATAATCCATACAAAATGTGTCATTTTGTCACAACCTGTAGCTTGAGAAAATGCGCGAAATGACGTGATTTATTTAAAACATCCACTGTTTTTATATGTTTTATACTAAACTTATTGATAGGTTATTAAGATATTTTACAAAGTAGACGATTTGTTATAAGACGTTTGATGTAAGGGTTTCACACATGCATCCTTATTTATGGTTGATTTTGAACACTTCATGAACTATGCCGAACAACACCCTGTTTTTTCTCACGTAGATCTCAGCTACTCTGCTTCACTTTGCACCAAATGCGAAAAAAAGTGGTCAAACTTTTCCGGATAGCACGAACAGACGACAAACGGATACAATAAAAGGTTCACGGTGACAAAACTGCGCTGTGGTGAGACTCAAATTCAAATTTCTCTCTGTCGGTGCACTGACTGATATATGAGTCATTATAAAAAAAGTTCAAATTTCGACAAGGTAATATTTTGAAAAATGATGTCATTGTTTAAAACATTTGAAAGTGGCCCTCTATTCTATAGTATGTTAGCAATGCTATTCAGAAATGTGCAATGGGGAAAATGAAGAGTTCCTTCAATTTTAACAATTGTAGATCATCCTTTAATAGAATCGTGTCAATGGTGTTACCAATTTAAAAACATACATTTAGGTACTAAATATTATTGTTAAACATCAAACAACTGTTCCAATTTGTTGTTTAGGTTTAAATTACGACTAATTGACATTATTCATATAGCTGTGAATTATATTCAAACATAAATTTCAGAATACATTGTCGTAAAAAAAGTTGGCTGTCCTAATTATGGCCGTTGCTAATACTAAAAAAATCACTTAAACTGAATACATGTAAAATGTATAAGATTGAATGATAATAATATACCTAACCCTTCGTATACGACCTTAAAACACTTTCATTTATAATAAAACTAAAAAAAATGTCGCATTTTTATATAGTAACACCACTGACCCTTCAGTAACTCCAATGACATAAAAGTATCACCATTGACATCACATTTCAAATTTTACTTTTATTAAGTACTGAACACAAATCCAAGAACACCGAGCAAAAGAAAAAGATAAAAAATGCTTCTTAGGCTAAACAATCTCAAAATATATAACATAACATCCATTACTAAAAATGTTAATATTGTTACTAAATAGTGTCATTGGTGTTACCAGCATACATCAGTTTGTGACAACTTTGTATATGTAATACATGATATTGTTAAAACATTGTTAAATAAGTATTGTTTTTCATAAATATATAATATGATGTTTCGTTTGTTAAACATGAAAGAAACACAAAACACTGCTGATTGTCATGATGTATTCAGTGGTGATACTAAACTGGTCAAAAGTGTTATTTTATCAAAATGGTCTCACCATTGACAGTAACACCAATGATTTAAGGTGTGTTTTAAGATTCAGTTACGAAATAAGTGCTCCATTCCCCTATTCTATATGTTGTTACTGGTGCATTTTTCTATAATCAATATATTTCATAATTCAAAGTTAAGGAAATGTTTTCAAAAAATGATTTTTACAAGGGTACATGTACACCATGGATACTATTTTCATTTATGATATAGCTTTTACTTGCTTTTAAGATTTTTTCATTAAATTTTCAACAAAATTGTTTATTTTCTTTTTCATAACATGCTTACAGCATGTAAAGGTAGCTTGCTAAGGGAGAAACTGTTGTAAATGACCAAATCTTGCGAAAGATAACTCTTATCCTACTCATTTGTCCTTTGGTTACACCATTGACTTAAAAAATGTTACATTTCCTTTTGGTGAATTTTTTTTATTATTAAACCAACATACACCTCCTAAATCATTAAGAAATGTTTGTCTATATCAAAATGCAATAAAAAGTGATAAATCATAATAAAAAATGATATGAATAATAGCCCTATTTCAAGTCTGAAAGGATTTATAGTAAAAAATAACAGTTAATTATCTCCAAGGGTTTAAGAAAACATTAAGGATGTTTTTATAACATTTCATACTATAAACTGTATATTGTGTATCACAAAAAATGCATATCTAACATATGCAAGTGTTATTTTATGTTATTTAGTGAACTATAGTATGGGATGGTTTAATTATTAATTATTTATAGGTATGTTTGTATATAATATGGTTTTGGCAATACTTAATGAAGTTTTATATGATTCACTTTGGTTTTGTCCTTACATAACATGTTTCTTTCATTACTCGATGTGGTTTCACCATAATTCAATTCGATTGTGACATAAAGTAATTGTTTGAAACAGTATTTGATGTGGCAGTGGGTTAACGTTATGTTGCTGTTTCATTATATGATGTAGTTTTGTTATTCAGTAATGGCGATTAGGTAATTCTTAATTTGATTTTATGCCATATAGTTTACATACTGATATTTCAAAATCTTACGATATCACAATTGATGTGTTCGTTCCAGTATTTGATATTGTCCTGTCATTCTATGATATTTTTATCAAATTACTTGATGAGGAACAACAACGTGACCTTTTTGTTCTACGTTTTTCATGTTTCGTTTTTTAATGTGCTTCGAATGAGTATAGTTTTCATTAAGTTCAAGTTCAAATTAACGTTTAGTTGTTGTTTAAGGTTTTTTTTGGAAAAAGGCAAAGGCTGACAAAAACGCACAAAAGAAAGATAACATTATTTCGGTCATAAGGTTGATATCCCAAATCCAATTTTGCCGGCTGTTTAAAAACATTTTTTTTAATAAGTGTAACGTTGACTGTAGAAACTCTATTTATTGGTAAAAATTAATTAAACTTACAATGCAAAACATGGTAATACATTGTCCAAATAAGGCCTTCAAAAGAAGTGATATTACTTACTTTTGGAGTGTGAAATGTAATTAATAAATTTTATGCTTTTAATGGTGATTTCGAATCTGTTCAAAGTTTTTAATGTTTTACTCTAAATACCACTTTGCCTCGCAATACAAAGAAGTGCACACGTCTAATTCAATTGGCATTTAAGTATTCAGAATGCGAATACACATCATACATCATTGTATAAATTCGTTTAGTTCACTTATTTAGTAACGACAAACAACAGAACTGTGTCAATTGTATCGGCTTTGATATTAAATATGCCCTTGAACTTTTGCTAGATAACATTTGCGTTCGCTATGGAGATTCCGGTTATCCTCAGGTTATCGGAATTTCATTGGGGACTTACTGTGCACTAATTATTGCGGACCTGTTTCTGTATTGTTATGAGCTACACGTTATGACTGAAATAAGCATAGACCATTCAAAACAACACTGAAACACACACATATATATATATTTGGATGCTGTATTGGCTTTCAATCATGACGAATTCAGTTTTTACACTAAAACAATTATTCCTCCTAAACTGATTATAAATAAATGTAATACAAACAATGAACACTGCCCTTTCCCAGATCTTAACATCTATACCTTTAAAGGGAAGCTCAATACCAGAAATGATCTTTAAAGAAAATATTATCATTAACTATTGTTAAATATTCATTTTTAGATGGTGACGTATCTAATGTCTGAATTTCTTCGATTCGCTCGTGTATGTAACAATGTATTTGATTTTAAAGAAATACATCTCAATGTTACTATAGAACTATTACACATGAATTGTGAATTTCATAAACTAGTCAAACAAATAACTATGTTTTCCCATTGGTAAAAGGGAGTACATCATTCGTAAATAAGATCAATATGCACACATCTTACACGTTCAGGTATTTTACTTCCAATCCTTTATGTTTATATTCTAGACAAAGCACACAAATGTCGGCATTAACATCAAAAGCTTACCAACATTTATAACAGATTTATTTACAAGGGATATTGTTACGATACTGTAGTTGGGTCATTAACGATAGCATACTTTGATATCAATTTTTGATATCGGAAATATCGGAAATAAACACATTTATTTTTACATCAGTTATTGGCATGAAACGGGTAAGTTCTAATCATAAATTGTATGATGATATGATACGAAACCCGTAACAGTAGAGGTTTGCGTGATTGTCATATGATGAAGACATACTCTTTTAACTATTTTAAACTGAGGTCTGGCAGTGGCATGTCCGTAACTGCTTTCATGAATGTGTTATTGTCGTTTAACTTAGTTTCTCTTGTTACCTATTCTGATATCGGACTTTTAAACTTAGTTGATGTATGCACAGACAAAAGGAGGTATGGTATAAATGCCAAAAAACATTATTACTAACAAGAACAGGATTGAGAGGAAGAAGGAAATACACAATATATAACATCAAAAGGCATTCTTACGAAAATGCAGAAATCTAAGAAATACACAACAGTTTTTGACCCCGCCACATTCTGTATGTATGTGCCTTTCCCGAGCCAGGTGCCTGTAAGTCAGTGTTAGGAAGTGTTAGAAGTCATAAATTAGGGCGTTAGTTTTTCGTTTGACTGGTTCTTCGTTGTCATCTCGGGGCCTTTTATAGCTGACTTGCACAGATGTGTCGAAAGAACGAATTAACATCCATGCACATTTCGCCTCACATGTTTATATGATATCTCCCATTTTTTTGTCATTTATTTTTCAACTTCTGTATACCAAAATACTGTTATGTTTTTTCTGCAACGACTTTTAGATTAGATGTATTTTGTATACGATAGTTAAATCTGTCACCAGGGAACATTGTGACTTGTAATGTTGTGTAACAAGAGCCTGACTGAATGGCCCCTTGTTTCTGAAACTGTGTGATGCACCTGATCACACAATGAACGATTACTCTGAATAGCAATGAGAACTCTGATACTGAGACTCTGGAGAAAACTTACTTTTGAGACTCTGGAACTAGCGATAAATAATACAATAATAAAGCATAGATATTTTTATTACAGATGGACTGTGTACAGTGTAAAGTCCTGAGTCCGAATCTTCCTTAGTACAATTATAAACATGTATTTATACCCAATGGAATTGACAAGATAAACATAACAAATAACAATTAAAAACTAATTGTTCAGAGAACAATTGAAGGTTTTTCCACTAAAAACAATGTATTTTAATATGAAAGTTGTAAAATCAAGTTTAAAGTGTCATTTCAATCGTCTAATGATAGCTTATTGTACGCTGATTCATAGATATATGGTTTCTATACAATATTTTTTAAATAAGGGAGATAATTTGTTACTTCCGGTTTGAAAAATGTTACTTTCGATAATATTTGAATATTTAACTGACACTGATTCCAAAAATATCTGGTTCCATATACTTTTATACTAATATTATACAAAAAATAGCTTCTTCCGGTTTACACAAGGTCACTTCCGGTTTTTTTCAAGGTTAAATGGTTTGATACCTTTTGCCACAAGTCTCATCGCTTTATCATGTATACATATGAGGTAAACGCAAAAGTTAAAATCTAGAACGTCAAATTAAGCTATGACCTTGAGATCAATTTCAAGGTCATAAACCAAGGACCTCAAATCAAAAGACTATAGGTCTTAATTGTATTTGGTTAATGAGTTATATCACCATACACATATTTTTAAATACAAGAGGGGAGAAAACTCCCTTTTACGTTCAACGTACCTTTGCAATCAAAATTTACATGTTACGATATGTCGCAACTAACAATTTAGAAAAAATAATTTGTCGATATCTTACACGGTTTCCGCAAATGAGTGGAAATAAGCCAAATTAAAAAATTAGAATATGACATTGACCTTTGACCTTGCCCTAATTTTCATTTTTTTTTGCACCAAGGACCTCAAATCAAATGATCCTAGGTCTCTATCACTTATGGTTTACAAGATAGAAATGCATATCACTTATATCAAATGCATAAGGGGAAATAACTCTCATATGGAGCGTTCATATCGCTTCGGTCAAAATAGGACAAATCATGCGAAGGATATAAATTTGTCGTAATCTTTTACGGTTGCAAAGGAGTAGTGGACACAAGGAACACAGTGTTTGGGGAGATAACTCCTACAAAGAAAAGTATTCGGTTTAGCAGGGTAAATTTGAAAAGCACATAAACTGTCCGATATCATATACCAAATATATAAGCAACATATTGCTAAACAAATATTTATCGCAACAACAAAATTAGGCGGAAGAAAAAAAAATAATCAGAAGAAACACAATAGGTCTTTCCACAAAAAGTGGAAAAACCTAATTAATTTGAGTAATATTGTTCAGTGACAAAGATAAACTATTTTTTTTAACTTGAAAAATAGAGTTACTTTACTAATTTGATTATAATATCTAACCTAAAATCATGAATAAGGTAAATTGTCACTAATTAGCTTTCAGGGTAAAACATGTCACTCAATGTCTAAACTTAGAATTAAATTGCACGTTGATTTATTCCGGGATATGAAATGTAAATAGACACGAAAATATAAAATAAAACAAATTATGAAACACATAGAACTAAAGTCTTAACAAGGAAATGGAGAACTATATTAAAGTCTTAAACAATAAAATGAAACTGCTTTTACCTGGACACAAATCTGCCTGCTAATCACTCTCATTGTAACTATGGCTGTTGATCCTTGTTTACCCACTGAAATTGTGTTCAATATTAACATAGTATAAATGAAGTATGTGGTTGAGAGTTTTACTCAATTTTGATGTCCCATATCTAATATGATGGCAGTGGATATTGATACCGCGTATACTGCATTTATATCAGTATAGAATATTACCAAGATAGCATTGTCAGCGTCATACTAAGATATTTTGTCTTTCTGCTGAGGTGTTCAGATCCCAAGTAGACATTATAACTGTTTCATTGATTACATGGCAAATCTAAATCCTAGTTTTATTTTTATTAATATAATCATGGTTCTTGTAAAAATTATATGAGTATGATAAAACTGCCCTCTTGTTCCGTGAATATAATGCGTTTTTTGTGTTTTTTTCTATCAATAAATTCATTTTTCAAACATTTTACAACATTTTGTAGAGCGAGTATGGGCACCTACGTATCCCAGAGGACACGGTGTTACGACAATTAAACAACGCAAAAAGATTGGACCTATATACAAGGTATATTTTGATAGTTTAAATATACATAAGGTTAACTCAAGGCATTTCTTGCAATTTGTTTGATATTTTGAGAAATATTACAGTACAATATAGATGCATTAAACAACTTGTGTTTGCACTGATAAAGACCTTGAATAATTTAAACTATGAACACCATACTTTTTTTAGTTACGATAATCATTTGTAACTCCAGAACGCCAAGGATATCACGACTCGAAATAAATCGGTTATGATATATGATGCTATAAAATATATGTTACTTATATTATTATCATCACGCGCAAAACTACAAACGTATTAAATATCACACCTGTTTATTGCCATTGAAGTAATATAGCTATGTGATAGATATTATCGAAATATTGTGATTCGAAACCCTTACCCTTCCGGTGCACCTGATATACCCCCAGGTGTTGGTGGGGTTCGTATTGCTTAGTCTTTAGTTTTCTATGTTGTGTCTTCTGTATTATTATTTGTCTGTTTGTCTTTTTATTTTTAGCCATGGCATTGTCAGTTATTTTCTCTCTATGAGTTTGAATCTCCCTCTGGTATCTTTCGTCTCTCTTTTAGAACAGTTTCAAAACTGCAGTTACAATTCATTAACGTTAACATTGATGTTTTATGAGGTTTTGAAGGTTATCACTACGACTGGACATATAATCAAGTAATTAGAAAAACATACAACAGTAACAAACAACAAAAAAGAGATACACAAAATATAAACAAAATAAAACGATCCCAAACAATGTGTAGATACTGTATACAAATTCTAGTTCGGAAACAATTAGAAACAAACAACAACTTAAACCAAACAATCAATGATAACACCCTAATGTTTGGAAATCAGTTTCAGCTCATAGCAGTCTGCATTGATAAATAAGTAATTTCGTATCACGTCCTAGGTCGTGTTCACATTGACCTAAACTCGGTGTTGTGTTAGTGTAACTCACACGTAAACTAAACAAAATTACGTTCCCATTGATAAAACTCAATGTTTACATGTAGTTTAAATCATGTTTTGTCTACATGCAGTCGAAAGTCAATGTAGGCCTTGTGTAGGTTACGTGTACACAAAACTAGGCATTTAGAACATTAATTTTACCATGCATATTTAAAGAAGAAAGGATTTTTGAATAAAATTGAAATTTATAACAATTATTAATGAAGTTCCTAACAGAGATATTCGTATAAACTTTATATATTTAAAATCATGTGTTATAAAAAACACTTAACGTAGCTTTATTAACCCCTCATCAAGACTCAAAGCATCCTCATTTCCGAACAACTTATTCAGTTGAAAAGGTCTTACCGAATCGACTGGACGTACACAGAAATATTTGCCACTAGTATTTACTCAAACAACGGTTCACTCATAAATGCAATAACTGAAAAAAGTGTGAGGCAAATTGTTTTGTTTGTCTAGTATCTCAGATTCGTTAAAATACACTTAGAAATTAAAAAAAAAAACCATTACCCCCTCCTTTTGCCAAATACCAACAAAAGAAAAAGAAACAAATAGAAAAGATAGAAATGTAGTGATCCTTAACATCTCAATCGGCTTTCTTCGTTTGTAAGCAGGCTGGTGCAGCCTACGTTTTACAATGCGTAACCGAGGCATCTATAGTATCTTTAAACTACTTCAAATCATCGAAATGGCATTCATAAAGGAGCAACCACTTAACTTTAAAAAGAAAGGGGGGTCTGAATCAGATTTTTTTTCGCGCGAACGTTTTTATTCCGTTTTTTTTTTCGATGCTAGCAATCAAATATTTTTTAATATTTAACTCTAATGTATGGAGAAGCTCTGGATTCAGCATATTTTTTTTAATCATCTGTAAAACCAAAATATATAAAAATTTTTATCAACTTGGGGATCAGAATATTTATCAAGGAAAAAATACATTCCCCTAACCATCCCCTCCCCCAACCCAATCCCCTTTTGGAGTCAAATGGTCGTTCCTTTACTGCTAGAAAAGTTGTTCGAAAAATGTGCATTCGGTTCTACGTAATGAACATCTAAATGACATATGTGTGAACAAATCTTATGTACAGGTAATTAAACAAGGTGTATCGATGTGAACAATTTTAATGTGAAACCACTGTTCATTACATTAAACTAATTGTAAACATGTTTACTGTACATAGCGTTTTATGTGAACACGGCCCTAGTAAAATTAACGACTCTATTCTTACTTTGTAGATATTTAACATCGATACAAACACATTGTACGGAGGTGTTACGGATAGGTGATATGACCGATGGTGGATGGAATGTTTGTCATGACAAACCTTATAGGCCTCCTGTCCCGTGTTTAGTTTATTCATTTGGGTGAGTCAAAATGAAATTGAGTTTCTGATTATCGTACTGTCTTGTTAATTTTACCTGTTGATACTATTTTTAATGCTTTTTTTGTTATTTAATGTAAACATGGATCTTGTCTATATACCATCTTTTATTATTTGGAATTGCTACAAATGTTCACTTCTTCGTACTATGAACATCAACATTAATTATTTTCTCCTTAAATACTGTTCTAGCAGCTGTACGGGAAGTTTTATCTAGCACCAATTGTATAGTTTTATTGTTGATATTCACTCATATGTGCTAAATTTTGGATTGGTTTTGTTGATATACAGGACATTTATTGGTTTTCCGGAACGGAGGATTGTACACACAAAAGATGAAGTACCCTTACAACAAAATTATTTTCATTTACCGGTGTATTATTTGACGCAGTTTTTTTCAAAAGTAATGATTTTCTAAAAAATGTTTTAACATTTCACAGCAGTATCATATTTTAACTTTGTTTAAACCGGTTTATTTACTTTTTACCATAACTATTTATTCATTATTTATTTTTTTGCATCCAGGTATCACAGATCAAATTCATTCGTTCATTGTGTGTTAATTTGCGTTTTTAATTGAGTTAATATAAAAAATATGATGTGGTGTCATTGCCAATGAGACAACTTTTCACAAGAGACCAAAATGACACAGAAATTAACAACTATGGGTCACCGTACGGGCTTCAACATTGAGCAAAGCCCATACCGCATAGTCAGCTATAAATGGCCCGAAAATGACAATTTTAAACAATTCAAACGAGAAAACTAACGGCCTAATTTATGTACAAAAAAAGAACGAAAAACAAATATGAAACACATAAACAAATGACAACCACTGAATTACAGGCTCCTGACTTGGGACAGCCACATACATCGAGGATGTGGCGGGGTTAAACATGTTAGCGGGATCTAAACCCTCCCCTGAGTTTTCTCAGTGGCACCACATTTATCTATATCTATTTAGACTAAAACTTACGGAAAATCACAGTATATGCTGAACCATTTCTTTGTTTTTTAATTATGTCTCTAATAAAACAGTGAAATGAAATAAACAGTAATTACACACCAAATGGGTTGTAATACCAATACATAATTATGTAGACTTCTTTATTTATATCATAGAAATTTAATATTCCTTCGAAATGTGTTTTTGTTGATTATAATTGACTCTCATAGTTGATGACATGTGTCCAGCTAATTTGCAAACCAACAGGAATAAATTATATCTGTTCTGTGTTATGTGATGCTTGTCAAATTGTGGGGAAATCTTTCACATGAATTTAAAACATAAATGAAAAAAATTAATGATTTTTAATTATTACCATAATGAATAGACATTTGTTATTTAAACATGATGAGTACCTGCTTGTGTAATTGTTATTATTCTAGCCAAGCAATTTTGAATAAATCCACACATAGTGCCCTGTTCTTTTTTTTTTCTTTTCCCGTTATATAATATCCATGCAATAATGTAGATAATGGTATTGTTGGTCCCTTTCCAATTTGTATTTGTACATATGTGCAGGACAAGTAACAAAATGTCAAAAGACATAGGATTGTTTATATGAGAGACAATATTTTAAAGAAGAGAGCAGTTAGAACGTTTTAATGAAAGTAATGATATCTGCATGTGGAGCAATATACTGACAAACACATGCAAGAATAAACAAGTTTAATCAGTACACGATACTTTTTCAATGAAGATTGGGGTCGAGCGCACCTGCAACATGCGAGAATCGAACTTACAACCTCAGTATTTATAAGCTAGTGATAAATCTACACTGGTACTTTGACCAATTCATACCAATATTATGAAATCAACAAATAGCTTAATATTATCTTGCAGAATAAACAACGACTTCAGTTTTGATGATTTTATAGTAAAAACCTACGGATGTGACGTCCACTCTTTCGATCCAAGGTAAGACCTAAGAATAACATTATATCAAACAAATTAGTTCTTTAGTTTTGAAGAGATCATTTGGGACGTTCTAATGAACGTTAATTCTTTGTCCATGTGGAGGGGTAGCTAGCGATATAATTACACGGATTACGTTATTATTAATTGTTGTCAAGCCTGCGACTCGGAAACATATACGCACTTCTGAAATAGAAGTAAGTAGATCTATGATTAAACATTAAAAGGTTGAGCCACATTCACCTCAATATATAATAATATCTTAAATGTGTATAAGAAGGGACAAAAGATACCAGAGCGACAGTCAATTTCATAAGTCAAAAATAAACAGAAAAACGCCATTCCCAGAAAAGAAAACGACCAATAGACTAACAATAGTGTACACGAAACACAACATAGATATATAAAAAACAACTGAAGACTGAGCAGCACGAACCAAACAAAAAACGGGGGTTGATCTCAGTATTAGGGAAAGCCGACCCTCCTCCGAATGTGGTACCCGTCGTGTTGTTCATGATGTTACAAACCTAGTAATAAGTCTTATACGGTAAGTCACATTCAAAGAAACGGTACGATATTGTACAATTAAAACATGAGGAAAATATATGTTAACATCCGTGAAAAAGATATGTCATAATAGTCAACTAACTCGTATAAATTAGTCTCACATATCCTCAACCTTAAGGAGGTGTTAAAATTTCAGATTTTGCGGGAAAAAATATTTATCGATACACATTTCTAGTGAATTATCAAGGTTTAAACATTTTTATTTTTCAATCTAATATTTACAATATAAGAATAAAACTGTCTTAGTGAAATTAACAATGTAGATCATCACGGAATATTACCTAATTAGGTACACTGTATCAGCCAGTACTGATTAAGGGAACTACGTAGCCTTGCGTTACGTACATTGTAGCACACGTCATTTCATTGATAACTTTGACTCTTCACATTTTACATAATCCACTCTGCAGATTGTTCAATGTGAAAAGTCAAAATTTAATTGTATGGTTCAATAAATTCAAAATAAATAATAGCCATTAAATATGATTGAAAAAAATAACCTGGGCATTTGATTGTTGTTTTTTTGTTCAGATTATAAAGCACTGTAGCCAGTAACACAATATGCGTTAAAATTAACAAATACTAAAAGGGAAATTTGATATTTTTAATGTTTAAGGGTCTTTATACTAATATTGTTTCGTATTTTTGTAAAGCACCCGGGGTGTAATGTTACTGTTGACCTACATTATTATGGATTATATTATTTGGCGAGTGTAATACAGTCGACTCTCGTTATGTCGAAGTCAGCCGGACCAGAGAAATATTTCGAGATACACGTAGTTCGACTCAAACGAACACCGGAAGTTCGACAATCTAAGGGACACAAATCTTGCTTAGCTTGGTAAAGCTAAAATAAATCCGGGTGAATATGACAAGGGGATCGATATTCTAGTATCAGATCGATGTATTTGTATGTCACAGTCTTTTATTATTATAATGACTGTTATTTTTACTTATTCAATTGTTTCAATTAAAAAAAAATCCTATGGCTTTTCCAAGAGAGTAATTTCCAATCGACAGTTTCGTAATTCAGGTCTCTAATAGCTGACAAAATTGTTTATTCTCGGATACAAGAGATTTAAGAAAATTTTGATTTCTATTGATTTTGTTTTATCTCACTCTTTGTTTTCAAAAGAACATATAATAAGATTAAAGACGCCGTTTGAGTAGTTTTTAGGTGATCATCAACGGAAGCCATAATCCACACTTTATACACACCCAAGCTCATTAGTGTAAATCACAAATTAATTGTTTTGTAAACAATTAAAATACTTTTTCATGAACATTAACAATTTATCACTAATTATTGATAAAAATTCTACAAAAGATAATCTTAGGAAAACACTCATGGAAATAGCATGTCATAAATCAATACAGTGGTCAGTGACCGGAAATTTAATTACACGTGTATTGTCAGATTAACTCTTCAATCCATTTAAATCCCGGAGGTCATGTTTTGACATATGTGTATTAGTTCGAGATAAAAAATGATTTTTGAATGCTTTTGTTAACCTTGGGACCGTAAATTTAGTTCGACTCAACCGAAATTTCGACTCATCCAATTTCGACTCATCAGGAGTCGAATTACATACTTTTGTATGGAATAAAGTTCGGGACCACGTGAAAACTTCGACTCATCCGAAATTTCGAGTCAACCGAGTTCGAGACAACGAGAGTTAACTGTATTTGAAAAAAAGACGTCTAGTTAAATGCACCCACCTAACAAACGGCTTAAATTTGTTTTTAAAATGAAAGAATAATGATTTAACTTTGATTTTTGCCCGGTCGTCACAGAATTGTACGGTGCAGTTTTTGTAAAATTGACGTTTATTTCCGACATTACTTGAAAATTATAAAATTACGACATGATTTTCAAACAAAGGAAATTAGGCGTATCTCTTCTTTTAGTCAGAATAATCAAGTAAATCAGATTCTCAAAATATTGAAAAACAATATTTACAACTGTAAGTCCGCATGCTTTTGCATTTCTTCTAAATATTTGACATTTTATACAAAACAAATCATTAACATGACCTTTTCGGATCTAAAATTATTTTTTTATTAAATGTTTTTGCACTCTATTCGTTTTAGAACACACGAAATTACTCGTCATGTATCGTTTCTCATTCAATACCAAGACTTTATCTCAACATTTCTTAAAATCACTATTTTCTGTAATTTTATGATGTTGGTTAAAATTACTATTGTTTCAAGATTTCCTTATCTACTTCGTTATCGGTTTTTGACCGAATATGTTAGTCGATTTCCGTGTACTTTCATAGTGCTATTAAAGTACGATAAATCATATTTTAACGGTTTCATTTCTATCTTACACTTCAGTGTAGATTAAATAGCATTAAATCATCCGAAAATTCAGATCAAATCAAACTAAAGCATAGTTTTTAAGTTCTGTCGAATTCACGCATTTCTAAATAAGGAATCATATCTGAAAATTGTCGAAAATCTTCCGAGTCATGTCGGATTTTCCCAGACCAGTTAAAATGAAACCCTTACTATTCTAAAAAGCAAAACGTATCCATTGATGCATAGTCATTCAGGTATTTACTACATAGAAACTATATAGTTCAACACTTAAATAAAGATACAGTTGCATTGCCGCAGTGGGAAAACGAAAAGATGAAGTTTACAGAAGACTGGTCGATGAATATGAAACAAAAATGAAAATATACAATTTGGAAGTATAAAATATCGTAAGAATTGCTATAAATATTTCAAAAGTAAACACAACTTATCGTCTTCTGTTTTGTCTGTACAAAGACTTTGTACTACAAGTACCGATTCTACCGAGCCAGTCTCTTCTCATATGTCAACGAGGGCAGTAGATCTACAACTCATTTTGATTTGTCTGTTTTTATATTTTGCAAATGTATAAAGCCTGTCAGCAAGTTACAAAACTTCATAAGGTATCCCCTGAGTAGCAAACTCAAGCTGTATAGAGTGTTGCTACACATATCTCCTACAATGATCTGATTTAAAAAAAAATAACTCATGAAAATTTTACTATTAAAGCTTTTTACCATCAAGCTTCCATCACTAAGTATTCTTGTGAACAACTTTAATTGATAAGTTTACCGGACTTAATTTCTGCCCGAGGATTGCCGCCGAGAAAACAATGCAAAATATCAGCTTCAACAAAAACTAAAAACATATTTTGGTCAATTTATAGTTACATGTATACAGCCTCAACAAGGCCAATATACGTCCAATTTTGTATACAGTAGCTCTATTTAGTTGTCTGATGCCTAAAAGACAGAAAATTAACAGTTTAAAATGACTGTGATAAACAGTCTATCAAACTTAAAGATCTGAGCAGTGATTACGGAACTGGTTGCAAATACTTGATGCAGCTGCAAGTATTTTACGGAAGCAGATGGGTCAGGATCCCTAATAGACCTTGAGATGAGGAACTCAGATGACGTAATTAAAAAACAATATTAGTCCGCCATACAATTGTGGATGCTGTGATTTTAAAAATGGACATAAATGAACAATAAGAACTGTTTTATAGAGCTGATGTGATGAGAAAAGAAATATGTAGATTTGACCTGAAATAAATTATTAGAAAGGACAATTTTTTTATTTAGTTTTATGATCAAAATTTTGGGATTATTTCATGTGGAGAGTGACATTTTTCACCATCTTCCGGGGTCCAGCAATTTGCGAAAAAAGTAATCTCACTTGCCACCCCGAAAATTTAACCAGACATGTATAAATGTATCAGCTTCGATATGAGCCATCATACATGTTCAAGTAAACGATATGGACTGAGCAATGGAGGAAAACGTTACCATTGTCGCCTATGGAGAATTAATTAAAAAAGTTGACCCAAATTGTGAACTATTATTTCAAAGGTGTTGTAGTGTTTCATGGTTCAATGATCACAATTTCGGATGGAAACTGCTGAAATCGAGGTCAGTTACACTCTTTTAGTGCTATTTGATTAAAAAGAATACAAAATGGTTTCCAATAATTTTGATTTTTATCAAAAATATACCAATTTTATACTTATAAACAGTGAAGAGGCAGAAAATGGGACATGCATTATTTGGACTGGGTCCACTCAGAGGAGAAATAATTATATTCTAGGGATGATCAATGTTACCTTCCCAAATGCCAAACGTACTTAAATGAATGTTGCACGTTTAACAAAAATTTTGCAATTGAAATCTACTGATTTAGCCAAAAATTTAGATGCTTCACACCTTTGTCATAATGCATTGTGTGTGAATACAGACCATATTGTTTTAGAACCTCGGGAGATTAACAATCAAAGAAAAATATGTGTAGCTTCACACCAATGTACCACACATATTGAGCATGGCACTAACTATACTAACTGCATGCTGAATCTGAAATTGTGGTTTGTTATTATTTTGTAGTAAACATGCCTTGCACATTTTACCTCCACATTAATCATTTCTGAAAATACACGTTTTTAACACAAGTAAAAAACGAAAATGGGAAAAAAGCCCACCCTCATACCCCCAAGACACTGAAACAAACATGGCAAACATGTTTATGCAAGATTATAAGCTCAGTCAAACATTTATGTGGTTTTTTCGACAGTGTTTACTAATTTTTACAGTGCAAGGGGAGTAACTCTTGATGGTTTCATTACTGTGTCAGAAAACTGGGTCATTCAATCAACAGCTGATCAACGGAAGTAAACATGCGGTAGAGAACTAAATGAAAGTGAAACATAGAGACAAATCAATGAACAAAGTATGACAGTCATTAATTAAATAAGACAACAAAAAACAAAATAAAGAATAACAGAAAGAAAAAAAATCCAAATATGACATCGAGTTACAAAGGCAAACTGTGAATGACCTAATGTTGTAATATTAATTTTACATGGTTTTATTTTGTTGATAATTTTATTTCATGTCATTGTATGTACTGTGGTTGGATGCCTGAATGCATTGGGAGATATGAAGTGGTCTTTTTGTCTGATACAAAGTTTATTTCAGTGTCTTGGACCATTATCCCATTTTCATAACAAACTCAAAATAAACAAACTTTTTAATTAAAAAAAAAAAAAACACAACTAACTCATATCATGCTCATATATTCCTGAAAAAGTGTTTGTTTTAATATATTATTAGATGTTTAGTATTCTCTGTAAATAAATAAATAAATAAATAAATAAATAACTAAATATGTTTCCTGAAAGGCTGGAAGAAAACCATATTGTGTAATCTTTAATATAAATGTTAATCTGGCCAAGAACTACAACCTGGCTGTGGAACGAATTCTTTCGGACTTGAATTCTGACATAGCTTTGGTTCTAACTGATGTTTTTTATATCCACTAATCAACCTGTTTCGCACTCTCTTGTTTAACAAGAAATCGATAGCCTGTTTTTTGCGAGCTTTTAACCTGTTTAATTTGACACGTAAACTTTTTTGATATGCACAATCATATATTTCACGTTTACGTATTTTTTTCAGAGCCACTACAGCACGAGAATTTCTACCCAGACCACAACCTACAGCTTTTAGGGTCTTAGCTAATGCAACATCCCGTTTATTATTGACTTTCAAGACTGCTGCAGATGCACGGCCTAAGGCATTGCGAGAAAAATTCTTATTCTTAGGTAGGTATGTAGAAATTATCCTATTGACGGACTCGCACTTATTAGTATTGCTGAAATATTGCATCTGATTTAATGCGGTCTGAGACAGTTTCATTTCTAACAATGATTCTATTAATAATTTGTCAGTCTTATTTGGTTTCAAAGACCCATTTTGTAAACCATGACTGCTAAGGTTAATAGATTTGTACCACCAACTAGTTTTTATACCACCATTACATAGTGTTATGCTCCATCTACACGTATCGCTACAATTACCACTATAACAATTCACGACAGACTTAACAATGCGTGGCAAACATTTTGAAATTTGTTGTCGGTCACCATTATATTTTGCAAATAAACATTTCATTATACCATGCGAACGTAATTTTAAATCATTGGCAAAAGCTATTTTAATATCATTCTTCTGGGCCTTTGTAGCTCCAGGGAACATACCGACACTAAATTTTGCTCGCAATACCTCACGGAACTGACTTTGACCCCGGTGTATAGTATCTGCCAGTCTATTTACTGACCATAAAGGGTCAAATATTTCTTGCATTGCTTCTTGTAAACCTTGTACACTTTTTGCATCCCCATCAGTAGTACAAGAGTCCACAAATAAATCAAGTTTAGCAATTTTTTTACCTATTTCATACCCAAGATCCTTCTCACTCAAAGGATCATGCCTATTTGTATTTGATGTTCAGTACTCATGATTAGGACATTCAATGTCATAACCTTTACCGCGTAACCATGCACCAACCCAGCAAAGTTTGTTTACAAGGTGAAAACCAATGATATCATGATTGTCAGTTTCATTTTCACAGGCAATACCATTAACTTGTGATGCATTTTGTCCCATTTTATGCCTACTTTTTATATGCACACTCTGATAGGTACCATCCATTTGTAATTTTATAGGACTATTTTTATTTAACCCTAAGGTTTCATTTCTCTTTCTGAAACTCTCAACCACTTGTTCTGTTTCATTTTCAGCAAGTTTTACAACCTTGTCACAAACAGTATTTGTTATTCTCTGCATTGGTCCTTTTGACATAGGAGGAATACATGAACTAGTTAAAAGTAGTCGCGCGCTATCATTACCAATATTACAGTTTATCACGCCAGTCTGAAACCCATAGTTAATTGTAGCACTCTTGCGACCAGCACGTCCTGTGTCAATTTCTCTAAATAGTTTATATTTTTCTGAAATAAATTTACACTTGGTACACTTCATTTTCCAAATCCAACCAAGACCCCATTGAGTCTCTTGTACCAGTTCAAAATGTGGAACAACACACTTTGGACTTTTATTTAAATGACATATTATAAGACTATTGATCATTAAAATATTAAGATCTCTATCTACTGTTCTATTTTCAGTACTTGTCTCCTCTAGATATTCATCTAAATAATCATCTGACAATTTATGCGGTCTGAGTAGTTTGACTGTAGTCGCACATTTTTCAGTTTGGGGGGGCTACATAAGATTTTTTATCGTAACTCTCTTTTGAGTACAGCTTGAATTCCTTTTCTGTAAGGCGGGGTAACCAGACAGATTCTGTGGTGTTTTTAGGTGTCAAATCTGTAGTGGAATTAGAAAATTTAAGTTTAGGTGGTGCAGGTGAAACTTGCATAGATAAATTTTTTAAAACCTGTGTATATGGAGGTGTAGATGGAGCTGTAGATGGAGCTGTAGATGGAGCTGTAGATGGAGCAACACCATTATTAACACCACAACCTTGATCTGTTGTTAGGGATACAAAACGCAATAGATGGGCTTGGTTACCAACCTTGTATTGGTTTATTTTCCTTTTCCCTTTCATTATTGAATAAATACACACTCTGCTATGTTTGTACAATTCTAAATTATGACATCATAAAGTCATGACGTCACAAAAGCGATGACGTCACAATGTTATCTTCATCAAAGAAAAGCACCATTTTTCCCTATTTGAACACTCACACAAAAAGAACTCTAAAATGGTTATTACTTGATGGATTTTAAAACTAAAACCGGTTTTAGAATTGTCTGTGAATGATCTTAACAGTTATAAAAAATGAAAATGTTCTATTCCTTCTATGAAAGAAAGAAATATCAAAAACATTATTTTCTGAGTGGAAAAATCCTTAAATCTACCTTATTTACAGTAAAAAACACAATATTTTCATGATTCATCATCTAAACATGATGATTTTTATAAAGTCAGTTAGGTAATGAAGGTTTGTTGAATGGCACTTTAAGCTATGAAGAGTCTTAATCAATGTCTAAATTGTGAATTGATAACATATGGATTTTGTGCTTTTCTACTAAAAGATATAAGGAACAGTAATAAGTATGCTTACTTAAAAATACTAAAAATTAACTTATTTTATTTCATATGCGGAAAAAATCTTCACAGAATTGTTCGAAAAGGTGTACCAAAGGAATTCATACTGCAATACAAGTGGAATCTGACATTTGCTGATCTAATATGGGTCAGGATCCCTAATAGACCTTGAGATGAGGAACTCAGATGACGTAATTAAAAAACAATATTAGTCCGCCATACAATTGTGGATGCTGTGATTTTAAAAATGGACATAAATGAACAATAAGAACTGTTTTATAGAGCTGATGTGATGAGAAAAGAAATATGTAGATTTGACCTGAAATAAATTATTAGAAAGGACAATTTTTTTATTTAGTTTTATGATCAAAATTTTGGGATTATTTCATGTGGAGAGTGACATTTTTCACCATCTTCCGGGGTCCAGCAATTTGCGAAAAAAGTAATCTCACTTGCCACCCCGAAAATTTAACCAGACATGTATAAATGTATCAGCTTCGATATGAGCCATCATACATGTTCAAGTAAACGATATGGACTGAGCAATGGAGGAAAACGTTACCATTGTCGCCTATGGAGAATTGATTAAAAAAGTTGACCCAGATAGGTGAAGTTGTAATCCAATCAGATGAATGTCGATTATATAAAGACATTTCACTGGATCATTCAATTGAAATAATGCCACCTGCTTTAAAACATTTATGTATTGTCTTTTGGATGATGGCGCATACGCGGGAGTTAACTAAGATAACGATATACCTATTGACAGAGGTCTAAGATGTATGGCTTTAGCATAATGTATAATATCTATAAATAGACATTTTTTTTCACTCCTTTTCATTTAGGTTTATCATTACAAATGCACCGTATATATGGACACACCTTTGGTAACTATTAACCAGTTTGGCTGATCATGAGATTAGAAAAACAGATTATGGGGCATGCATTCTACATAGTATTATTTCTTCTTCTGGAGGTCAAACCCTATCCAAGAAAATATCGACCTAACTACAGAAACAATAAAAGTTCTCCGTATGACTTTAGTTGGTTAAAAGGCAACATCGGTCCGATGCCACCTATATTTACTGGTATGATGTCATCCGACTTTCTACACGAGTTGATCTGTTCACACAAAGGTATAGGTATAGAGGGAGGATTGAGATCTCAAAAAAACATGTTCAACTCCGCCGCATTTTTGCACCTGTCCCAATTTAGGAGCCTCTGGCCTTTGTTAGTCTTGTATGATTTTTCTTGTGTATCTTTCGGAGTTTAGTATGACGTCAATTATCACTTCCAACAAGTTTACATTTTTGTTTAGGGGCTAGCTGAAGAACGCATCTGGATGTGGGAGTTTCTCGCTGCATTGATGACCCATTGGGTGTCTTCGGCCGTTGCCTGCTTTTTGGTCGGGTTGTTGTCTCTTGTGTGCGCGTCAGGCGTATCAAAATATTTTTTAACCTGTTACCTTTTGATGGCTATTATTCGTTTGTTTCTCTGTCTTATATTTTCTCCCATTTATCTGTTTATTTATTGTTACCCTGTCGTGTAATGGTGTCATTTTAATGTTATATTTACCATAAAAGCGGGAGGTTTTGCATGCCACAAAACCAGGTTCAACCGTCCATATTTACATAGAATGCCCTGTACCAAGTCAGGAAAATGGCCATTGTAACATTGTAGTTCGTTTCTGTGTGTGTTACATTTCGGTGTTGTGTCTCTGTTGTGTCGTAGTTCTCTTATATTTGATACGTTTCCCTCAGTTTTAGTTTGTAACCCGGATTTGTTTTTTATGCCCCACCTACGATAGTAGAGGGGCATTATGTTTTCTGGTCTGTGGGTCCGTTCGTTCGTCCTTCTGTTCGTTCGTCCGTCCGTTCGTTCCACTTCAGGTTAAAGTTTTTGGTCAAGTTAGTTTTTGATGAAGTTGAAGTCCAATCAACTTGAAACTTAGTACACATGTTCCCCATGATATGACCTTTCTAATTTTAATTCCAAATTAAAGTTTTGATCCCAATTTCACGGTCCATGGAACATGGAAAATGATAAGGGGAGTGGTGCATCCGTGTACTATGGACACATTCTTGTTCTCTATCGATTTATGCATTTTGAACAGCGGTATACTACTGTTGCATTTATTTAACACATTCCTCATGTCCAGTCCAGATTTTAAAATCAATCTGTAGTAGATCTTGTGTCCGCTTTCGAGCAAAACCTCTGCTGTACGGATATATATACCCATCTCAAGAAAGGTGTCTTTGTATGAATATGTTGACCGATACTAATGATGAGATTAAAAGATAAAATGAAGCTTTGATATTCCGATATCGCAACATTCCGACACCTATATGGTCCTACATCCCATTGGTCCGACGTTTCGATCATTTTATTATCCGATAAAGGAATATTAGCATAAGAAAGCCAAATAAAAGGTTCAATATTAGGATAACTTTGTTCTTCGCTTGAAGCGGTGAAACAAGTTATAAAAAAGTAAGTATATTAGTGCCAAAGTAGCCGAACGTCATCACCAGTGTAATTAAAAGTACAAAGTACTTTGTCAAGTGTTGTTTGATTAATTAGATATTTCAAGATACACGACGGCCGACCAAAGTAAAATCAAACACAGTTTGACATATATTGAGTGATCATATTTTCCTTGTGATGCTTTATATCAAAATTGTCTATTTGTTGATATAAATATACTAGTAGCATATTACTCATTTTAGTAATGTTAGTTTGTACTCTTATCATATCAGATTCAATGATATAAATGAAATTGTGGTATGGTCCAGGCTCAACATTATACACTACAATAATAACAAAAAATATGCCGTACGGTTGTCTGATTTTGACGCGGTTGTCAGGCTTTCAACCTAACAGAAAACCATACGTTTCCTCCATTTCAATGTACAGTTCATCATGGGACTTTTCTATGAAATTTAAAATACGTCATATGTTATGTTTTCCTTGCTTCAAATATTTTGTTTTGGATTATTTATATCACATTTGCAGATATATGTTTGTAAATACGTGCAATCAGTTGATATGTAGTTATTATAAGATTTAAATAATGCAAGGTCGACAACAGATACATGTGTGTGACTTAATGGTTCATTTTCAAAGACTCCGAGAGAAAACGTTACGTAACATACGTTACCGTTAACATCGACCAAAATTAATTAATACTATGATAGAAATATACTTTCCCAACAGTAATACAGTATTCATATAGTATTGTTTCGTTTTTGCATTTGTTTTGAATCGATTTTTCTACTGGAAGTATCTGTGAATTGAAATTGCACCCATGACATTTGACCCTGATTTAAAAACAATGGACCATATTTTTTGTTGACGACTGGGATATTTAGAAAGTACACGTTCTTAACTTTCCAGTGATACATAATTTAGCCATATGTCATTAGGTCCATTTAAAATGTAAATTTGGTTCTCATATTACTCGCCTATAATGAACAATTTAATGTTTTTGAATGGTTGACAACCAATTATAATGTTTATTCAATATTTATAATAGACAAATTTAGCAACAACCATTGATAAATTTGGACAATCAGTTCGTAAAATTTAGTTGTCAGTTCTCAAAATAAGAATACGACAGGAGACACAGCTTATTTCCAAATGTTTATTATGTAGTTACTGATAATTTTCGCAGAAATAACTTTTTACTGCACTTTTGTTCATGTCTTTTTTTTTTTCTTGGAGTAAATTTTCTACAAGACTAATTATAAGACGTCAAAGGTGAAAGATGATTCATGTTTAATATGTTTGCTTAAAATAAATAACACATTAAAACAAAATTTGTCAAAATTTAATTGCTTAAAGTCCTACCCATTGTGGATAGAAATGGTCTTCAAAATTAAGTATGCGTTCAAATCGTGAACCCTTTTTTGCAGCATCTTTTACGTACACCACTTCACCACCAGTCAAGTAACCGATCCACCAGCCAAATGTTCCTATTGTCATGATTGTATGGTCACAAGCAACGACACTTGCCATATCAAATTCTCGCTTGCCTAAGGATATAAATTCTACAGGAACATGAGTTGGCATATTTGTTTTAGACCAAGCTATATCATCTGATATAACTAGAAATAAAACAGTTGTATACATTTTAGCGTAATAATTCACAGATCTGTTTAAATACTCAGGTGTAGCAATGTTAAATCCATCATGGTTTCCTACCTTATCACCTCTCCTTATATGAACACCTACCAAAGTAATACTCTTCCGAGACTTAATTTTTCTTTTTTGGAATATTTTCCCAATCGTCTGTTCTGCAGTGTTTTGAATATGCTTTTGAAATGTTAATTGCCTCCGTAGCTCCGTATCATACTTGTGAAAATATTTCCACGACTGAAGTCCATATCCTAGTTGAATGTTATCTTCAGAACTAAAATTTAGTAAATTTTTGTTGTATGTCGGAGATGCGTTATCTAAAACTTTTCGAAACCCCTTACATAATCTTATTGGTTTATCGGATGTCACATTAATTGCAAACACTGTTCGAATTTCAGCATCGGGAGGTACGATAAGCTCCATTTGTTTATTTCTTGCAGCAGCAAACGAAGTAGAAAATTGAAACAATCTATTTCCGAGACCGCCTTGTAAAATAGGACATATCGACCCTTTCTTTTTCCTATTTACTCTATCAACATGTGTTGGTGACTTTTCTCTCCTGTAGAAAGGTACTGGTAAATTTGTTACCGTGGATCTTTCAAACAGTTGTCTGACAAGAACGTAAACGGGAAATAGTAACAGGATACCTTAAATGTATAACAACAATCAGAGAATGCAACGTTAAGGCAAATATCAATGCATACAAACATACTATTCATACAAAAGAAAACACCACTATTTTCATGTTTACGACAGAATCGCAGTCTTTGAAACGCCCAATATCTATTGTCGATAGAAAACGACGAAAATAGTATAAACACATAGGAGACAAGGTTGCATTCAATGTACTCAAAAACAATGTATGTACTGTCCCGAGGAACTCAAAATAAAAATGCGTCACTGCATTCGTTGCAGTTATATACCGTGATTTTCAATACAGATATAAACAAATAATTTCACCTGTGAATTTCATTCATATGATGTAGCATAAAAACAATTTAAAATTGGTTTCAAAGAAATTTTCTACTATTGTAAGGGCACATGTCATTTTTAGGCATTTCATAGTTCATTTTGGGGCTTTTTATAGCTGACTATGCGGTTTGGACTTTGCTCATTGTTGAAGGATGTACGGTTACCTCCAGTTGGTAATTTCTATGTCATTTGGTGTCTTGTTGAGACTTGTGTCTCATTGGCAATCATATCACATCTTCTTTTTTATATGAGGTGAAGATTATGCTCATTGTTAAAGTCCGTACGTAGACCTATAGTTGTAAACTTCGACGCCATTAGTTCTGTTGTCTTACTTGTAATCATACAATATCTTCTAATTTTTAGATTATAAAAAAAAAAATACGAATCAAAGAAATTAATTATCGAAAAAGATATCCTTCTAGAGTGTTTGATTTATATTGTGCCTATACTTTGTATATGCTGTTTGTTTATGAATTACAGGCGGTGAGAATGACCCTGAATCGTGAATATGACTTCGTTGTTTGAATTCTTGGATTAGTTATTACTTTGATAATTCAACAGCTATCATACCTCCTACTTCCACAAACGTAAAGCTTATATATGATCACATAAACATTTGTGTTGAAATACATAATGAAGAAAATAGTAATCATTGCCATAACAAAATATGTTTAGCATTGATTTAATAGTGTCTATGAAACTTGTTCAAATGTTTCCTGATGTTGTTTTTTTTAATGACATGGATAATACTCACATAGAGCTAAATATAACAGCTTCTGTATCAAGGGCTTTGTCTACAAAACACGTTTTGCATTTATGATCATATCTATATATTTGATTATTTTATCTACATTTGCTACCACGATTTTATTTATAAAGGCCTCCTGTCTACACGGAAGAAGGGTTTCAAGTGAAGAAGTGGATCTGCTTACAATTCCGGAGCAGCTAAGATACAATTCCGGAGCAGCTAAGATCACCTTTAGTTTTATAGGGTTCGTGCTGCATACATTTTCTTTTTAGTATTATGTGAACTTATTTTCGTTTCGTTTCGTTGTCTTTCTTTTTTTTTTGTCAAGAGGTTGTCAGCTTCACTTAATTTATGATTTGTTTTTCTTGGCATTTTCTGCCACTTTTTTTCCCAATTCTAAATCCTAGATTCACCACACTCTGTAATTGTTTTTATTCTCATTTGATACACCAGAAAATTCAAACAAGATTTGTTGATATATTTTCAAAATGCCAATAATTTAGTTTACCTTTTAACATATTTTGCTTTAGTTGTATTAGGCCAATTTTTGAATTTTCACAAATAACTTAAAGTGGCATTATGTACTTAACATCAAATTCATTAGAAAACAAAACATATTGTCTGGAATCTAAAGTTTATAACATTACTATTGCATTTCTTTCTAGGCGTCATATGGGCGGACATGTAAATGTGAAATACAGATAACAGGTCAGCAAGTGTAACTGTATAAATGGTCAATTTTCAAGTTTCGTTTGAAATATTTTCATACATAAAAACATATAGATTAAATGTAAAACATTTACTGGTAACCTGTATATGTTTGATGTTTTTGCAGGTCAATTTCATTGACAAAATCAGTCTCTTTGAGGTTGCATTTCCTAGTTCCAGTCACTCGACATGCTGAACACATATACCATTCATCTCCAACAAAAGTCGCACAAATACGGATAAAAATGAGTTTTGATTTTTGACTTGCAAGCATATAAAATTTAAGCATTATTTTGAAACCTTTTTTCGAGAATATTGAACTAAAACATATTATTAATATGAAACCATTACTGTGACGTCAGTCTATTCATTTACAGATAAGAATATACTCATTCTCATTCAATGGAAAATCGGTATTTTGCCTTCTATTTTTCATAGTACTATAAAATGCTATACTTGAAAGACTTTTCACTGTAGATTAGTTGTGAAAGTGAACGCTAAACTGCACCAACGAAGTGTATTACATACCCCTTTCTACGCCTTGCGCTTTAAATATTGATAAAAACGTGATCAAGTATTGTCCAACCTATAATTATTTTTGTAAAATAAACGCTTTCTAAATCTGTCTCTAAAATGAGTTCACCAAATTATATTCAATTGTTTCCTTTTTCTGCCTTACTAGTTAAGTTTCAATTGGCTAATTTACAGATTTTCTGTTTACTAATGAAATTAATTCAAAAACCAAACTTTAACTCACATAGACGAAACCTCTCGGTTACAAATAGTTCGCAATTTAGATGTGTAATTTGTCCATTCGTTTGATGAGTTTTATCATTTGATTTTGCCATTTGATTAGGGACTTTCCGTTTTGAATTTTCCTCGGAGTTCAGTATTTTTGTGATTTTACTCTTTATATATGTATACCCTTTCCAGTAACCCAGACTTCTGTTCTGTACTGACCTTTTACAGTTTTAAGGATTTTTTCAATTAAACCAGTTTAAATAACAGGGTTCTATTCAGTTGAGAGGGATGTAAAAGTACGAAGTCACGTTCACCTTTTCAACCTTAGTCAAATTTTAATATTGTTTTTTAATCATTATCAAACTGCTATTTATTTGGAATGTTTAAATACCACTGGTGTTAAACTGATAACCGTAACTGGAATTACGACGATTCCATTATGGCGACGGCAGAAATAGGTAAAATCTTTTCAGTCATTTTTTTCAAATGTAGCATGTTTTTGTCAATAGTTACTCAGCTACAAGGTTTTTCTATACCATTACATCATATTTGAATTAAACATCATTTATGTTTAAGCATTACGAAATAGCACAACTACATCATGTAATGAAACAACTAAATTACGTTAAGTCACATACTAATTAAACAACCTCATTAAATAATGATGAAACCACATCGAGTAATGACAATTCCATATCAAGTAATGACAAAATTATATCAAGTCAATACGAAACAATATCGTGTTATATCGAAATATCATTAAATAATGACTATTCCATATTGAGTTATATTAAAACATCAATACGTAATGACTAAACCATATTATTTAATGACAAAATGTCATCAAATAATAACAAAACAACACTTCGTAATATCAGAGCTCCACATAAGACAGCTGTGGCGTTCCATAGGTTTACCCACTAATTCCCGGTTTATTATGATTATTTCACATATTTGAAAGACAATTTTTACATTCAATTTGTCCTTTTTTGTTTTATAAATATAGTATGATTTCATCTGTTTTACTTCATATCTTTACAACTGTTTATTCGCAAATGCCTATTCGAGTAAATCGTGATGCGACTAGAATACAGCCGCTTGCACATGTACTTTAAAAACATAAGTTTGAAGATGTCTAATTTTATAATTTAAAGATAATATTCTGGTGCCTGATAATTTAACGAAAACGTGGTATGTAATATTTGCATTTCTCTAACAAATCAATTGTGAACTTATACATGTATTCACTAATGCATTGTTGAACATGATGACATGGTTATTTAAACTCACTTACAATACTTTCTTATTCAGAAAAGGCTTTAAGGATGTATTCTTCTGACGTTCAGTCTCGTTGAAATATCATTCTGGAATTATTTCCAAAACATATGATACAAATGGAAAATATCAATGAATTTTAAAGATGTCATAATCAAACTTAACCCTGTGAAAAAATTGTAGTTTTTGAGTAATATTTTTTTCAAATTTTATTGCCAATCATGTGATTCTTTTTAGTCAAAATTTGAAGAAAATGGGTGAAAGGTACAAGAAATAATTTTACCAGCAATGTGTACATCCCATATCAATTTTGTCTTTTCAAATTTCCTTAGATATGTATTTTTTTCAATCATTTATAACAAAGAAGTTTAAAAAAATATGCAATTTGTTCCTAAAAAGGAGAAAGACCACAAATTGACAAAAATATCAGCATGGTAAATTTGACCCGAAAAAGCATCAAAATATGATAAAACTTTCCTATATTAACACCTACCTATAGTTTTTTTTAAGTTACATTTATTCAGAGTGTTCCACTTCATCTTTATTGAAAGTATGAACGAAAGTTTACTTGTGGAACTGTGATTTTTTTTTCATGATAAAAGCCCCGAAATGTGTAAAAGTTGATGAAAAATGGGAAACTCATCAAAATTGGGTACTTTCAAAGGGCCGTAACAAAAAAAGAAGTGCACCACCAAATGATGAGTCATATAAACCCAATAATCAGGTCAAGAAAAAAAGTTTAATCCTCGAATTTTTTCGCTCCTCAGAGGAGTACATCTTTAAATTCAACAAATCATTAACAAAATAGTTTAAGAAAGAGATGCAACGTGTCAGCGTTAATTCATTAAATACAAAAGTTCGCCATGACCATTCAGACTCATGGTTTCTTTTTCAACAGTCAACGCGTATTCATTGTATCTATAATACTTTAAGCACTATTTCAATATATCGTTTTTATCAATGTTTAAAACTAATTAAAGCAAAAGATAGGTTTATGGTTGGTATAAATCGTAGCTCGAGATCAAAGATACTAAAAAAAAACTGACTCGTTTCGGAATGAACACTTAATGCTACGTTTTCTCGTTGAATCGTTGAATGCATAGATTAGAGCATTATTTAACATGTGTGTATGCTTACAAAGACAAATATATCGGATCAGAAAGAACACTATTTTTTTCTCAAGTCACAACTTAATCAAACTTTGATATTTACTTCTAAGGCATGTCTTTCAGTTGATGTGTTTCCCTCGATTTAATTTGTAACCCGGGTTTGTTTTTGTCTCAATCGATTAATGTCTTTCGAACAGCGGTATACTACTGTTGACTTTGTTCTGAACACTGAATTTCTTGGTCAGGATGTTTTTACTCTTGGGTTTCATATCAATGCCTTGTTATCTCATAAACGTTTACCTTACTTGTCATTTCTTTATGTTCATTTCTTCGATTTTCTTGTAAAGCCCACATGTGTCTAAACGTTCGTTACCTTTTCTCTCATTGGTCCAAAATTGTTTCTCATATCGCATATTTATATTTACAATATGTATTTGCGGTAAATCAATCATGTGAAATAAAATATATATTATTGTTTGTATCAGTATTTATATGATAGATAGCAATGCATAATTGAGTTTGTCCATGAAAAGTATTGTAAAACGTCAATTTCTTTATAATTTTGCAGAGTAATATCTACAAAATGAAATGTCTAATGTATATATTATTAAGTTTTTGTTTAGTTGGGATTATCATCTTTCATTGCACAGATATCAAATATTTAATATATATCTTTTTTTTCTAAGACCATTGTTTTTTTGAAATTATGATAAAGTGTTGTTTAAATATTAATTGTTTGTTTAAAAAATGCTTCCTAAACAGCAACCGAAAAACATATACTTCAAGGTTCAATTACATTTTACAGCATCAAAAACATTTTATTAAAGAATGTGATTATCGTCCAAATCTTGATGAAAGAAGTTTTTGTGAAGTCATTACATGGACTTACTAAGCATGCTTTTTCAGGTTTAAATTGTTACAAAAATATGATTTTTTTCCCAAAAGTGTTCAGTACTCTCTACACGACCTGTACAACCAAACGAACGTCTAACTTTGGCGGGATTTTCAGAGCCGTATGAAGATCATGGATACACATGTTTCTTTAACGTAGTCAATCAGTGGTATTTATAAATTAATAGAAATTCGATCTTTTATTGCGCAATCATGACATACATAGAACCCTAAAAATACTTCGAATCAAAAGGGCAGTTTTTATAAAGAAATGACCGTTCAGCTTTCTATGGAGGAAAGAAGTGACAAGCGCATTTTCTTAAACAATAAGAAAACAATTAATTTTCAATTATACAACTGAACAAGATGTTCTTTAACTCATTGTAGAATTTATTTTATTCTCCATTGACAAATTATTGATTTTCTTTCTGACTCAATTTTTCTCAGTGATTTTAGAAAATGTCTTTGAAATAAAATATGCCACTCCTTTTCCAAATATGAGTTGCTTTCAACTAGTATAAGGGTTAACAGAGACATGTTATTTTCAATTCAAATTAATACACATTTACATTACAAAAAATGTAGTTGGCAAAACTTTGACGAATGTTCGGTCCTAAATGTTCTTCAACTTCGTACTTTGGTTGTCATTTTCTACTTTGATTTTAACATCTGGCGCACAAAATGCATTTTGGTATCTATGATGATATATTTATAACCACCGTGTCGATGACACTTCTGATGTTATCACCAGCAAATTAGTCAGCACTTCTGTGTGGATATACATTGTCATTGATATGGCCATGATTATAAATCAATTTTTCATAAAACTAAGAAGACATGAGCAGTATAATGTTAGACTAAAATGTTTTAAAGATTCTTGTATTTCAAAATGAATAGAGTACGGTAATTTATTTACAGATAGGATGAAGTATATTTGACACGTTTTTAAATTTTGGTTATAATTATTTAGTTGAAATGAACACAAGTTATTAGAGAATGGTAAATAATTATAAAGATTTAGCAGCACACATTTTGAGACTGAATAACATAGTTGACCAAAATGTTCATCAATACGAAAAACATTATTGATTATTGTATTGATAGAACTCAAAGATTACATACGACATTTAAATGTACTACACTATTTTCACAAAGACAGTCGCAACATTAGTCTACAAGTATTTTTTATCATATTATCATTGTCGTAATTAGTAATTTCTACAGAGGTCACATTTTCTTGACGCCACATTTTTATTTAAATATCTAAACCAATTGAATCTGTAATTGAATTCAATTACCGCCATTTAGATATCTATATTATATCCCAAACATTATTTTTTTTATAAATCAAATCAATATCTAACGTTGATAATTGTATGTCTTACGACACACTCCTTGTTAGATTAATTTTAGTTATTGGTTGTTATTCTGTGTTTAACATATCAAAATGTACTATCATATTGTTTATTTATGTATTTATCTGTCTTTGGTGTTCTTGCAAGTATTTGAACTGTATTCCCGCCATGTAATGTTATCATTTTGCCGGTAAATTTAACATTGCCATCAAGTGTGGAGATTTGACTAGCCACAAAACCAGATTCTTTCCTCTTATAGTTGATGTGTTTCCCTTGGTTCGAGTTTGTAACCCGGATTTGTTTTCTCTTAATCTATTAATGACTTTTGAACAGCGGCATACTACTTTTGCCTTTATTTACGACATAAATATAGTCCATGATGTTACCTATGTCGCCTATGCAATAATGATAAACTAGAATTAAACAGTTCTTGTATGTTAATGACATAGACAATAATAGTGCATTGACTTGACATATCAACGATATAAGGCTTAGAAACGGGGAAATACAAGTCAAAAGTATTTTATGTTATGTTTTGTATCAAGAAAATTATGTCATGTTGAAAGACATACAACATATTTTGCTTATTAATACGTTTTGTTTGAAACTTATAAATCAGTATGTTTTATGCTTATTTTTTTTTTATTTTAGTCCATACTCAAACGAACTCGTTCACCATCGATTGGTTTCAACAGGTAATGTACATTTCATTCTGTTGTATATTTCTCCACCTGATGTGAGACCTTTTTAAAGGGTGATTTTTTGGCAATGCACTATTATTGTCTGTATACTGCAGTATTAATAAGCGAAATATGTTTATCCAAAAAATGTAAAAGAAATAAGCCTGAGTCATTGGAAACAAGGACAGGTTGAAGAGGTCGTATAAATAATTAAATATAGTTTCGGCAACTTCTATTTAAATATTCATGAGGAAATGTGATATCGGGTCAATGACTGTATATGACATAGAAATATACTGTCAACGCAGTTTGACTGCTCAAATAGAACGAGTGCAGTATAAATAAAGAATATCATGCAAGTCATTTTATAATATGTTTTTTGACTCATGTATCAAGAAAATTATGTCATGCTGAAAGACATACAAAATATCTGTACGGCTAAGCATTTATCTTTTCTTTTGGTTTTTCGAAAGACAAACTGTGTGTTTTTGTACAAACATATGTGTGATCTGGAAGTGCAGAAACTATAAAGTCATAAAAGTTGGAGGTTAAGCTATTTGAATAAAAAAACTTTCTACAAAAGTCAGGAATTTGAAAGTTGTTATCCATTCGTTTGATGTGTTTGAGCTTATGATTTTGTCATTTGCTTAGGAATTTTCCGTCTAGTATTTTACCCGGACTTCGGTATTTTTGCTATCTTACCTTTTGCAGTTTTTTTTAATCTTTATCATGAGTACGAGTTGTTTCATTAAAATGTTAGGTAATGACTCTTTGTTATAAATAGCATGCCAGTATAAAGTCCTTGCTACTAGGCTAGTAATACCCCCGGGAAATAATAGTCCACCCGCAGAGGTATCTACTCAGTGGTAGTCATAACATAAACATACCCAATGTTACTGCACTTGTTGAGAATTCCGCTGGAGTTAAGACGTTGCGTTTTACCGTTTTGTATCTAGGGTTGACGTCAGTGTGCGACCTAGCCTTAAAAGCTCTGATATATGAAGTAAACGTTAAACTGTATGGATGTATTCACTACAAACTCCTCAGAGTCTGAATTGACCAGTTTTTGTGCTCGACCAGTAAAATCGAACACACATTTTACTCGACTAGTCTCGACATTGTCTCGAATGTACTTAACTGTACTTAAGTGTACTCGACTAGGTCTCGACTTTACTTAATTAGTCTGATTCAGTACTTGATGATCTTTGTGTAGTCTGAAATGGTCTTGACCAAGGCTCGACCTGTCTCGACCTGTCTTGACTAGTCTCGACCTGTCTCGACTAGTCTTGACCTTCAAATTTAGTTTTGACTGGTGTAAATCAGCCCATCTAACTAAATTAAATATTGATCTTACAAAATTCAAGCCTATAAGTTGTTTGATTTATTGCTGTGAAATGAAAGAATTTAATTTTACAATATGTAAAAAAAAAAAATTATTATATAAAAATTCAGATAGGCATCTTTAATGTTTTTTATAACTTTTTCAAATCAACTTGGATTTTCATCAAACTATGCAGATATCTTACATATATATCAAGCTGACTGAATCCCATTTCATTTAGTTTTTTGTTGTATTGCTGTAAAATTTAAGAATTAAAGTAGTTTTGGTATAAAAAGCTAGGATTTGCAATTCGGACAAAATAGAGATAGTACACTTTAATTTTTTTAATAACTTTTTCAAATCAACTTGGATTTTCATCAAACTATGCAGCTATTTTACATATATATCAAGCTTACTGAATCCCATTTCATTTAGTTTTTTGCTGTATTGCTGTAAAATTTAAGAATTAAAGTAATCTTGGTATAAAAAGCTAGGATTTGCAATTCGGACAAAATAGAGATCGTACACTTTAATTTTTTTAATAACTTTTTCAAATCAACTTGGATTTGCATCAAACTATGCAGCTATCTTACATATATATCAAGCTTACTTAATCCCATTTCATTTAGTTTTTTGTTGTATTGCTGTAAAATTTAAGAATTAAAGTAATCTTGGTATAAAAAGCTAGGATTTGCAATTCGGACAAAATAGAGATAGTACACTTTAATTTTTTTAATTACTTTTTCAAATCAACTTGGATTTTCATCAAACTATGCAGCTATCTTACATATATGTCAAGCTTACTGAATCCCATTTCATTTAGTTTTTTGTTGTATTGCTGTCAAATTTAAGAATTAAATTAATCTAGGTAAAAAAAACTAGAATTTGCAGTTCTAACAAAATAGAGATAGTACACTTTAATTTTTTTTATAACTTTTTAAATTCAACTTGGATTTTATTGAAACTATATAGCTACCTTGGTGATTTATTCTTCTTACTGAATCCCAGGTTGTTATAAAGTTTGTTGTATTGCTGTCAAATTTAAGAATTAATTTAATCTAGGTAAAAAAAGCTAGGATTTGCAGTTTTGACAAAATAGAGATGGTAAACTTTAATTTTTTTCATAACTTTTTCAATCAACTTAGATTTTCATCAAACTCTACAAATATCTTTGCAATATGTTGATCTTACTGAATCATAGGTTGTTATTTTGTTTGATGTATTTCTGTCAAATTTAAGAATTTAATTAACCTAGGTCAAAAAGCTACGATATTAGAAATATATCTTTTCTCATAATTTGGGAAAAAGTATACATAAAATATTAATATAATTCCTTTAATGTTTTATTCCTTTTGATATACACTATATAAATATATCAAAAAGGGATGAAACATTAGAAATTATTAAAATAGTTATTCTGATTTGTGGTGATTTATAAAGCAATACCTTCTGCTTGGGGCAAACTTATTAAAAAGATCACATCTACCAGAGAGTTTTAAATTCTAAATAACATTTATTCAAAGTTGCAACATCCTGTTAAATCTAAATCGCAGGGCTTTTAATTCACTAGATAAGTAATACACGAGTTTAAGAAAAGTAGGGCTTTCTTTTTACCTGTAAAACTCACGTGTACTGATGTAATTAAATCATGTATAGTGTCATGTCATTAAATTTGACAAAAAAATATTTTAAAACTTCATAACAACCTGGGATTTAGTAAGATCACCAAGGTAGCTATATAGTTTTAATAAAATCCAAGTTGATTTGAAAAAGTTATTAAAAAGCTTAAAGTGTACTATCTCTATTTTGTTCGAACTGCAAATTCTAGTTTTTTTTACCTAGATTAATTTAATTCTTAAATTTGACAGCAATACAACAAAAAACAAAATGACCTGGGATTTAGTAAGCTTGATATATATGTAAGATAGCTGCATAGTTTGATGAAAATCCAAGTTGATTTGAAAAAGTTATTAAAAAAATTAAAGTGTACTATCTCTATTTTGTCCGAATTGCAAATCCTAGCTTTTTATACCAAGATTACTTTAATTCTTAAATTTAACAGCAATACAACAAAATACTAAATGAAATTGGATTCAGTAAGCTTGATATATATGTAAGATAGCTGCATAGTTTGATGCAAATCCAAGTTGATTTGAAAAAGTTATTAAAAAAGTTAAAGTGTACTATCTCTATTTTGTCCGAATTGCAAATCCTAGCTTTTTATACCAAGATTATTTTAATTCTTAAATTTTACAGCAATACAACAAAAAACTAAATGAAATTGGATTCAGTAAGCTTGATATATATGTAAGATAGCTGCATAGTTTGATGAAAATCCAAGTTGATTTGAAAAAGTTATTAAAAATATTAAAGTGTACTATCTCTATTTTGTCCGAATTGCAAATCCTAGCTTTTTATACCAAGATTACTTTAATTCTTAAATTTTACAGCAATACAACAAAAAACTAAATGAAATGGGATTCAGTAAGCTTGATCGATATCTAAGATATCTGCATAGTTTGATGAAAATCCAAGTTGATTTGAAAAAGTTATAAAAAAAAGTTAAAGATGCCTATCTGAATTTTTATATAATAATTTTTTTTTTACATATTGTAAAATTAAATTCTTTCATTTCACAGCAATAAACCAAACAACTTATAAGCTTGAATTTTGTAAGATCAATATTTAATTTAGTTAGATGGGCTGATTTACACCAGTCAAAACTAAATTTGAAGGTCAAGACTAGTCGAGACAGGTCGAGACTAGTCAAGACATGTCGAGACAGGTCGAGCCTTGGTCAAGACCATTTCAGACTACACAAAGATCATCAAGTACTGAATCAGACTAATTAAGTAAAGTCGAGACCTAGTCGAGTACACTTAAGTACAGTTAAGTACAGTCGAGACAATGTCGAGACTAGTCGAGTAAAATGTGTGCTCGATTTTACTGGTCGAGCACAAAAACTGGTCAATTCAGACTCTGAGGAGTTTGTAGTGATTGTTTCTGTATAACGATAGTAGAAATTAGCCCCGAAATTTATGGTACCGTGACCAAAGGGAAAATGGATACAAAATAGAAAGCCATTCGTTCAGGACATAAAGGAGCAATTGCAAGACTTTGGAAGTATTTTGGAGACATACGAGATAGTTCCGATATTGAAATAGAGGAAGTCACAGCTATTTTAGATTCCGTGCTACAGAAAAGGGACATTCTAAAACATCTTGACGATAAAATTGTGGACGCTAGTTCGGATGCAGAAGTGGTGGATTAAATTCAGCAAACAGATGAGAACATAAAATTGAGAATGGAAATGGGGAATGTGTCAAAGAGACAACAACCCGACCAAAGAGCAGACAACAGCCGATGGCCACCAATGGGTCTTCAATTTAGCGAGAAACTCCCGTACCCGGAGGCGTCCTTTAGCTGACCCCTAAACAAATATGTATTCTAGTTCAGTGATAATTGACCATAAAACTCCGAATTATACACAAGAAACTAAATTTAAAAATCATAAAAGACTAAAAAAGGGCAGAGGCTCCTGACATGTTCGATTTTGATTTAAACATCCGTCAAATTAGAAAACTCGTTCAATCCTCACAATCAACTACTCATAATTTACCTTTCAATACTATCGTTTTTCAAGTTAGTAATGTTACTCCCTCTGGTACACCCATGCATACCTTGATTTCACCTACACCAATAGTGAACCCGCAAGCGACTCCTCTCAATTGAACCCACACGCCAATTGTTTCACGTCGACATCGCAAGTCCAATCGAATGCAGTATCGTTTTATAATAGTAACCCCGCTATGTCAGAGATTATTCCTACTACATGTACGAACCCGTCTATGCACATTTCAAGTTTACATTCGTCTTCTAGCGCAAATAATCAGTACCACAAATTACCAAAGTTGACTTTCAAAGGGAATATTATACCAGTTGCAGCCTTTAGTTGGTTTATTTATATATGTATATGAATATATTAAGGGTATCAGGGTCAAAAGGGTGTGACATCCATGTCATCTGAAATAAATACTATACATAGATCTAGAAATCGACAGATAATTACATTTAAAAAAAAAATACTATTAGAAGTTTTTGCAGTTTTGTTTTGTCTAAACAAATTAACACACAAAATGAACTTATAGTATTATGAATTTTTTAATTTAAAATGTTCAATACATTGGTAACACCGGTTTCTCTATGATAATAATCCTGCCACGTATGAATTGGGTCAAAAGATGGAAATGTGAAGGTTTACGGGCGGTAGGTTCAATATCATACGATAAGCTCACGTGGCTCGTCATGGTGGGAGCTAAAAATGAATCAAAGTTCATGAACTTTTGATTTAAAACCTTTATTTATTCTAACAAAGTTATTGAGACTTTGTTGAGGATTTTACCATTTACGGCAACAAGAAAACTTTAAGAATTTACAGCAAAATTTAAAGTTTTCGCCAGAAAATACTATCAATGTCTGCTTATCCTATGTTAACCCCTATGCAATCTCCATCCCTTTCTGAACTATAAATCGAACTGTAAAAAACAACTCAGTATCTTTCGCATGCCTTTATAATGTCTGATGTATACATATTAATGACAATAATTGTTGTGAGCACAAGATTCACCACACAGTTTTGATGTTCTGCTAAACCAAAAATTAAAAATCTGAAGTTACGTTTTGCAAAATTTGTTTGATGTGTACCGATTGAGATTTTAATTTAAGAAACATGGTTTATCTAGAAGTTGAAATGCAGCTTTGAACTAGCTCCCAGTAGCTGCGAGTACTCGTGGTTCAATATTTTGTGTCTTTATGTTATTATTTTGTGTGTTAAGTGTTGTATTGTTACACCACTGTACCAATGAAGGAAGAAAGACGGATTGGTTGGGTGGTGTTAGGAGCGCAAACAATCATGTTAAACCCTATCACGAGTGACTATAACCAGTGGTTGTCGATGGTTGATATTTGTCATGTTTGTTTTTTGTTCAGAAGTTCTTCATTTCTTTATCGTTTACATTTTTATAGTTAGTATTCGTTATGGTTTTTGCTCGTTGTTGAAGGTCATACTTTGACGCAATTGTTCACATCTTGTTCCATTCTAGTAAGTATTTATCAGTCATGTATGACAAGCAAGTCTCGGTAGTTTTTTTTATCAATTCGTTATGTATTGGAGACGGTGCATATATTAAGGAAGAAATTAGAGGCACCAGTAGTTAGATCACCTTACCTCGTATGTTAAACTGAAATAAAGAAGTCAAACTTTTATTTTCCTTACAAATGTCGCTTTACCTTAAACACCTTTTATAACTGTTTTGGTTAGCATATGATGTAGAGAATTGTCAATTTAAGGGCATTTAATATCTTAAATAAAACTAATAATTAGATATATAATCATCTGATATTGGACAACAGATATTGCACTTTTTGTCATATAAGTTACGATTATTTGAAAACGCTTATTAAACAGCAAAATGGATGCACACAAGTAAACATTGGAGTCACAAATCCGATTGAACCAAATTACCTGCCCATTTATATTGATTCGTCAACGTTTGTTTCAAATATGACCAACGGTTTACCCAAAATCATCAGCACCGTATCAGGACCCACCAGCACAGTGACAGGACCCACCAGCACAGAATCAGGACATGTCTAAACTGAGAAATTTTATAAAATTGTACAGATTTTCGCAAAATAATTTTACCATGTGGATTTGGGTATAGAAAGTGGACTCCAGGAGCATGTTTGTTTTATTTTTTCAGTTCCTGATTTTATGAAAATGAACACTTTTGTGTTACGCTTACTGAAACAGTTTAGAGGGTCAAATTTTTAATTGTTTTCCTAATAACCCATAAAAAACATAATTGAAACATCTCAGCTGTTTCCATCTATATTTTATGCGAAAACGTCAAAAATCATCATTTTCGTTTACATATTTTCTATGACCACCAGCACCAGTCATGACCGAATAACCAGCACAGAACGTTTTTCTCGCAGGACAACCTTACCCACCGTGGTTAAGGTAATCAATATTACTGAGACGTCTAACGAGATGCACACGATATTGATAAATTTCCGCAACACCAAAGAGATGTCGTTGTACGTCATTATTATTGAGTTATAATTGATATGACATTTTTTGGAAGCTTCGTTACTGTTATACTAGTACTAGTATCAGGAATAAAAATAGTAAATAATTGCATAAATACTTCTATTTTGTAAACACATGAACACGTTGAAGTCCTTTTCCCAAATAATGTTGATTCCAATTTGTTGTTAGATATGGATATCTTTTTTTACCATAACACCTGTGTGCGTTGAATGTAATGTATTCCCCATTTAAGTCGTAAAGTACACCGAGTACCAGAGACCCATTGGTTTTTGTTACACACCAAGCCCTAGCCACAACTATTAAATCGCCCCACGGATTCAGAGTATCCCCATACCTTCCTAGTCCAGAATGTTCTATGGAACTAAATGATACAACTGCGTCAAATAATCCTAATGTTTTATCTAAAAACATTCGTCTATATTCAGATGGAACCATTGTTGTAATTTGCTCATGTTCCGATTTGATCCTTCCATATTCAAGTGTAACAATACTGTTTGCGCCTATCTCAAGCAAGCATGCTTCAACCCATGGTTTCTCGGATCCTATGACTAGGACACGCCCTCCTATCACTCCTGGTGCATGTTGTAGTCCGTCCCTTAGAGCGTTAGTTTCAGATATTCCGTAAGTACCAAACAGTTTACCTTCTTTAGCTCGCGCTAAATACTCATTGAGTAACGATTTAGTCCAAATAGGTATCCTCGCAGTACTACCAAGATATGGTTGGTTAAAATATGCCGTTTGCACTTTTATAAGTCCATTCATCGTATAATCATTCAATAAAATTGAAGGTATTTTTCTTGGAGCATTCGCAAGTCCATGAGATGAATCAACATATTCGTTTTGAAATAAAGCTTCACAATTTATAGTTGCTGTAATTTTATCAAAAAATAGTCCGGGAGTTCCTTTTCTTGAAGTATTACACAGCTGGCCACATACTAACCTTGTTTTGTTTATGTCTTCTAAATATGTTGAAAAATATGAATTGCTTTTAGAAGTCGTCTTCTCAGTAATAGGTTGTGTATGTTCTACATTGTTTTCAATAGTTATTAGTCTTCTTTGACTAAACAGTATTATGATTATAGAAAAGAAAATAATGATCACAACAAGTTTCGAGTACTCCATCAATTTTCAAATACTTGTGTATCAGAAAAACTTTAAAAAAAATGTATCCTGCAAAAGAAGAAGTATACAGGTTAGTGGTAATCAAAAGCGTTTTGTTTAAATGTGTTCTCGGGAGCACTATGTGATTCATTTTATCTATTACTCAATCCATACAAAAAAGTTATCAAGTATAAGTAGGTTCAATTTACAATCAACCTTTGAACTTTTAAAATACATTCCCCGTAGTAACAACCCTGGACGACATCAATTTAATTTACTGTTTCAAGAAAACTCTACTGATCTCCGCACATTTACAACTTGTTTTTGCAGTCTTATATATCTGGATACCAGAACAGTAGTCTTATCTGTAGTTTCACCGATTGTGAAATTATTACTGGGTGTCGATAAAATTTAAACATGCTGTTACCTTAATTTACCTGACATTTTACAATCGTATCACTAGTAAACGAATTTCAGTCGTAAACTTCTGAAAAGTCGGACCAATACATTATGCAGTCATGTTCATTCTTTCATCAAATTTTCAGGCTCAACTACCCTGATAGACTGACTATAGTCTGCAAGCGAATTGCAGTACTGAAATCACCGCAATGTCTTACATTTAAAATGAAAACAAAAATCAATTTTTCAAGAGCTCTTCAGATCAAAATTACCGTTAAAAATTAAAACTGATTTACTAGTGAATGTTATGTATCATAATGTTAATTTGAACTCTGGCTAAAATCAGATTAGAAAGGTTAAAGAATGAAATAGTGATAAAAGTTATAAGAACACAAACTTTTCTAAATTATCAACCATTATTGATAACAAAGAGAACTGTTTGAAAATATTTAGTGTTGAATGTCAGAATCAGTTTTAAGGAGGAACTGTCTATAGATTAATTCATGAAAAGATGCGGTTTGATTGCCAACGCGACAACCTTCTTCCAGAGACAAAATGTCGCAAAAAGATTAGGTCTACAAGTCATCGTACGGGCTTTAACAACATGCAAGCTATAAAAGGCACCGAAATGAAAAATGTAAAACAATTCAAACGGGAAAACTAACGGTTTGTTTTATGTACCGAACAACAACAACCATTGAATTACAGGTTCATGACCTGGGACAGGAACATACATAATGTGGTGGGGTTATAATATATTTTTAAAGGCGCGCCAATCTTCCTTAACTTGGGTTATTGGTTTAACAGCACCCCGTGAGAGGAAACTATAAAAAGAAAGTCTACGTGATTTGGATAGACAATTTCAAGACACATATTCCCCTCCCAGTTCTTACAACAAAGGTACAGGCAGATGGGATTGGTAAATTAACAAACATGACCATAAATATAGGGGCCACCTGAAGGACACCTACAGGTGCGGGAGTTTCTCGCTACATTGAAGACCCATTGGTGGCCTTCGGCTGTTGTCTGCTCTATGGTCGGGTTGTTGTCGCTTTGACACATTCCCCATTTCCTTTCTCAATTTTATGTCCATTTACAATAGAAATATACGAGAGCAATGTTGACAGCTAACCAAATCGCCAGGTGTATTGGCACACTGATTCAAGCTAAAAGTTATCCATGGACTGAAATTACACAGAATTCAAGACAGAAGTCTTTTAAAGATTACAGGTTATGCAGCACCATTGCAAAAAAACAGATAGCAATGGACGAGATAGAGACAAAATCAGCAGGAAAAAACTGAATTCAAATATCCAGACATACATCCCCAAATAACCGCTAGAGTTCCCTGTCAATCATTTAAGTGTATGTGAAAAGCAGTTACGACATAAGGAACATATCTGACGTCATCTGTGAAACGGTAATTTCATAATGGTCAACCAACTTGTGATGGCGTCCGTAAAATGTACGAAGGGATGATTTCAGCTTCACCATTTTGAACTCTTGATTTGATAGCTGCATTGTAAGCAGCAACGCTCTATCAAGGAAAACATAATGGGAATTACCAGCCCGAAAATATCGTATCAATTAGGAGATATATACTCTGTATGCAGGCGCTGCTGGAATGTTGTTACATAGAAATAGAACGTTCACAATTAAGAAGCTAAATCATCTCTTTTGTCGATTTGTTTTCAACCGACCCTCGTTGTCAATTTCTAGATGTAAAATATGATATGAGGCAAACTCAATTGTATTTTTTGTATCCTTTATCTCAAGTGTGATGGGATAGATTCGTTCAACATAGTCATTAAATTTTGAAAATAAAGTTGAAGGATATTGCTAACTTCTTATCTTTCTACTAAAAAGTTCCTGTATGAAATCAGCCTCATATTAATAAAGGAATAAGTCGACAAGAAGAGGGGAACAATTGGTTTCCAATACTTCCCAATAGTTATTTTTTTCCAATATACATTGTTTGTCAAATAAATGTTTGAACATGAATTTCAGTCATTACAAAAAAAAATATTGCAATTGGCAAGTTGAACTGATTACGTCATGTTTAATGTTTAATGTTCAATGTTCAAATCATGTGGTTTACAGAAACCGTGTTATCTTACTTTTAAAATTGTGAATGGACATGGGGAATATGTCAAAGAGTCAACAACCCAATCAAAGAGCATACAACAGCCGAAGTCCACCAGTGGTTCTTCAGCGCAGCGAGAAAATTCCGCAACCGGAGGTGGTCCTCAGCTGGCTTCTAAATAAAACTGTGTACTAGTTCAGTGAAAATGGACGTCACACTAAACTCCAAAACATATAAATGAACTAAATTAAAACAAAATACAAAACTAACCAAGGCCAGAGGCTCCTGAATTGGGACAGCCGCAAAATATGCGGTGGGGTTAAACGTGTTTTGTGATATCTTAATCCTCCGTCTATACATCTAGTCAATGTAGAATAAAGAAACACATAGCAATACGCACATTAAAACTAAATTTGAAAGACGTTTCAGTCCGATGTCAGAAAAAGTAACAAAAGAATCTACGCAAACTGACAATGATACATAAATGAACAAAGGACAACTAGCAGTTACTGACATGCACGCTCCAGACCTCAATTAATCTGATTGAAAGATTATATCTTCAGCATATGGAAATCAAGTCTAATTTATATCAATAGGGGTTTAGTATCATACCATCATAAAATATATGAGAAGAACATAACCCATATCATGCCAACAACTGGTTTATGAATAGAAGTGCCACTAACCAAATAAAAAAATTATTGACAGAAAAGTCAGCAAATTCTTTAGGGCATGTTTTGAATATTTAGTTCAGTTTTAACTTCAGTGATAACATGAATATCAATTATATGGTCATATTTTATGAATTTACCGTTTGTAAAAGTATGAATTATTAGAACTACTAAAAAGGTTTGGCATGCCACAAAACCAGGTTCAACCCACCATTTTTTTCTTTAAAAAATGTCCTGTACCGAGTCAGGAATATTGCCATTGTTATATTATAGTTCGTTTCTGTGTGTGTTACATTTTAGCGTTGTGTTTCTGTTGTGTCGTTTGTTTCCTCTTATATTTGAGTGTGAATTCACATTACTATAAGACGTAGGACGGTACTTTTCTATCCCAAATGTATGTATTTAGTTTTGATGTTATATTTGTTATTCTCATCGGATTTTGTATAATGCTTAGTTCGTTTCTGTGTGTGTTACATTTTAATGTTGTGTCGTTGTTCACCTCTTATATTTTATGCGTTTCCCTCAGTTTTAGTTTGTAACCTGGATTTGTTTTTTTTTCTATCGATTTATGAGTTTCGACCAGCGGTATACTACTGTTGCCTGTACTTATCCCAGGCATAGATTACCATAGCCGTATTTGCCACAACTATTTCCACAATTTTGAGTAACGGATTTGTTTTTTAATCCGCATGAAATTGTGAGGGGGTTTCCTTTGAACGCATGCTATCAGGAAACTGTACTTACTTTAGTGTCTGTTCTCTATGTTTGAGGCAAATTAATATCAGAGAAGTAAAATATTTGCAATTTTTGTTACAATAATACATTTTTAAACAATCTAGTCACAAAAAACAGAACTACAATAACGCGTAATAATTTCTTATTTGGTATTTCAATATGCATTTTGTAAGTTTGAATTCACATTACAGGATAATGTAATCAGCATGTTCAATATCATAAACTTGAGTAAATATTTAGAAATATGATGTTTACTGTTATATCCTTATTACCTTCTCTTCTTTATCTTTTCTTTTACTCAGACCACACAACAAACCATAAAAATACAATGATTGGGCATATGTATTGTCACATTACAATTAAATTATCTGATATCTTGTTTTTTGTTTTAATTGGGTTTAACGTCTGAAGATTATCAATATAAATGAACCCACGGAATGTATCAATATTTGTATATATTTCTTCGCCTGAACGATTTTCCATTTGCAAGAAAAGACGAATTGGAAATACACTAATAAAATAGTCATGAAACATGAAACGACTGAGACAATAACTAATGTATGTATTTAATTATTTTACAATCCAATTCTTAAACATGTATTTCATGCTAGTCTGTTAAGGATCCAATAATATGAATTGATTCATCTATATAAAGGTTAAACATAAATAAAGAACAGAACATTAATGTCCACCTGTGTTTTAAATCATTTTTGCATATTTTCCTTGATTAAATAGTGAAAGGAAGTATCTTTTATAAAACTTTGCAGATGGAATAAAGGTTAAATGATAACTTTAATTAAGAAATAAACAATAATTGTTAAAACAACAAAACATCCTGGGTTTTTATACTGCAATTAAATGTTGGCAAACCAGGGGTTGACACCTTCCCACATACTGTTGTTTGAGTAACGATTTTTCTAAAGATGCTTATTAATTAATTGGTTAGAATATTGCCAGCTTATTTAATTGGTACAACTACAAAATTGGCTATTAATTATGGTATAAAATTCGTGGAACTGTCTTGTCCTAATTAATTACGTCCCTAAGACAACTACCTAAAATACAAAAAATGGGTAACATTTTATGTTTCCATTTTGTAGATGTTTTTCCAAACGAGTACTGGAGTATCGCTCGGTAAATCCAACAAATTGATTTTCCTAATAATAATGAATGTTTATCACACATCTTCTTGAATTCACACATGATCATTGAACATTGCATGGTGATGTACATAAATTACGATTGAGTTCAGTTTAATGATAGTTATAATTTACTATGTCTACTACATTCACTACTGTAGTTTAAATTCAGTTTAATTATATACAGGCTTGGCAGATTACTACTATACTATGTTAAGCCAGTAAGATTATTAAAATGCATTGAAATTTACATTTATCTCAAAAAATAATTTTTCGTACATTTAAATACTTGCATGCATAAGCTTAAAGCTATCGTGTACATGTACATGTACTTGACTGGAATCTGCGCTTCAGTGCTAGATATCGATTGGCTAAATTTACAGAAAGCAAATATGTGACAGAAATAAGAATGACCAGAAAAAATATCACAGTTATCTGATATACTAGCAAAAAAAAAAAAAAAAAAAAACCATACCCAACCTTTTTACATATTTTTTATTCATTACACACCTATGATGTATTGCGACTAGCTCTATGTTTCGAAAAAAGTCATGAGTCTGTATGTTACTGCACTTTTATTTTTGTTTAACCGAAAAATAACGTCATTTTTGCGTATTTTTTTCAATTTAGTGGAACTACATTTATGTCGTCCGAACACGGGTTTTAAATTTAATCCGGTCAACACCGGGTAGCAAAAGGTTACATCCAAAAAAGCCGCTACCTATGCCTCGTCTACATGTACGCCAAAATGGACCTTTTATAGCTGACTATTCGGTATGGGCTTTGCTCATTGTTGAAGGCCGTACGGTGACCTATAGTTGTTAATGTCTGTGTCATTTTGGTTTCTTGTGGACAGTTGTCTCATTGGCAATCATACCACATCTTCTTTTTTATATTGATAGAACAGTGGGAATGGTACAAGCAGGTATACGTCAATTGATGTCGCATGGAACTTCGGTGTTTCAAAATTGACAATAACAAGACTTATGAGTCGTGTAAGACATACTGTGTCCTCTAATGACAGTAAACGTTGTGGACGTCCAGGCGATACGACGGTACGTTAAGAATAAGATTGACCCATATCAGGGATCGGTTTTTGCCAGCTACCATTACCACTAGGCGAACACCTTGGTGGCATAATCCAAACATATCCGCCCAAACTGTTTGTAATAGGCTAAGAGAGGCTGTTTTGCGTTCAAGACGCCCAGTAAAAGAGCGCCATCGGACTGCATGCCTACCTTGGGCACACGCATGTTTGTATTTGAACCATTTTAGCGGCAAAACGTCATATTTATTGATGAGTCAAGATTTCGGTTACGTAGAAGTGATGGGAAAATGAGATTATACAGACGACAAAATGAACGCATGTGTGCATGAATGTGATCCCTTTGGTGGTGGTGGACTGATGATTAAGGCAGGAATCACACATTGTGGACGCACTGACTTGAAGTTTAAAAACGGAAGTCGTACTGGAGTTCGTTATCGTGACGAAATTATCTCCAATTTTACAACCATTCATTGCAAGGCACGGAAATCGGCATACTTTCCAACACGAAAATGATAGGTGCAGATTGCACGTGTATGCACACAATATCCTAGGCAGAGTAACATTGACATTCTTCCATGGCCAGCTTGATCGCCAGGTCTATCATCAAGTGCACATTTATGGGATGAACTTGACAAACGTGTACTAAGACTTCATCAGCCAGCAGAGTCAGTCAACCAACTACGAGCCGCCTTCCGGGAAGAGTGGATTTACATCATTTATTCAACGTTTAACTGGATCAATGCGTCGCAAATTGACTGATGTTATCAACGCAAGAGGTGGTCATACGCTATACTTTAATTCTTCAACTTTTGGTTTCGACAACTTCTTCAAACAGTCCGTGCAAAAAGGAAAATAATTGTGATCTGTTATCTTCGTTAAGTGTCTATGCTTTTATGTTATTGTTCCATGAAATACAAAACGGAAACACTTTGTTGAAAAATAAAATAAATATTTAAAAAAAAATCTTAGTGTCGTTTCTTTTTGTGGCTATTATATAATGGTTTATTACAATACTATATATAAAATTATTAATTTTCGCGAACCATTTAGGTCTCAGGAAAGACCATTTTTAACCATCAGTAAGGAGAGTTCTACAAAAAATGTGAATACACAGAACCCCAATCTAATTCTAAAAGTGTTCATCATTTTCTGTTTCTTTTTTACTAACATAATTCGATTTTTTCTATAATTTCTATTTAAGTGTTAAAAAAACTGCTATAAAAATAGATATTCCAATCCGCCGATTGGTTGAACTACTGAGGTGATTCATAAAATTCACAAACCTTAATAAACATTCCCCTATTGGTTGAACTATATAGTGGCGTCGATGTAAAGCAACGCAAGCCTCGATGTACAGCGCACTCTTCCCAAGAATAAGGAGAGTTGTACAAATAGTATGAATACCCAGACCCCCGATCCAATTTATCGTTTTCTAAAAATGATCAGGTGTTCATCATTTTCTGTTTTGTATCTTCTAACAACATTTCATTTTTCTATAATTCCAATTTGAATATGTCAAAACCTGCAGTATAGATAGATGTATGCCATCAGAGACGTTTGGCCCAACTAAACATTCCCCGATTGGTTGAAAAGCTGTAGTTTCGATGATGTAATAAAAGCACGCAAAATTTTCCGTTAATATGTTGAACTTCAACAGAAATTTTCTTGCGCTCGAATGTAATTCTAGATTAAGTATACTGGTATAGTAAAATTAAATTATTTTTCAGGAATATATACATATTTTTCATTAATGTATATTCAATCTTCATCATATTTACTTTTATTTACTAGTTAAATTTAATTCTATACAAATTTTGTTACGTAAAGCAATAGAAGTAAGAATATTTCGCGCCAAAACAAGAAAATAACCTGCATCACAGTATTTTATCATCATCTTTCTGAAATTTCCAATAGAAAATAGCGTTTAGTATAGAGTAATTTTGGTAAGTATTACTTATTGATGTTAAGGTTCCCCAGAGGTGGTTCTCTAGACCTTCTTGACGGTCAATTTAATCCCATTGATCAATTATCCGCGATGACAGAAATGTCAATCCAGTCAATTTGTGTCATGAGTGAAAATCCTATCTATTTGATGAAATAATTTCTTCATTAACTGTGCATGCAATATGCATGTTTGCAAGATAAATGGGTTATGTATGTGTGAATTGTGTAATAACGAATTGTGAAACAACAATAATGGCGGACGATATCGATTTGTGACGTCAGTGCGTGATCACGTGACATTATTATTTGTAAACAAACGGGCTCCCCATGCAACACGTGTCGGAATTATCCATACATTAACACGTGCAATCAATCTTATATTTCACTATTTCATGATATTTCTTGGTAGGTTTGCAGACCAGTAGTCATAGTTTCATAGACATAATACCATACTATAATGTTATTTTTCCTGTTCAGTAGTTAGTTGTGATATTTTTTTTATATAGAATTAGAAGGTAAGTCTAAAAAAATGACTCAACTCTCCTTGTTGTTTTTCCTCCAATTTTAAAGCACGCATAATTTAAAGAGCATTTGCTTCCCTTGACAACTATTTCTCCCCTACCCTATTTCCCTCCAAAATTGCCCAAAACTCATATTCATCGTCGAACGGCTTTTTGTGATTCAAAAATTAAAATTAATATTTCCAAATTAGACACATTCGGCCATTTGGTTATTTGCATCATGAACTAGGTGTTACATTATGTTTTCCTATTGAATAAGGGTCATTTGCATAAATCAGCTTCCATAATGTATTGTAAATTACTTTTTCCGTACGTCACCTGTCAACCTTTAAAGTGAATGTTTAAAAATGCCACAATTGATGGGTCAATGTGAATACTCTCCAAATAAGAGAAATTTTAAAAGTGTGGTAGGTTGTTAAAATTTACTTGAATTGGGAGTAATATGAAAATTGAACAAATTGAGGCTCGATTTATACAGCTCATCCACGTTGGACGGGCAAATATCCTCTTTTTGATATATGGAACGAGCTGACATTCCACTGTCCCTGCTGGTCTAGCAAAATAGTTGTTGAAGGTCAGAGTAATCTCTGACTACAAAACTCAATTTCAGTTACAACTGATCCAATCTTGAATTGTAAATTATAAATTTCGACAATGATCACATACATGTATTGTTAAGTTCAATGTAGATGTAATGTATATGCAGGATAGTACATAGACTTGATACTACTGCAAGTTTAAACAGGTTTGTCAAATGAAAAAAAATTTGTTTGCAAACTTAAATGATACCATTTGATTTTTTAGCAGGAAAAGGGGGAGGGGGTCTGGGCTGAAATTGGAAAGGGAGGACATGAGATTTAAATAAAAATTCGATATATACGATTATGTTTAGGTTTTGTTTTAGCTTCAGTTGATGTATATTATTAAGCGTTGTTTGCGAGAAATAAATCGTTGTTCTGATAGTGTAACTAAATTCAAAACCAATATAAATATAGTTAACTTATATGTTTTTTTTTTAACTGAGTAAATTGATTTGAATGTGAATGGCAACATAGACCAAAAATTCGTTTTGGTCTATCCTGTTTAGCAGTCATGAAATTTGCACGGAAATTTCTTCCATTGACATCGTAATATAATTGACTTTGGATTATTGTACATTTTAGATGTAATGTGATCGGATTTAATGTGATATTATTTGTCTCTTCTTCTATAGAACATAGTTTGACGACAGGTTTGTACACATGAAGTCTCTAGTCTAGTCAAACTAAGGTATAGATTCTCATTCACAAATTTATGTATTGCATATCCTCTTATTGTCCTACCCTACGTCACCCTTCGTATTCTCTCTGTAATTCTCGTATCACGGCTTAAAGACAAGAGCTTGCATTATCAGCAATTTCATAATGTCCGGAGTTTTCAGTGATGTCACAATGTGTGAGGAGACGTTATCAAGCTTGATTTAGTCTAGCGTAAAAACTGGCTTAGGGGAGTGAAAAAGCTAGTAAAAGAATGATTAACAGATAATTAGTTTTTTTTTCGCATAGATATCGTAAAATATCTGCCGCTCGACACAATGTGACTAATTTTAGCTCGTTCTCTGAGCTCAATCGGCAAAAAGGTTATGTGTGGCTCGCTGGGTGATATTTTACAATATCAATGTGTAGAAAATCCTATAATCTATATAAATATATATATGTCAACCAAAAATTGCCATTGATTTACACTAAAACTGTTGGAAAGACCTTTATGTACTTATATCTAATCTTTTTCTAGTCCGTTCAACATGATTATCTTGCAAAATTACGGGAATTATAAAATGATTTTGAGTTATCTTAACTCAAAGAGAGGATACAGAATGTAAAACAAATTCTTTGTAGAGGGGTCTAAACACAGCACAAACAACATTTTCGAAAGACCCATGAAAGTGAAAAGTATATTGTAACAAAAAACATTTGATAAAAAGGTCGAACAACTGTATTCCTAAAACCCTACTGACTGCCAAATAAATTGATCACGAGATGGTATATGGATCTTAATTATTGATTCAATACCAAACAGAAAACAATAAATCTGAGAAGATAGTATACCACAAACATACGGATATCGATAATTAATGTCTACTAGTATATATATATATATACAAATTACATCAGTTGTTCGACCTGTTAATCAAATGTGTTTTGTAAAAATACACTTTTTCACTTTTTTGGTCTTTTGGAAAATGTTGTTTGTGCTGTATTTAGACCCTTCTAGGTCCGTGTATATCTGCGTCCATTCGTTTTTCGTTTTGAAATATCAAAAACAAAAAACAAAAAACGAAAGTGTTTTCATTTTTCGTTTTTGATTTCATAAAAACCAAAATGAAAAACGAAAGTGTTTTCATTTTTCGTTTTTGATTTCTTAAAAACCAAAATGAAAAACAAAAGTGTTTTCGTTTTTCGTTTTTGATTTCACAAACAAAAAACGAAAAACAAAAGTATTTTCATTTTTCAATTTTGATTTCTCAAGAACTAAAATCGAAAAATGAAAGTGTTTTCATTTTTCATTTTTGATTAATATTTTCACAAAAACAAAAACGAAAAACGAAAGTGTATTTATGTTATCTTTCCAACACAGTTTAATTGTCATTCAAAAAATGACTATGTTGTCATTTGTCATTCATTTAAAGGTCGTTAAAGTATACATGCACAGCGGTTGTCAGATCAATACTGCTTTAATCGAAGATAATGTCGACGGATGCAAAAGTCTTTATCAATCTAAACAATAAGGGTGAGTGATCTTTACTTTTAAGTTTGGAGAGGTTAATCTAAGATGATAATATTGTAGCGTAAATAGCCTCTTTTACAAATAAAGCATACTATATCTTGTTGGCGAGGGAAGGGCTCAAGGACTCCAGAAGAACTGGAATAAATGATACAAAATCTTTCACACCCTTTCTTAATCTAAAGCGCAAGTTTTAATTTATCTATTTTATTATGTTCTGGTCTCGGAGCAAAATATATAGATACAGTGTAAGACTTTTAGTATTTACATGTATGAACAATGTCAAAAGACATATGTAGGATGATGAAAAAAATAATGTAATCCACAAAGTCAAGTGTGTGGCTATTGTTAGTTTAAACATATTTATTAATAGTGGATTGGAAATTTTCTCACCGGAACGTGGATCGAACCAGGAACTTATATTTTTGTATAGTCCGATGCACTAACCTATGTTACTTTTGTATAATGAGGATCAATGGTCTAGTTCCTCGTTGAAGACCCTCCAGCTCCTTTCAAGATGAAGAACAGGCATAAAAGCCCTGTTCATTGATAATTTGTATTTTTTCTATATATTGTGTGCGATTTTGTCCCGTGTATATTTATTCCACATCTCTTTATTTTCTATTTCGGACCTGGACACGGATCAATGCTAGTTTAGACCTCCAATGTTAAAGGTCATATGTTTTTTTTTTAAATTATTCGATGCCGTGGGATTGGGATTTTTAGCTTTAATGTAAACCATGTCAGGTTTTTAACTTGTATTTACAGCAAAGATAGCCAGTTTTGTGTTCTGTAATATACTGTAACAGTTTAATTTTACTTGTCCGGTCGCATCGGAACTTCTCAAAACATCTTCCGAACAATATCTGGACGTCGGTTTCGTGGGCATGTACAATTGCTAAACCACACATGAACGTTCTTTAGTCTTCGTAGATCTATTCCAACTTGAAGTCTTTTAGAGTCTACGACAAGCAGAATATGATATTTTTTACCATTAAATATTGAAGCCATAGTCATGAAGATCGATTACTTGATTGATGTTCCGTTGACGTTGCCGCAGAACAAAAACGCGGAGAGCTACTTTTGAATATTTCTACAATTTTAAGTAGTTTTCCACTCACAAACACAATAATATTTTCAACATTTAATAAAATATTTTTTTTTTACACTTTTTAACTTTTATGTTGTTTTAAAATATCAATTTGACTTGAATTTGGGATCCCGCTAACATGTTTAACCCCGTCAAATTCAAAATGTGTGTGCCTGTCCCAAGTCAGGAACCTGTAATTCAGTGGTTGTCGTTTGTTTATGTGTTACATTTTTGTTTTTCGTTCAATTTTTGTGCATAAATAAGTTAGTTTTCTTGTTTGAATTGTTTTACATTGTCATTTCGGGGCCTTTTATATCTGACTATGCGGTATGGGCTTTGCTAATTGTTGAAGGCTGTACGATGACCTATAGTTGATAATTTCTGTGTTATGTTGGTCTCTTGTGGAGAGTTGTCTCATTGACAATCATACCACATCTTCTTTATTATATTTATATGAGTATATTAAATAAACATGTATATACCAAGCTAAGTCAGTTTATATCTTGTTTTTCGTCTGACTATACAAAAGGCGAGGAGAGCTACTTGATAGATCAGGTTGACTGATAAGCTGTCTATATAAAGTAATGGGACAATGCATGGCATGAAGACATCACCAAATCACCGTATGCAATACTCAAAAAGACATCCAGAGCTTACCATATAGTCATCAACTACCCACCAACAGTCCGTGAGCTTTGGTTGGCTCTTAACTCAAATCCAAGAGCACAGCAAAAAGTCAAAATATTCTATTCAAACTGGGTGACCTGGGAGAAAAACATTGAAATTTTCCAAAGAAACACACACACCCTTCAACTTTTAATAAGGAGATTTGGTATTAATGCAAATGAGTCAACTATCCAACTAAGTTCAAATGTAGTGGATGTAAGCAATTATATATAGGCAACCATATAATCTTCAACAATGAGAAAAAACATACGGTATTGTCGGCTACAATAGTCCATGAATTGAAAAATATGAAACAGTTCAATTGAGAAAAATAACAACCTATTTTAAAACAACATGAATTACGAAAAACACATATAAAAGACATCAACAAACGAAAACCATTGAACTACATGCTCCTGAGTTGGAGCAGGCACATGCAATATATTGTGGCGTTTAACATGCTTGTAAACAGCCGGGACAGTTTTGTTACAGCACAGCATAAGAACAAACTATACAAATCAGTGGAAAAGGGTTTAACGTATAAGATCGATACAAAACAGAAGGAAAAAAAAAGGTCTAACAAAAACACACACCGAATGTGGCAGGGTATTTTTACCTCGTTTTCAAACAATCAAAGTACTGAAGTACTGAACATCGAATGACTGCAAGTTCTTTTGGATTGTCACAAGCACTTGTCTCAGAAAAAAAATCACATCTCTATACTTGAAAGTGAAGTTAATGTACAGATATATTTTTTTTTGAAACTCAGTACACATATTCTATATCATATGATCTTTTTAATTTCAATGCCAAATATAGAGTTCTGACCCTCAATTCCACGGTCCACTAGACATGGAAAATGATAGTGCGAGTGGGGCATTTATGTGGTATGGACACATTCTTATTCAAATCCTTTATTGAAGAAGTCAGTAAATTTACTACAGATAACACTACATTTGTAAATTAGACGAACTAATCTAATCAAAATGTATATCTCTAATTTCGTAATACTTATGTGTATGAGAAAATTAATATTAATAAGATTGTTGAACGAACGCGTTCAATCTTAGGATTTTATTCTTGTCAATTTTTCCGACCGAGCAGAACGAGTCGAAAACAATTAAATAGACGTCTTTCAAGCCAAAGTTAATATGTTTGCTATACACACATATGATTTTATTAAACTTGGTTATCAATTGTTAATCAAAAACAACAATACAGTCCTAAATTATAAAAAATCATGAAATATTTGGTCTAGTAATAAAAAAAATCACACAAAAAACAGTAGTTGTCGTTTGTTGATGTCGTTCTCGCTTCTCGTTTTTTAGCTCACCTGGCCCGAAGTGTCAAGTGAGCTTTTCTTATATCTTGGCGTCCGTCGTCCGTCGTCGTAACTTTTACAAAAATCTTATCCTCTGAAACTACTGAGCCAAATTCAACCAAACTTAGCCACCATCATCATTGGGATATCTAGTATAACAAATGTGTCCGGTGACCTTGCCAACTAACCAAGATGATCGCCATGGATAAAAATAGAACATTGGAGTAAAATGAAGATTTTGGCTTATATCTCAGAAATCAAAGCATTAAGAGCAAATCTGACATGAGTAAAATTGTTTATTAGGTCATTATCTATCGGCCCTGAAATTTTCAGATGCATCAGACAACCTGTTGTTATGTTGCTGCTCCTGAATTGGTAATTTTAAGAAAATTTTGTTTTGGTTATTTTCTTGAATATTATTATAGATAGAGATAAACTGTAAACATAAATAATGTACAGCAAAGTAAGACCTACAAATAAGTCAACATGACGAAAATGGTCAATTGACCCCTCAAGGAGTAATTGCCCTTTATAGTCAATTTTTAACAATTTTCATAATTTTGTACATTTTTACAAAATATTTTCCACTGAAACTACTAGGCTAAGTTCATTATAGATAGAGATAATTGTAAGCATCAACAATGTTTTGTAGAGTAAGATCTACGAACACATCACCATCACCAAAAACACATAGACCAAGGTGAGCGACACAGGTTCTTCAGAGCCTCTAGTTATATATAGAGTTTAGACCTTATGTTTTCCCGTTTGAATGGTTTTACACTAGTCATTTTGGAGGATCCTTATAACTTGCTATTCGGTGTGAGCCAAGGATTCGTGTTGAAGAGGGTACTTTAACCTATAATAGTTTCCTTCTACACACTGTGACTTGGATGGAGAGTTGTCTCATTGGCACTTATACCATGCACATCTTCTTATATCTATATCTTCTTTCGATATTTTTGATTGGGGTCTGGAGCGTGCATGTCAGTTACTGCTAGTAGTTCTTTGTTAATTTATGAATCATATTCGTTTTGTGTAGTTTCTTTTGTTTACTATTTTGTCATCGGACTCGGATTTCTTTTAAACTGAGTTTCTCTGTGCATATTGTTGTGTGTTTGTTTATTCTACATGAGCTAGATAAAATTGTATAGCGGGAGGGTTGAGATCTAACAAAGCATGTTTAGCCCTGCCGTATTTTTGCGCCTGTCCCAAGACAGTAGACTCTGATCTTTGTTAGTTTTTTTATGTTCTTTTTTGTCTAAGTTAAGTTAAGTGTGACGTCCATTTTCACATTACTAGTATATATTTTTATTTAGAGACCAGCTGAAGACTCATTGGTGGCCTTCGGCTGTGCTCTTTGGTTAGGCTGACTGTTGTTTCTTTGACACATTTTTTATTTCCATTCTCAATTTTATTGATTGATCAATTGATTGATCGATTGATTGATTGATTGATTGATTGATTGATTGATTGATTGATTGATTCAGTCATTCATTCATTCATTCATTGATCATTTTACTACAAGCAAAAGGCATGATCATTTGAGAATCCTTTATTTGTATTGTAACTTGTTAATTTCACCAATGAAACTCGACATTAATGTTTGTCTTAATATTAAATTTCTTTGTAAACTCTAAAATTACCGTCTGATTATAATAAGACACGCAAGAATAAAAAAAAATTTTTGGCCTTCAATGTCTCAACCTTTTTTAATGTGCGTATCTTCATTGTTCACTTAGATTTCGATTTTGATATTGTTTTTGCAAGTTTCCATAATATATTTCCGGTAATTGTTCTGCATAAAACCCTATGGGAAAGCACATTAACTAAATTTTCCAAACGTTTATTGGAACCTAATGATTTGGCAAGGTGTTGCAACCTGTAATGTAAAAAGGTTACAGCCGATTGCACTGAGTGTGTAGGCAAAGGTAGCCTATACTTGGTTAGCTTGCTTGTATTATTAGGTTAGGTAAACCACCCTCCTTTAAGAGTAGACTAGTTCGACAAATAACCAATCAATCTGTCTGTAGGACTAGGCTCCTTCTACAGGAGGGTGGTATACCTTACCTAGTTACTTCATACTTCAGCTAACAAACAAGCAATTCAAAGATATTACCTTTGTCTACACACTCAATGTTATCGGCTGTAATGAAAATGCGGAGTTTGTGAGACCAGGCTCAAGCAACCATTCGGTAGCAGTCAGTTTTCAAATATATAAAAACAAATATTGCATAAGACTCAAACGTACTTAAAATGTTTTTATTAATATATAACCACTATATCATCAGTTTTTAAAATATAATTCAGCAGTCAAAGACACTTTTCAATGAATTTTAAAATTTCATTTCTGGTTTATTTAAGAATTGAATGCTTTTTTTTTGGTTACTTCATTGAGGTGTAAAGCGATGACCGAAATACATTTTGTATGAAAAGCGGAAGCGCTTCATTCTGAAAATGTACGCACGGTCAACGCTTTTACAACCCTATGAAGTTACAAAAAGAAGCATTCAATATTTATAATTACATGTTTTAGCTAGGATCATGAAAACACGATGTTTATCAAGTTTTTATTAAATTCACCTTTGCACTTTATTGTGGGACCTCGTGTCATCATGAATAATGATTTTCGTTGTGTAATGTAACACGAGATGTGCAAATTAGCCAATCAGAATAACGAATTATAATGAAACATACATCTTATGTCATTATTAGTTATATAAAGCCAAAATCAAACGCTTTCGATATATTACAATGCGTACTGCCCGCTTTACATTTTAAATAGTCAACACTTGGAGTGTTTATAGAATCGTAAATAATTATGATTTTTTTTAATGATGGCAAAATTGCACTATTGGGTGAAATAGCTTTCCTTATTATCGGCATCCTGTCAAATAGTTCATGAAAAGTAATAATAATTCTGCATTAAAAGAAAAGAAAGTTGCACTCGTGCTTTAACTTTTTTTTGCCACACAAAACTGTTTTTACAAAACATTCTATCTCTGAACTAGTGGATTTCGCTTAAATATGACTGGACAAAAGGTTTATTTTTTTGTATTCAAAGTATGGTGGGCAAGTAAATTATTTATTAGCTTAAAAAAAGATTGATCCGTGCTATAAATTAACTTGTAATTTTGATCAAATAGGCCCTAGATCTCTAGCTTACGTTCTCACCTAGAGCAGATAAAAGTATTGCCGCAGAATTTTTTTATTAACTGTCTGGTAAGGGTTTTTGTAGGGTATACAACCTCAACTTTAGACCTACTTTAGAAAAAAAAACTAAGCAGAACAACACCCTGGATTTTTCTACTGTAGACCCCAGCTACCCAGCTTCCCTTTGCACCTAGTGAGGACAATTTTTATTACATTTTCGGTAAGGATGGGGTTCGGTGTTCGACCCCAACTTTGGACCTATCTTTGAAAAAAAATAAGCTAAACAGCAACCTTGATTTTTTTCTCCAGCAGACATCAGCTACCAAGCTCCCCTTTACACATTGTTCGGACAGATGTATTTCCGTAGACATTTGTTTATTAACTTTTATGTAATGATGGGGTAGGGTGGGTAACTGCGGTCCACTTGAAAAAAATTTAAAGGGACTCCAATGTGGTGTGGTCTATGCAGAACAATTACCGGAAATCTATGGTAGTTTGCAAAATAATAGTCTTTTTTATAATGTGATATGTAAAATGTTGGTAAATAATGAAAGCATGCTTCTGAATTAATAGACATAGACATAAAGAGAAACCATATGATAACCAATAGCAATCTCCCAGAGACAAACTAACGTTCATTAAGGCAACTAGTATGATGGTCTGGATTCGGGGTTCTTAATTTCTGTATTCTGTGATATTTTATGCCATATTTCTCTATTCTTTATACTTTTTGACAATTATTCTCTTATCATTACATGTTAACACCATTATTCTAGGTATTTTATTTATTTCTTGGTCCATTGTCTCTATTATTTATATTTTTTGTCCACTATTCCCAATTCCATAATCCCCCATCAACGACTTCTAGTTAATGTCACCTTATAGTCTTCACAAATAAGCAAAATTAATACCTTATAGGCTCCTAATGACAAACAAATTTAATATCCCAGTTTGAATTGTGAAATTGCGGAAATTTTGAAAATTAAATCAAGCAAAATACATTATCGTCCTCGTAGTTCTAAAAATACTGGCAGATGGATCTTGGTCATCCATTCTAATAATCTTGGATCGACCTTTCTAAACTTAAAAGTAATAAAGTTCACGCATCCATATTGTTTCGATTGCTAAAGACTTTTGCATCCGTCGACATTATCTTCGATTAAAGTAGTATTGATCTGACAACCGTTGTGCGTGTATACTTTAACGACCTTTAAATGAATGACAAATGACAACATTGTCATTTTTTGAATGACAATTAAACTGTGTTGGAAAGATAACATAAATACACTTTCGTTTTTCGTTTTTTGTTTTTGTGAAATCAAAAATGAAAAATGAAAACACTTTCATTTTTCGATTTTAGTTTTTGAGAAATCAAAATTGAAAAATGAAAATACTTTTGTTTTTCGTTTTTTGTTTGTGAAATCAAAAACGAAAAACGAAAACACTTTTGTTTTTCATTTTGGTTTTTAAGAAATCAAAAACGAAAAATGAAAACACTTTCGTTTTTCGTTTTGGTTTTTAAGAAATCAAAAACGAAAAATGAAAACACTTTCGTTTTTCATTTTGGTTTTTATGAAATCAAAAACGAAAAATGAAAACACTTTCGTATTTTGTTTTTTGTTTTTGATATTTCAAAACGAAAAACGAATGGACGCAGATATACACGGACCCTTCTACAACGAAATTTGTTTTACATCCAAAGTTTTAATCAAACGCAATCATTGGTTTAAACGTAGTTTTCAATTTAGATTTGTATGATTATATACAAATTATATATACATGTACTAGAAGACATTTTAAATTATCGATATCTGTATGTTTTTGGTATACCATCTTCTCAAGTCTATATATACAAATTACATATATAAATTCGGCATTTCCTTCTTCTTTATTTTACACGAACAGCATTCTTAATTCATGGTCTCACTTTTTTAAGGAACTCTTTGAATATTTGAATGTCCCTCGGTATTGTTTACCTCTCTTTTGGACAATTTTGAAACCAACATCATAAAACTGCTTCAGAAACTGCTTTTGAGATGCATTCTACGGGAAAAAATAAACTATTGTTATAGAACTTTCAATAACCAGATTAGTTGGTTAACTTTTTGTTTTTGTGGCTTTTTTGTTCGTTTAAGTTATATCTGGACAAACTACTATCATTCCCTACGTTAGAACATTATAAAAATATACATTGTGTTTTGTTTTAGATCGATGACATTGAAATATAAATGTGTTCTAATGAGCTTTTTTAGGTCGTAGTCCTGTTAAGAGTTTGTCGAATTTGTAGATTATAAATTTCTATTTAAATATCTTGCTTTTTATCTATTTAAAGTAGGTAATGTACTTATTTGAAGGTTTTTATTATATGTTTAGAGAAGAGTTAACATTGTGAAAATGGACATAGAGTTCTCAGAATGGACCTCTCTCCCAATTATTATCAAAACCGGAGCTCTAAGAAATACCAAACAGTTGTTAGTAGAATTCCATGGATCATCAGTGTCAGTGGAAAATTTGCAAACCCTTAGAAACATATATAATGAAGGCTTCAGAAATTATTGGTATCATAAAAATCCTAGACAAGGAAATTTACTGCAAGGGAGATTTGTCCAGAACTCTACATGTTAGGAAGTATATTTTCTTCGCATATAATGTTGTACTATTATAATCTTACTATAATATATGTATCTAAAGTATAATTTAAGAACCCGAACATTTCAGATAGTTTTCACACATTTTATTGAAAACAACTCGAAGTAATCTAGCATATGTTGATGTCATCGATGTTAGAAATATCTAAGTTTTAGACAACACACTAAATCTGTACAATCGAGCGTGCATTAGTTATCTTTTTTCTTTTTTTAAATAATCATAACAGGTTATGAGTCAATTGAACCAATGCGGTTTTGTGAACAGGTTTGCTACTGAAAAGACCTAAGTGTGCTTGTCTTCCATTTTTGCTATGCGCTTTGTCTATATAATCTGTTTATGTTTCTTTGTTACATATATGACGTGGCCCTGTTCTTATACATCTCGTCATTATGTTATTGTACTATGGTAAATTTGTGTAATTTTGTCTTTAATATTTGCTAATATGCTTGGTCTGTATGCCATTTTGTGCTTTTTGTTACATATTTGTATGGTGTTTGTTTTTAGTGATTAAGATTATAACACAATGTCGAAAGCTATATTTTTGACGTTTTTGCCTATCGAATCAATTTGTTTTGTTCGCGCATCGTTGTCAGTATATTGGAATTTGATGCGACTGTTGAACAAGTGACAGGTTTAAATAGCTATAAACCCAGGTTCAGTACACCATCATCTACACACACAAAATGTCTGTGCCAAGTCAGGAATATGACAGTTGTTATCCGTTCGTTTGGTGTGTTTAAGCTTTTATTTTTGCTGTTTGGACTTTCCGTTTTGAGTTTTCCTCAGGGTTCAGTATTTTTGCGATTTTAATTTATGATAGATTGCTGTTTTAAGACTTTTCATATTATATCTGATCGAGAGTTAAACGGTATTCAATAATCGCATTGTTCTCTTTCCCATTAACAATTTCATTTTTGTATCTTATATTTTTACATGCATTAACTTATAGCTATAACAATTCACACTTGTAAATCTACATTTATACCTGCAACTGTCATAAAATAATGGACAGATTGTTTTTATTTAATACGCCAGACGCGTGTTTCGTCTTCATATTAAGCATGTTAAGTATTGACAAAACTATATCAAGTCAATACGAAACCATATCATGTTATATCGAAATATCATTGTGTAATGACTATTCCATATTGAGTTATGCCAAAACCATATAATGTAAATAAAAACTATCATCAACTAATAATAGAACAACATAACGTAATATCAGAGTTCCACATAAGACAGCTGTGGCGTACCATATATATGTGTTCGAATGCGTTAAAGACTAATTGTCTTAAATATTACTTTACCATTGTTATGTTAATTTTAAGCATCGTTTTATAAAAAAGTGATTATCTATTTTCATCTAACTTTGTCACGAGCTTTGACGTTTTGAAGACTGTCCTTGAAATTGAAAACATCCTATCATTTGCAATTTCCTTTAAATAAACCTGTTTTACGTGCCTACATTTCTTAGTAAATATTATTATCAAAATTAACCTGGATGCAAGCGTGCCGTCATATTAGGTAGAATAAATGTACAGTTAATTACCCAATGAGGATGTCTTGCTTTATTGCTTGATTTTCTCGAAATAACTACTGATGGTAGGTTGAATACCAAAATTTATGACAGACGCGATGATTTTAATTTTCCTAAAGTCAATTTTCCATTTCTGTGTAGCAACATCCCAGCGGCACCAACATATGGAGTATATGTGTCTCAGTTGATACGTTGCTCTAGAGCTAGTTCAAAGTACGTTGATTTTGTTGAACGAGGAATACTGCTTTCTCAAAAGATGCTAAGTCAGGGCTATGAATCAATCAAATTAAGGTCATCACTCAAGAAATGTTACGGTCGCCATCATGAGCTGATTGGCCATTATGACAAAAGTGTGTCAGAAATCATATCTGATATTCTTCCTCAGTCATAATATCCTTCCATCATTACCGAACTGAACAAAGAAATAACATGACGGGTGCCGTATACGGTGCAGGAAATGCTTACCCTTCCGGAGCACCTGATTTCACTCCCGGTTTTTAGTGGAGTTCGTGTTGTTTCTTATTTATCATTTATAACTGTTGATGTTAATGTCCTTTGTTTTTTAGTCTTTGTTGACTCCTTGGTTTTGATTGTTATTGTCTTTGTCTAACAGTTATTTGAGTATACCTATTTAAAAAGTCGCCGACATATTTGCTTCGAATGTTGTGAGATTATTCTACAAGTTTGGAAATTCCACTGAAATTATTAATAAAAAATTGTGAATAATTGTTTATTAATGAAGTAAGTAAGCAATGTACAAAAAAACAGTGTGCAATACATTTATTCAGGTTCATTAAATTTTTATACAAAAATAAGCAGTAAGCGCGAATGCAGCTATATGTGTTCGTATGCGTTTACGACTAATTGTCTGAAATATGAAGTTTCCAATGTTATGTTCTATGAAAGCATCTTTCTATGACATTGCTCATGTTGTGGTTTTTAAAAAAATCATCAGTTTTAATTTTTTAACACTCTTTTCATAATTGTATTCGCAAAGGCTGTTGTAAGTGCCTTTTCGTTTTTAGTTAATATTTTCAGAAAAAAATTAACAACAAAACACAGTGCTGTTAAATAAGATTACATAAATGAACAGTTGATTATCTTGATCTTGATGTTTTGCTTTTTTTCTAACAGTCATTCAAAATTCGTATAACCTGTCTAAAAAGTCTCCAAAATATTTGCTTCTAATGTTGTGAGATTATTTCACAAGTTCGGATATTATCGTGAACTTAATAATAACTAATTGTCAATTAATATATATTAATGGAGTAAGTAATCAGTGTACACCAAATTTGTTTAAGTTCATGGTGATTTTTTACAAAAACAATCACTATGCTCGAATGCCGACATATATGTTCGAATTCGTTTACGACTAATTGTCAGAAATATTACTTTTCCAATGGTATGTTCATTTAAATCATCGTTTTATTAAAGTGCCTATTTATTTTCGGGCAAACTTTGTCACCAGTTTTGACATTTTGAAGACTGTCTTTGCGATTTAAAAACCTCATATTACTTGCAATGTCTTCTAAATAAAGCTGTTTTACATACATACTTTGTGGAGTAATTATATTACTAAAATTAAACAACATGCAAGATTGTCGTTAATAGGTAGAATATATGTTAATTGGATATCTTGATTTTGATGTATTGTTTTTTTTTCTACCAGTTATTTAAAGATACTTGTTTGAAAAAGTTGCGGAAATGATTTATTCGGATTTTAAGAGATTATTCCACAGTTCGGAAATTCTCCTTAAACTAATAATAACAATATAGACAATAATTGTGTATATAAATATACAAAAGAAAACAGTGTACACACATTTTTTTTAAGTTCATTTATTTTTCACAAAAAAATCAGATAACTCGAATGCAGATATATGTGTTCGAATGCATTAACGACTTATTGTCTGAATTGTTAAGTTACCATTGCTATGTGTATTGAAAGCATCTTTTGATATTAGTGGTTATTTGTGTTTTTGCATACTATGTCACTAGCTTTGAAGACTCACCTTACAATAGAAAAACGTCATTTTATTCGCAATTGCTTATGGATCAGCCTGTCTTACATGGCTACTTTGTTTGGGTCAATATGTTTAGAAAAATTAAACCACTTTACACGGTGCCGTGATATAAGATAACATAAATGTACAATTAAATATCTTGATCTTGATGTTTTTCTTTTTTTCTAACAGTCATTCCAATATACCTCTGTTAGAAAAGTCGCTGAAATGTTTGCTTCTATTGTTGTGAGATTTTTCCAAAACGTTGTGAAATAAATAGGAACAAATAGTCAATAATTGTATATTACTGAAATAGTAATCAGTGTACACTAAATTTGTTTAAGTTGTGAAGTCATTATTAGGTAAGATATACTACCCTCCTTTCGAAGTAGCTTAGTCATACATACAGATAGATAGGTTATCTGTCGGACTTGTCTTCTGTTAAAGAAGGGTAGTTTACCTAACCTAATAATGACTGCATGGTTCAGCTAGAAAGCAAGCTAACCAAAGATATTACCTTTACCTACACACTCAATGCAATCAGTTGTAATAAAAGAACAAAGTTTCAATTTGCTCCGCGTTGCACGTAGTTTGTCCAACAAAGGGCAATAACCAACTTTCTTTTTAAACTTTTACAAATATACTAGAGAAATGACGGATTGACATCACATTTGAAATAAAATCAATAGTTCCAAAATTGCATTATTTTTTTAAAAATGAAGTTGATAGGCACTGATTTCGGACGTGTCCTTACAAAATAATTTTTATAAAAATCTGGCAAGAATTGCACTATTGAAAAATCTAATAAACCGAAAGGACAGACAGAGGAACGGACGTGCGATATTTTATGTACCCTGCAACGCGCCGTACGGTGGACAAATATATAAGCTTTATTTTAGTGAAGCCAAGGTGGTCGAGCGGTCTAGCGCGCCGGAAACAGTGCAGGCGATTTGGTGTCACGATATCTCAGTAGCATGAGTTCGAATCCCGGCAAGGGAATAACAAAAAATTTGCATACCAATGGCATAGCACAATTATAACACTTTTAACCAACAAAAGAGACCCTGGTTAGTGGTGTAAATCTGGTTTTGTCTATATCAGGAGACCCTGGTTAGTGGTGTAAATCTGGTTTGGTCTATATCAATACCAAATGTAAGTTATCATTTCTCGTTATCATTGAAAAATGATTTGAAAGTCTTAGTAGCATCAAGAGCATCAGATCTATCACGATCCTTTTCACAATTCTTTTTAAAAAAGCGGTACTTGATCTGTCGCGATCTGAAATTTTTCTGATTATGCTTTCACAAATTAACTTTGATAACCATTTTATTTTTTCAAATGAAATGACCATTTTGAAGGAAAGTATTTTAGCTATTCGAGTTACGAAAAAAATCATGTTTGTTTACATTTTTGATGTCATTGAAATATCCAGGAGCAATCTGGCTTCTGTAGTTTTGTAGTTTGTAAACACGATGTACTTTTAAACCGGATTTTCTCACATTCTGATCATAATGTTGAACCATTTTGACAGACAGTTTTATTTCATTGTAAATTTGTCCGTGTAATTAATTAAATCGATAAAATTGAATTCTCAATCAAATACCATAGCTTTCATGATCCAATCACGATCCAATCGCAATACTTGATCAACGTTAGGTATTCTTTTACGATCATTTATCTCGATAGACCGAATGACACATGTGATTAATATCTTGATACATACTTGTATTTTTTGTAAGACTTGATTTGCCTTGCATGTGCTATTTTGTAGGCTGTGAATGAGAAAAAAGACAAAAAACATATATAAATATGTACGTACGTGACAATTAGTTTATTCAAAATAAAAATATGACATAACAATACAACAAATCCGAAGACATCTACAATAATCTAAAACAAAATCTTTTGTCTTAAGGTAGATCATAAGTAAATATTTTTTGAGACAGAATTTTCCTATACTTAGCCAAAATGAAGATTTTACTATGCTCGTTTCAAAAATATAATAAAAAGTATGGGTCACCGTGCTATTTTTCAAGCTATGAGTCGTTGAAAATTGCCTAAATTTGGTTAGATTGTTCATGGAAAAACACATTTGTGTGCATAAAGAAAAATCTATGAGATAGAATGTTGAAATAAATTGTGAAAAGATAGTTTTTGTAATATATTTTAAGAAAATAAAAAGAAAAAATGGTGTCACCGAACTTGTTTTCTTGCTACAAGTAAAAAGAAAAAATTTCCCTATCAGTTCAGTATAATTTTTTTTACTAAAAGAGTTCTTCCCTTAAATGGCCCATTTGAAAAAAATGATTCTAAAAGCCAAAAAAATGATATTTGTTTAAATATTTTGAATTATACAATAAATTACCAAGTTTTCTTTATATTATTAAACAGTCTAACCTTTAAATTGCAAAATCTGTTTCCAAATTTGCAGATTTAGACAAATAACTAGACCGATTTTTTACTGTGATTGTACAATCCAAGATGGCGGTATACCATGTATCCCTTAAGGTTTCACTTACAGCAGTTTGACAAACTACGCCTGTTTTGGGGAGATATATCATGTTTATAGATAGTTCATTTTGCTTAAGGATTTTCTCATTCAAGGCATAGATTACCTTAGCCGTATTTGGCACAACGTTTTGGAATTTTGGATCCTCAATGCTCTTCAACTTTGTACTTGTTTGGCTTTATAAATAATTTGATATGAGCGTCACTGATGAGTCTTATGTAGACGAAACGCGCGTCTGACGTACTAAGTTATAATCCTGGTACCTTTGATAACTATTTACACCACTGGGTCGATGCCACTGCTGGTGGACGTTTCGTCCCCAGGGGTATCACCAGCCAATGCCAGTAGTCAACATTTCGGGGGTGACCTGAATATCAATAACGTTGTCATTTTTATAAATTTCCTGTTTACAAAACTTTGAATATTTCGAAAAACTAAGGATTTTCTTATCCCAGGCAAAGATTACCTTAGCCGTATTAGACACAACGTTTTGAATTTTGGATCCTCAATGCTCTTCAAATTTGTACTTGTTTGGCTTTATAAATATTTTGATATGAGCGTCACTGATGAGTCTTATGTAGACGAAACGCGCGTTTGGCGTACTAAATTATAATCCTGGTACCTTTGATAACTATTTACGTACTGGTTCCAAGGTATGATCTTTATGTTTCATCTCATTACTTGGGAATGTTCATGGTGTAGATACACATGCATAGCAGCGATATTGAATTCTGTTGAAAACCTAAAGTGAAGGAAGAGGTATTACAGAATTAAGTACAAGTTTAAGGTGTAGAAGGTCGAGGTATTTAAATAATCAAAATATTCCACACAGTCCCATGTTTTTACCTTTTGATTCAACAATAGTGCTTCCATTACAGGATATATATTTGTTTTTACGCAACTTCATAGTTAAGTTGCAGAGTTTTAGCCGTTAAGGTAATTCTAGTTAAAAATTGCAATGTTTAATTGTGACAAAACTGCAACCTATACACATACAATAATTTTGTAAGGCTTAGTATTTGGGAATTTGTTTTCCCATTTTTAGAAAAACTTTCATGAACGACTTAAGGTGGTATGGAAGCCTAAATTGAAAATTAAGGAAGGTGTTCATACTTTGCAAATTCGAAGTATCTATTGACATATGTTTCAACAAAATATGTTTCTCGCCTTTTTTGAATATTTGATTGAGTAAGTAAACCAGAGGAACAGTCAAGCTCATAGATCGAAAATAAACTGCCAACGCCATGGCTAACGGAAAAATACAAACAGACACACAATATTACACAAATCATATTATAGAAAACTAAAGAATAAGCAACAGGACTTCATCAATACATGGAGATCCTGTTTAAAAGTGGACTAATGATCAAATCACTATTGACATTTTGTTTTTGGCACAATGACAATTTCAAAGTTATCCACATGAGTATGTGGTGTGGTTACTATGCTATTATTTTTGTATCCAGTCACTGTGTGAGTTGTAAATCTGTTTGTTTAACATAATTGATGACTTTAAATTTTGAAATCATTCAAAAACAATTTAACCTGTTTTTCAAAGCTATTATCATATAAACAAACACAGTTAATATAGACAGCCCATGGCAGATACTTTGACAGTTTAACTTAATGTTGTAAGATATTTACTATATGTTTCAATACTTGGGCATTGTTTATGTTGAATATGTAATCACCCATGCAGATTAATGCATTTTATAATAAACTGAAAAAAAAACGTCTTAAAAAAAATGTCATGTCTCAAGACATGAACAATATCAAACAAGCTCCGCTGTTCCGTGTGGATACTAATTTTGTTTTATACTTTCTAGGGTTAAATGCTAATAGATATAAATAATCCCTGGCCTACCTCCGACCGGCAGTTAAGCCTTTTTTAAAGTTGAGCATCCGCTCGCTGTGCACGATGTTCAATTTTGTAGCTATGTCCGACCAGAAGGATATAAATCCGATGCCACAAGTGTAGAGATTGCCATGCTCATTGTACGTAGAAAACTTGGAACACCAGTTACTAATAAAGTCGTGTAAATTGCAATATGCACAAAAACAAACGTTTAAGACAATTATTCATATCTTTTCAAATAGATATGTAAAACTTTTAAACGTTTTCAACACCCCAAACGTGTCCTTATCACCAAACGTGTCTATTCTCCCTAAACGTGTCCGTATTATTTATTATTTCCCAAGCGTGTCCGAGTGCATAACCTCCTAACATGTCCGATAATGTTTTATTGCCAAAACGTGTCCTCTGTTAAACGTTTTTAACGCTAATACATGTATGTTTTTAGTGACATAAATACATGTAACTTTAACTGCAATTCTTTGATGGTGGAAGCAGTTGATAAAATAGTCATTTATGATTATCAGTTTGTCCAATGCCGATCATTTGTTATTATCATTATTGCAAATTTGATATGTAACATATGAATTAAGTTTTGTCTGCAAAGCTCACTGCCCAGTTGATAGTATTTTTGAAAATGCTCATTTAGAGCATAGAAAATATTCTAGTACTGTTGAAATAATCGTTTACTCTGTTAATTTTATGTTCCAATAAACTCCGATGATGCCTTTTCGATTAACCCGAATATTGTAGTGCGGGCTTTTAGCAGTTTCACTTCACTTTTTCCACAGTTCTGGTATTTTAAATGCTCTTCCAGATATAGACTGGTTATCAGTTTTTTTTACTAAATTTTAGGTGTCGAGCATCATTTAAGACACACGAACAAGAGACTTGACGTCCAGTGCCAAATATTTCATGAATTATTTGAACGACACCATTTCAACAATAAAAAACTATAGATAGGTTCTATTATCATCACGGGAATTTATGATTGGGCCTAAATTTTTACGTTATGTGGGATAACAACTAGTTGGGATAACATTGATATAACTAATATCTAATAAATCTCATAGCGAGTAAAGACCTTTTTTATGACTTCAGTAAGAAACTACTTCAATCTCCGTTGTGGAAAGAATAAAACAAAAATTGCCTCCAAAATACAACTGATGGCACCATGAAAGAGTACTACTATACAAATTTAAGGTTGAAATGCGCAGAGAATAAAATATTCTCCCTCCACAAGATGTCTGATTTAATATCTACAAGTCAATTGAACATAGCTGCTTACATTTACATACAACATAGACGAACGGACGACTACCCCAGTTTTACCAAGGCTATACCGCCGGTTTAAGAAAAAAAACCAATAGTAATTTATTTCTATTTTATAATGAAATTGGGAAAAGAGTGTATACGTTATGTAAAATCAATTACAAAATAACATACGTATTTATGATATGGAAATGAATGACAGTTTATTCAAAAGAAAAGAAACTAAAGATTGATATGAACATGTTTGGGAGATCGGGCACGTTTGGGTGTTCATTAAAACAATGAACACGTTTTGGCGTTTATACAAATGACACAACATGACACCCTTTTACATGAAGACTTGTCTTGCAGTTCATTAACATTATGTAAACAATTTACCGGAGTCGGACACGTTTAGAGGGCAGGACACGAGTGTTGCATATATACTAAAAAAATTGAGATTTGATTCATCGTGTATGTAAACTTCGCTGGAAATTATAGTTGTTAATTAATGTATCATACATTCTACTGTGTAGAATTGTTGCATAAGCACTCAAACCACATCTTCTTTTTCAAACAGTAAAGGTTTAACTGTAATGTTTTTTCATAAATGATGGTACTTAGATGACCGCGTATGACAATTCTGAGATATAAATCTTAAAGTTAGAATTATAAAGCTGTGTGTGATGTTTCTTTGTTTCTATATATTTAACGAAACCAACTAGAAAAGTTTCGATTGCCTATGGAAAAAAACATCGTCAATATATCTGAAATGTGAAATTAAGTGATGTGGCTGCTATGACTTTTTGTTGTGCCAGTATCTAAAATAACATCGACTTATATGAATATAAAAAGAGGTCAGAGATTGATTGATTAATTGGTGTTTCCTTACGCCACAACAGTGAAAACAGGCTATATCGCGGCGAGAGCTTATTCAATTATTTTTACATTTCTAAGTATTCTTTTTTTAATCCAGACGATATATCGTTCAGGATACTTAAACTCAAGTCGAATGCAAAATTGCTTATTTACAAATAAAAATGAACACTAAGATAACGTGATCAACATCAAAATCATTTATTCTTGATACAAAAAGTTTATATTAAATTGAACATACATATTATTGACATTGAAATGCTTCCTAAGAATATCAGCAAAGTCAATGCAATTGATTTAAACTTGTTGTTTGTTTTAAAATAGTATAAGTTCATTTGCAAGGTATACATTGTGATCCATCTTCATTTTGTAGACGATATTCATGTGTTATGCAAGTATGACCAATACTGCATCTAGAAATAACACAGACCGTGTCTGATCATGAACTAATAAAATGTTTAGTTTATGGCTAATGGCTAATTTAACTTAATACATATTTAATTTCATATAATTTATTATCATCCTTTTTCACTACATTTATTTTTCAATATATTACAATTATATTCTTTCATAAAAGATATTAAATCAGATGGACAAAGGGTCATCAAGGGCAATTTTTGTTCTACAACCGTATTTCAAATAATTGCAATACAACTTGGTTACCAGAGAAAAATTATTTGTTTGTGAAGAAAATATGAATTTTCATTACAAATACAACTTGTGAATTATCGGGTTTATCGGTTTATTATGTTCTATAGCTTATCAGCATGCATATATGAACGTCAGACAGGAGAGGCGCACAGTTTGATGCACACATATGCTGCCAATAAGAAACACCAGCATACTGATCCGTTATTCCTTGTTTTACGGTTTTTCAAAACTTTGAATTTTTCAGAAACTAATAATTTCCGAACCAGGAAAATTTTTTCTCACTTGTTTTTGAAAACTTGTATTGCTTTTGATTCTAGCATCACTGATTAGCAACCGAAAAAGCTTAGTATAACATTTTACTACAGAGGTTAAAACTTGAGGAATAGTTTCTAATTAGTAATTTTTTTTATTTTCGTCCACTCATTTTTCAATTTGAATTTAGGCATATTCATTGATATATTCATAAAGGTTCGAAAAAATAAAAAGATCCTTCTGAATAACTTATTAAAATCCATTAAAGACAGAATTTCAATTGGATTTATTTAATGCATATCAAACATTTCTTATTTTGGTGTCAGTAAATCGTAGGTGATTAGTCTATGTTGTTGCAAAAATCAAGCGTGTCCTTCCACGAAATACAAAAATATAGAGTTGATTAAGTGTTTATGGGGGATTTATTTTTCTGTTGATAAAAGGCATCAAGCTATATGGTATTTTAATTGATGATGTTTTACAGCAAGTAGATACATGTATCTTTAATATACAATCGTCATGTAAGTATCATAATGATGTTATGTGGATACGTGTTTTTGAGCTAAAGTTTCGTGTAATATTTAACAATTGACAAATTCGAATTCGTAATACTTTAATACGGAAATAATGTTGACGAGTTAAAGCCATCCGTCAATTAGTAAGTCACATTATTCTTAGTCCGATGAAGATTTGCAAACATACGTACATTTTGAATATTATATACAAAATAATTTATAATTAGTATTGTAGGTAGGTGGTTTAACGGTTTGTATACAAAAGACCGATACCTTTATCGTAAAAGATTAGCAAATGGTTTAACAAAAACCCTTGAATAAAACAGTATCCCATTTTCATTACAGTACAGTATAACTTTTATGTAGTCTTCAAAATTTGGCTAAATTTGGGTAAGATATTAAAGAGTTATCTGCAATATGTTGACCTTTGGCTTTTTTCAGTTTGTGGTTTACATGTATCAAAAAAGAAGAATAACAAACTACATAGAAAATAAAACGAAAATGTCTTTATCATGTGTTAAATTCAAAAGCCAAAACACATCAAATGAATGGACATTAACTGTCAAATTCCTGACGTGCTTCTGTAGGCATTAGTGGTACATAACAGTAGGTGCTACAAGTAGAACGTGACCTGCTAACCCTTCCGAACCACAAGCGGTCAACAACATACTGTTGCTTGGTTCGTGTTCTTCAGTCTTGATTTATATGTTATTTTAATTCTTCAAAGCCTGACATTTGGCATTGACACTAATGGCCGATGAAATTGACAAAGGCTTTATAATAATATTAAGAACCTTCTTTTATTCGTCAATAGAGGAAAACAGTTATTTGTTGATAAAAGTTAAGTATAGAATCTTAAATATGTCACAGGATTTGTACCAAGCTAATACAACAATACATATGTGGTACGTTGATTGTTACTAAATATATTTGTGAAAATATTAACTGAACTTTTGCAATATTTGGAGCTTTATGAAATCCCCATGTCTTACTACCATAACATAAAATACTACTAAGATGTATATAAAACAAAGTCGAGTACTCTGAAAACATTCAAACATAAGAATGCTGCTTTTGATTTCAAGGCAAATACCACTTTGTACATTGTTCTGCTAAATGTTTCTTAGTTCCCAAAAACATTACTGATATAAGTCAACTGTGAACCTACGTAAAACAAAATCATCAACAATGTCATTAACATAACCATCAAATAACTATCATGTTTCTTTTTAACTTCACATAACAATCTTTTTTCTTAATGACACAACTTTAGTCATTTATTAGAGTACAGTAACTATGTATCTAACACACTTGTTTTGTACCTTTAACAGAATCAGAAACCAACCATATCATCGGCATACATAAGGGAAAAAAAAGACAACCCATGTACTCCGGAAGGAACCACCACTTAGAAACTAAATTTCAAGACTATTCACATACAATGAAATAAGTAGCGGATTAAGTACTTCCCCCCTTTGAACCTAAGATACCTTTTTTCCTTTAAGTCAGCTCTACAGTCCGTACCCCTGTATTTTTCATAAGGTTTCTTAAAATCTGTCAAAAATATTGAAACAAAAATGTAAAGTTAGGAAATAGCTGTAAAAACGCAGAATAATCTGTAACTACATCATGTACCTATAAAATATAAGTGATTACAGATATTTACTAAATTGTCTAGTAATTTCATGTAAGTCCTAATTTCAACCATTTACTGTAACATATACATTTGTATTTCAACGAATGCTCTTTACGTTTGAACTTAGTTTTGTTATCCGGAAACCATGGCGTTGTCTGTTCGACTTATGAGTTTGACTGTTCCTCTGGTGTCTATCTCCTATCTCAAAAAACTGTTGTGTGTATCTCAAGACGATGGAACTATCATTAATTTAAGCCCCTTTTGTTCCTAAGGGAATCACGTTTTTGTACATACACACCGGCGAAAAAGATTTGATAAATTGTATAGCAGAACTCATAGCAATAACAATTGAACATCACACATATGTACACAACAAACACAAATAACAACTGATACATATATATATATTGACTCTGGTGAACACAATTTTAAATCTGGTATCTATATTTGAGTAAAATATAATATAATGCAAACACAATATTACACTACACAGGTAAAACTTTATAGTTTATTGTTTATATGTTGTATCCATACACATAAATCTTAATTCTAAGGTAGATATCAAATCATAAACATTTAACTTTTACCACAAAGACAATTCAAGAATTATTCGTTTAAGATTAAGTTTGTTCTTACCATACGTAGCGTCGTATGTCTGCTTATATTGGGAAGTTAATTGTTGACGCCACATTATGATATGTTTGAACACATTCAGAAATCAGTTTACATTTTTTTTCTATATAAACAATTACCAATAATTTCAAATATAATACTCCGAATACAAACATGCTTACACTTCATTATAGTATTCGAAGGCATTTATTGTATGTCTCCATGATGTACACAAAATCCACCATGCAGAAAAGTGAAATACTATTATTTAAAGTCTTAAGCACTTAGGTCAAAATGTATAATACGCCTTAAATTGAGGTATTAAAAACTTAAATTAATAGTATAGTGCATTCATTAAAAACCTCTGGTCAGTGATATTGGACATGTTGCAATAATTATTAAGTGAATGAATTTAACCAATCGTGCTGATTGGAGGAGCGGATCAACATAGAATAGAGGGGTAAACACAATGGAGTTAACTAATGTATACAACGAATTAAATGTTCATATAGCTTTTTATCTGCAACAAAAAGAAGAATGTTTGCTTCGAGAAGCCGCATCACAAAAGCCTTTGCGGTATGTGCTACATGTAAAATCCGTGAAAATGAATATCATGTCATACTATGAAAATTTAACACCATATGTGAGATAGATTGAACTTTGAAACGACCTCCATCTTCTATACCAAAGTTTACGATATGGGCAGTGGAATTAGGGAAAAAATTACCATTTCATCATATATGAAATGCAGTCAACAACTTCATCTAATTTGAGACCTTTACATAAAAGTTGTCAGGCGTACTGATGAATAATCGCATTTTGTACACTAAATCACATTATGAAAATGAAGGTAAGTTTTTTTCATAAAAAGCTACTAGGCACAATCAAATTCAGTTAATTGTAGATTAACAATTCATATAAATAGTAGCAATATTTTGTATTTTAAAATGTATTCCTGGTATAGGAAAGGTGTACTCATTTTAGTATCAATCATAATCTTTGTTGTCATCAGAATTTTAAAAAGCGCAGTGATTAATTTATAGGCTTACTAACCTTACTCCTCCTAAAAATATCCAGTATTTTAATTTGAAAGTCAATATGAAACAAAAATAATTTAGTTTTCAAATGTTTGAGGTGAAGCTTAAAGAATAAGGGCGAGCGAGTAACATACAATAATAGGTTTGACAATATTGATCAAAACAAGATTATATAAAACTTGATTTACCAATTATACTTTGACATTTTATTTATTTATCAAGTGCTAAAATGTTAACATGACGGCTGTCTTGCAAGAAGCAGGACCTTTGTTTCCTTCATGTATTTATCTCAAGGTTTTTGGGTTTTCAGCTGTTCATTGATGTGTGTACATTTTATTACTTGTTTATTTGCTGTCGACAACAAAGCAGGTGATGTAAAAAATAGTTCAACTATTTAAAATCCCCATACCACCCAAATGATAAAATTGAAAATGGAAATGGGGAATGTGTCAAAGAGACAACAACCCGATCATAGAACAGACAACAGCAGAAGGTTACTGACATATCTTCAATGCAGCGAGAAATTCCCGCACCCGGACGCGTCCCTCAGTTGGCCCATAAACAAATATATATACTACTTCGATGATAATGAACGTCATACTAAACTCCAAATTGTACACAAGAAACTAAATTTAAAAATAATACAAGACTAACAAAGGCCAGAGGCTCCTGACTTGGGACAGGCGCAACAATGCGACGGGGTTAAAATTGTTTAAGAGATCTCAACCCTCTCCTGAACCTTTGATAAATATTCCTAAAGTAATGAACTAGAGAAGTTCTCGCTCGGACACACACTTCATAATCTGGTATATTATAGAATAGTTTCTGCTGTTTTTGTTTTATGTTTTCAGGCACTTGTTTGCTGTAATTGGTTGTAATAGTATGGTCACCAGTATCCAAGCAGTTAATTCATGGTATTGCACCAATACAGGATAGTGTTGTATACATTTGCGTTTCTTTGATTCGAACATTTCCTTTATCAAGCACTTTATTTACATAGGAACTATTGTGATTCAGGCATATAATAAGATAAGTAGAATGTTGTTTTAAATACGATGAATTCCCCTTTTGAGTTAAAAAGTTTTTCTTTTTTCTTTTCTACATCAGTAAAATGACCAAGAAAATCAAAACTACAAACGCAAAATTGGAACAACTGGCTCGTGTCCTAATGAAGAGAAATAGAGTAACGTAAATGGTTTGCAAAAGTTCGTATATTTCATTAAAGAGATGTCCAATAAAATCGACTGGTCGAACTGACATTTTGGGACTGGTTATTATAATTTTTTGCATTTCGATTAAATACGTTAAAACAAATTATTCAACGACTTTTTTTAGATCACACACTGGAATATTCGTCCAAATAGATTAATTTGAACATGATGAAAAATGATAAACAAAAATTCTTTTTTTTAACACGTGGTTCTCTAGATTTCCGCCTACATCTTTTAAAATTGACAAAAGATCACGTTTAAACACACGTATCCGTAATCTATCATACGATCGATTTGAGTTATTTTTCATAGTTTTATTATGACAATTATTCTTCAAAATACCTGTCGCCCCATAATGTTTATTAAGTCTTTCCACTTTTCTGTGGAAAGACTTATTGTTTTTCTTCTGATTATTATTATTTTTTTTTTTTCCGCCAAATTTTGTTCTTGCGATAAATGTTTGTTTCGCAATGTGTCGCTTAGATATTTCTCATCTGGTATCGTATAGTTTATGCGCTTTTAAATTTCACCCTGCTAAGTCGAACTATTTTCTTTGTAAGAGTTATCTCCCTATTTACTGTTTATGATCTGTGTGCATCTCCTTCGTAACAAAAAAAGATAGCGACAAAATTTCTTTTATAAATTGTTCGTTACATCCTCAGGAATTTTTGGCTCATTTGGATCGAAGCGATTCGATGAAATTTTATAGGAGTTATCTACCTTTACAAAATAAATTTGTCGGTATGTTTTTTTAACTCATAAACAGTTAACCGTATAACCCTGGAATTTTTTTATTTGAGGCCCCTAGGTCCTAACTTAGAAAATGAGGTCAAGGTCAAAGGTCAAGGTCAAGTTCTCATTTGTGACTTTTGCTTGTTTTTGCATTTTCTCCAACACTGTGAGAGATACATATAAAAGAACAAGTTCAAAATGTCTGCTTAATTGTAATGAAGATATGCTACATTTAGTCTTATACAATTAAATGGCATCTTAAAGGAGTTGGTGCCCCTGAAATGTCTTGATATGAGGTTATTTGATTATAACTACAATTAAGTTCATTATAAAGACATTTGACCTTATACAAAAGGTTAAGTGACAAATGACCTTGAAAAATGGCTACCGGAAGTGACCTTGAGAAAACCGGAAGTAGGTTTTTTTGCAATTTTTTCACATAAAAGAACTCAGAATCCATATATTTTGTCATATAGATACAGAAACTGATTACTGAAGACTAAAAATGACTTCCAACAAACCGGAAGTGGTCAATTATCTCCCATTCTACATACAAAAGTATATAGAAACTATATATTTTCGGAATCAGTGTGAAAGAAGCTGTCATATGAGACCGGAAGTGACATTCATTTCACCGGAAGTAGCATGTTATCTCCCTTATATCACTCATTAATATAATTAAACCATTATACATCGCATCAGTATGAAGAAACTACCTTCTTATCCAAATTTCTTTGCTGTGGAAAGACTTTCAATTGTTCTCTGAACAATTGGTTTTTAATTTTATATAGTGTTTTTTATTTGGTATCCGATGTTCCTTCTGTATTTATCTACAATATATCTTATTTTTATTTTTTTGTCGGAAAATCAGTTTTAAAATTTTATATTTTTGACAATTTCAGTAATGTCAAAATTAAGAAATAATTCATGGGGCTTGAATATATCATGATTTTGCCACGGGTAGGCCCTTTATGTCATATATTTTATCATGATCAATAGCTAGGGGTAAACAATTGACATGAAGGTACAACCCATAAAAAATCACGATGTATGCAAGCCCCCATGATAAGTGGATAAATTTAAATGATAATTTACGTATATGTCTTAAATGTATATAAAAAAAGACTTGTACCACATTTTAGCATCTTTTGTAAAATTTTCTTTGTTGTGATGATTTTCGGTTTCACAAACGTGTATTTTCCCTTAAAATGCTTATATACTTACATCATCTTTCTATGACGTCGGGTACCTCATTCATAAAACAACTTATCCCCGGCTTAGTATATATCTAGGATTTTGATTGGTAAACGCACGTCGTTACAAAACCCATAGTCCCTGGGTGTTACTAACCCATATTAAGAAGATTAAAACTTAAAAGGGAAGCACCAAATTACTTTTGATACATGTATAAATCACTGAAATGTATGTATTGGGAAAGAAGCATAGAAAAACATAAGATACAGTGTAACCTGTTCAATCCGACACACTGGGAGACCAGAAAAAAAATGCCGGATTAACCAGGGTTTCTGAATACTCAGGATTTTGTCTGCAATGATAGGCATACTTCGGGACTATGAACATGTGCCAGTTAAAGCAGGATGCTGGAATACTCAAGTGTCGGATTAGGTAGGTTACACTGTCATAAGATTTGGAAGCTATATGCGAATCCACGATTTCAAAAGTTGGAGCTAGGCAACGTTAGGAATGGGGAATGTAAAATTATATGAATTTAGTTAATAAGCCACGTTATTTTTTTGTTTTTGGTGTTTTATTCCACAATGCAGTGGGGAAGATCGTAATTTTGCGCATAGCTAAAATCTTTGTAATAACAGGATGTAGGGTCATATATAAAAGTGTTCGTTGCATATTCATATTTAAGAAGAGGAGATTATTGTGAACTCGACTTTTATCATACCGCTGGAAGACATGTCAGGCTACCTGGACACTTAATTCTGACTCCGGACCGACCGATCTCTACTGTAAGTCTTAAATATTGGTTTCTTGGCAGATTTGAAACGGGCGTGGTTCGAATCCAAGACCTTCCGCTCTCGTGCAGTGGCTTGACTTCCATTGACGATATGAGTCAACTGCCTAAGTAAATTATTGACCATCAAAACAAAGTAAAATGATCCTCCTACATAACAAAACTGCAATCAAACATTCCGGATATTTCCGTTTTTCATGCATATTTGCATAAGCTAAACGTCATACATTTCATAAAACCTATTTGTGAGCAATGACGGTAAAAAGATGAGGATAAAGATACTAAAGGAACATTAAAATCAAGCATACAATTGCAAGGACTCCATGAATCATTTTAATCTATCTTAATAAGCTGTAATCATTATTTTTTTCCTGAAGATGCATCCTTTAATTTGACGAATTTGTACAGAAAAGTGACAAAGTAATATCAGAGATCTGAATTTCTACATCTTGAAATAAATGATAGAAGTACCTGCATGCAAAAAAATTAAAAAAAAAAGTAAGTTGTGGTCAGCTCTTACATTCCGGTGTGTTTGAAAAGCTTGTTTTAATCTTATCAATAAAATAAAACGAGAATATCATCTCGCTTCAAATTTCATTAATTTTATTTTCAAATTTAATTTTAATTAAGAAGGTTATGAATTCACCTATTGAGAAATGAATACATGGATCAAGTGAAATCATCGATGCATTTGATTACCAGTACCTTTGTATACCTTCACTCCCGAATATATCACTAGGGTTTGTAGACGATACTTATAGGCTTCAAGATTTGAAATCATTAATGATTGTTTCGAGTATTTTTTTCGAGTGGCATTGAGAAGTCTTATGTAGACGACACACGCAAGTTGTTTCCAAACTGTTAGATTGGTTTCCTTGATAAATTTGTAAAACAATAGATTGATGTGTTTGAAATCAATAACAACTGATAAAATTCAAATAAAATACCCCGAATAGATATAGTAAAATTGAGAAAGAAAATGAAGAATGTGTCAAAGCGACAACAACCCGACCATAGAGCAGACAACAGTCAAAGGCGACCAATGGGTCTTCATTGTAGCGAGAAACTCCCGCACCCGTAGGTATCCCTCAGCTGGCCCCTTAAAAAATATGTATACTATTACAGTGATAATGGACGTCATACTAATCTCCGAATTATACACAAGAAATTAAAATTAAAAATCATACAAGACTAACAAAGTCCAGAGACTCCTAACTTGGGACAGGCGCAAAATTGCGGCGGGGTTAAACATGTTTATGAGATCTCAATCCTCCCCCTATACCTCTAGCCAATGTAGATAAGTAAACGCATAACAATACCCACATTAAAATTCAGTCCAAGAGAAGTCCGAGTCCGATGTCAGAAGATGTAACAAAAGAAAATCAATAAAATGACAATAATACATAAATAACAACAGACTTCTATCAGTTAACTGACATGCAAGCTCCAGAGAGCGAATTAAATTGAATGAAATATTATGTCTTTATTATATGCATATCAGACACAATCCCTCGCGTTAGGGGTTTAGTTATATATAAGAAGAACATAACCCGTGTCATGCCAACAACTGTTTTTTAAATAAATGTGTTTAGTTCCGATGCAGAGACCCTATAAGTGAATCAATATTAAAGCCAAAATATGCAATCTTTAATGACCTGACAACAGTATTGTAACTAAATTCTTTCTTAATAAGTTTAGTTTACTTCACTTCAACGTATTATATAGAGGCATTTATTGGGCACGTTTTGAAATCAACCATGACACCAATGCATATATGATTTAATCTATTCAAACGTCTTAGTCTGTGTACTCATATTCTCCACACATGAATAACAAGTATCTATAAAACTGATGACACGACAAAATATGTTTACTTTGTTCTTAATATTTAGTTGAACTATAAATTAAGTAAAGAAAAAGTGTAAACTGAAGATAATTGCTGTTTCAAATGAAACTCGTCAAATATTTGAATGCATTTAACTTCATAGATCTATCGTTTTATATACTAGTATTTGTACTAGATGTGCAATACCTGATATATAGAGATACTTAAATGAAACAGCATATCAGGAAAATAGGTAACAGTAAAGATACAATGACAGTGATAAATTTGTTTAAAAAACAAGAAAAGAATGACATGTGCATGTGTAACGTTATAACGTGCAGGTCTGAATGACGAGGAACACCACAAATAGAATGATGCAGCGTATTATGACGACAACAATACTTAAGGTCATGCATGTTTACCTTTGCATTTAATCCAAATGACCGTACAACGAATCTTGTCACTAAAAAGTAAAAAAACACAAATATCGTATGTCCCTTATCAAACAATGTCAATTTGAAAAAGCAAACGCCCAAACACACTAAACGAATGAAAAGTATTTTTCATTTTTTGACTTTGTATAAAAGACATAGTTGCACTAAAAGGTAAACAAATATGCACGAAGGTCACAATTTTCTACCATTAAAAAATTCTAAAAAAAAAAATACAGCAGACTAATAATATTTATTTCAAATCTTATAAATATTACATACCAAATTTGAAATAAAAATTGTGTGTCTTGAGATGTCAGGTGCTATTTAGATTTGTGTTTCATGTCTCAATGAATTCAAATTGTGTATAAGGCTGAGCAATTAGTCTGTATTTTAATTTTCAGAATGAATTAAAGGAAAATAATAATGAATAATTTAAGAATGTTTAATGTTATTTCACTTTATCTGAATTCATGTAAGAAGCAATGTTATCTGTTTTTGCAATGTATAAACTGAGATAAAATTCCAGTGTTGTACCCCGAACATAAATGATAACACGTCAACATAGTATTTCAAGACTTTAATTGTATGTCTAAAGGCATTGACATAGTTCATGATGTGTTCAAAATCAACCATAAACAAGGATGTATGCGTGTTAACCTTACATTCAACGTCTTAAAACAAATCGTCCATTCAAAATTTAAAAAAAATTAAGTCTAAAGCCTGTATCAGTTACCTGCTAGACCCAATAATTGCGATCAGAAGGGATTTTGGTATTTCCGGAATGAACGTTGTGTACTGTTTTTTTTTTTTTTTGTACATGAAAGCCGATAATAGATATTTAGAAAAGCTCAATATAAAATGTATCAATAACCTCTCTTTAATTGTATGATAAAACATATGAAAATGGTGGATGTTTTAGAAACGTGTTTTTGATAGTCCTTTTGATTTGATTCAAATTTTTTGATTTTTCCAATTTTTATATTCCACTTCCACACAATTCTATTAAATACAATTAAATTCAATTCATACTGAATATTATTGTTAAACACATAAGCAATTTAAAGTACTACAATTTGTTGATAACTATATTTTGACATTGGATGTACACTGATTTATGTTTAAGTCTAAGAAACATTTGTTTTATTACTTATTTGTTATGGACTTTGCAATGATTTATATTTAAGTCTAAGAAACATTACTTTTTATTACTTATTTGTTATTGACTGCAAATTCTCTCATATCTGTGATTATTTTCTTTTTTGTTATGGGGATGTTATTTCCTGCTACGTGCGATCTGTGTTTTCTACTTTAAATCGATCTGATTAAGCCCTTTTCAACTGAGTTGTATAGTTTTTTTCTAATGTGGTGCGAAATCACCATTGTCCTACGTTAACAGAATGTTGAGGCGTCATTGACATGTTGAATTGTTTCATTATGTTCATGTTAAAGTCGACAATACGATGTGGGGTTTTTTCTCAGGCTGTACGGTTGCCTATAATTGATTACATCTTTTTGGTATGAAGTTTTGTGTATAGTTGTCTCATTTGCAATTCTACCAAATCTACTCATTGTTGTTATGATAATGACTATATGTATTAAATATATGCCACAACTGCAACAAGTGTATAATGATATTTATTCAATCGAGACAGTTAAATTTCAAATTTAAAGCGCAAGGCTTGCCGAGATTTTTAAATAATTAAAACTTTACTATTGAGAGTGGAGAACTATCGTAATACACGTATGACAGTGGTGGGATCTGTTTCTCTAATGATTTGTATTCTTCCTTTTCAAAGATTTGAGGAAAGTGATGTACTTTTGATATGACGTCATCAGACATGGTCGCCGTTTTTCATGACGTCACAATAAAAAAGATCAGAAGAAAACAAGAAAATTTAACGTCACAATTAAATTTCAACCAATCATTTGCCGAAAACAGATTTTTCACTAATGAGTTCTTGTCTAGTAGTGATATATCAAAAAGAGTTATGCATGTACTCATAGACAATACTGTTTTATAATTGAAAAAATAAATAATAAATCTTCTCATCTTTAGAAAACTTGTTTCGATAATTTTAAGGTCTGAATAATAAATCAACACAGTCAATCATTTTGTCTTATTCAATTTATTGTCAAGAAAACACTCACACTCAATTCTTAATCATACTAGTATTTCTGTTTTATATGCAAGCAAAGATGGCTAGACCATGTTATATATTTTGAATATCTGTTATTTGGTCCAAAAAAATGGATGTGTTTTGTGTAGCACTTTGTGTCTGTATGCCATAATTAAATCATTCGAAAACTGTCTTCAAAGTAGATTACAAACTATAGAAAAAAATAAAACAATTAAACAACATAATTATCTCCACGTCAGTTCAAAAAGGAAATAAACGGTTGTGTTCACAATTTTTTTAACTATACAAATTAGTGTGCTATTGACGTTTTCAAGATAATACAAAATGAGCCCATTTGTCCTTCTCTTATAAACAAAATCAGAACTGTCCTACATTGACAATGGTAAACAATTAATAAAACTGCCTTCGATTTCTATATTAGTTTATTCTGTAGTTTGACAAGCTTTACTGCCATATTTTAAAAGACTTTAGGTATTCAATTAAAATAATCATTTGTTTAACGACTATAGCAAACACTAGCAATGTAATGGGTCTCAATCACCAAATCGCTATTTTACCTATGACGACGTTGTCAATCTCATGTCAATTTCATTAAATATAAATTTATTTATTGCTTGTTTTTTCTTATGTTTTGGGCTCAATAAGAACTGCTTGATTGTGAAGACGTGCCTATACTCTAAGATCGATTATGAATAATAAGAATTCATGAACCTTAAGAAATCTGACATACCAATAATTGGCATTTCTGACGCGAAATTTCCAATTTGCATTTATCCGTTTCAGATCCGTTCATCATCCGTTTTATCCGTTATACGTCCGGTAGAAGTCCGTTGGTGAATTTGTCTTCCAGACCGCCAACGGATGTATAGCGGACACGTAACGGATACAAAACGGAAACGAAACGGACGAGTACCGTACAAAACGGACGCCTAACTGACGTTCAACGGACATTTTATCCGTTTGACATCCGTTCAAAGTTTTTAACATACTCAAAATTTTCCAACGGACAGAACGGACGCCGACGGATAAAACGTACGCTTAACGGACATGCAACGGATATGGACAGACGTCTAACGGATAAGAACGGACGTCTAACGGACATGAACGGATTGAAAAAAAGTTATCTGTTAGGCGTCCGTTCGAGCTATATGGTAAGGTGTGACCGAGGCTTAAGAGATACCAAGTCGTATTCTTGTATTAAAAGTTGTTGCATTGTAAGATCGCTTTTGTATAGTACTGCCGAACATAAGGTAATTCAGGATTAATACTTTCATATCAACAGATATAATAATTTGGGTATGGAAATCAGATTTTGCGGTTCTCTATGACAGGATTTATATATTGTAGTGGTTGACTTGTGCTGTGTTCTAAACCCTTAATCTCTTATAAATAACATAAAGGAATATTGAAGTCCTAAAATAATATTTGATATTTTTGCAAATAATAAACTGTTTGCTGAAAACAAAACTGATGCAACGATCAGATATCTTTAATTGTTTTTATGGACAAAGGGTTTACTCTTTAAAACTTACAAATAAAACCTTGTACGACAACAGGTTGACTTATTTGATGTTTACCTAAGATAAGTCACCACGGACTTTACAAATATTTCATCCGCACTTGTTACCCTCGAATATATGAAAATCTATTTAACATTGGTCGATGCTACTCTCTAATTTAAGGAATATTTCTTCACGTTGTTCTAAATGACATCAACCTTTTAAACTTCTTAATTCGTTTAAAGATTTAGATTTAAAAAGTTAGCTACAAATATTAATGACCATAAAATTGATGATAATATATGTCTTTGTTATAACGGCCATTTAAGAAATTACTATATATATCCACTGTTAACCGTCTTTAATTAGACAGTCCACTGATCGTCTTAATGACTCCTCCCTTTTTAATATCTAAATTCGTTTAAAGATTTGCTGACCGTGAAATTGATCATAACAATCTTCTATGTAATAACGGCTGTTAAACAAATAATTATATATCCACTGGTTACCCTCTATAATAAGATAGTCCACTGAACATACATCAACATCACCCTTAAATTAAACATGTTATAAATGAAAATTGTATTTGAGTAGTTCTAAATGACTCCAACCTTTTAAACTTTTAAGTTCTTTTGATGAATGAGACTTTGGAAAAAGAAGATATCTTTCCGCCCATTACATTGATAGTTTAATTCTAATTAATAGTCGTTAAACACATAATGATTTTAATTGGATACCTATATGTCAGTTTAGCTTGTTAAACTACAGAATGAACTATGATACAAAGATAATATAGTAATTGAAGGCAGTTTTATTAATTGCTTACCATTGTCAATGTAGGACAGTTCTGATTGTACACATTTTGTTTATATAAGAAAGACAAATGTGCTCATTTTGTATTATCTTGAAAGCGTCAATAGCACATTAATTTGTATAAATAAATGTTACAAGACAACCGTTTATTTCCGTTTTCAACTGACCTGGAGAAAATCATATTGTTTAATTGCTTTATTTTTTTCTATTTTTTGTAATCTAGTTTTGAAACTGCATTTAAATGATTTAATTAGGGCCTACAGACACAACAACAACAACAACAATACTTTATTTTTAAGAGGGTTACACAGTTAGCTATATAACTAATCTTCCCTGAGGCCCTCGACATGAGAAATCAAACAAAATGCAAACATATACATTGCATACATTAGTATAAAAAGTCAAGTATGATAATAATGTTCAATACAACTTGATAAAATGTGATGAAAAAAATAAACATGATGACATGATCAGTTTTTTTATTTTATTGACACAGCTAGGAACAACATGCTATACAAAACATATACTCTTTTTTATTTGACCAAATAACAGATATATAAAAGATATAAAATTGTCTAGTCACCTTAGCCTGTACATAAGACAGGAATACCAATATGATTGACAATTGAGTGTGTGTGGTTTTTAGATTAAAATGAATAAGACAACATGATTGACCGTGTAATTATTTAGACATAAGAATTATCGACATAATTTTTTCTAAAGAGGAAAGGATTGATTATTTATATTTTAAATTGTAAAACAATATTGTATATGAGTACATGCATAATTATTTTTCATTTAACACAACTAGACAAGGTCTGTGTTTTAGACATACATTCATTATCATTACAACAATGAGAGGATTTTGTAGGATTTCCAATTAAACAACTATACACAAAAGTTCATACCAAAAACATCAATTATAGGTAACCGTACAGCATGAGAAAAAAAAACCTACATCATACAGTCGTCCATTACATGAAACCAATGAAAACAATTCAATTGTTAAAAATAACAGCCTTAATTTTTACAGTTTATGAAAAACAAATATGACAGACAGGAACAAACGACAAACACTAAGAACGTGGCGGGATTAAACATGTGTATGACAGCCCAAAGTGGGAAAGTGGTGTTACCGCACCACATTAGAAAACAAAATAACCAACTCTGTTGAAAAGGGCTTAACTCGACAGATCGAAAAACACAGACGGCACGTAGCATGGTATTTATTCATCCCCTTAATAACAAAAAAACTAATCACAGATAAGAGAGTACTGACAGCTAGTTCAAAGTCAGTAACAAATGTTTTTTAGACTTAATTATAAATCAGTACACATCCAATGTCAAAATATAGGAAGCATATTTTTATTCTAAAATCTGACCGTATCTTGGTCTATTGTATTGCAGGATGACAAAGGTGAGCATACACCCCATTTATTTTTGGCTCGTGCAATGTACATACTTGTTGGAATTATAACATATTCATTATCTGCTTTCTTACCTTTGATAACTATTTACACCACTGGGTCGATTCTACTGCTAGTGGACGTTTCATGTCCGAGGGTATCACCAGCCCAGTAGTCAACATTTCGATGGTGACATGAATATCAATAATGTGGTCATTTTTATAAATTTCCTGTTTACAAATCTTTGATTTTTTCGAAAAACTAAATATTTTCTTATCCCAGGCATAGATTACCGTAGCCGTATTGGGCACAACTTTTTGGAATTCTGGATCCTCAATGCTCTTCAACTTTGTACTTGTTTGGCTTTATAAATATTTTGATATGAGCATCACTAATGAGTCTTATGTAGACGAAACGCGCGTCTGGCGTACTAAATTATAATCCTGGTACCTTTGATAACTAATTAATCTTTCCATAGTTTATATTTATTTCTGAATGATTTTATTGGCAATAAGCAGTTACACATAACCAGTGAGTGCACTTCGACTTTTGTATTTAAAGTGTCATTTCTTTAACGGGTTGCATTCATAGAAATTATAAAAGGTTATAATCAGTAACTTAAGAAACGAATTGCCTAAAGTACAGCTGGAAATACAAACTTAATTAACCCTACTATACTATTGTCCTACTGCGTATTAATCATTTTCTAAATGATGGGCACTGGAAAAACCAACAGTTCTCAATAATTCATCTGACTGAACGCTTACCTTATACTCGTATAAAGGATTTTTTGAGAAATTAAATCAACTTGTTTGATGCAGGTTTAAATAGGTTTAAAAAAAAAAACAATAGATATAAAACCTAAAAAGAAAATTCAGGATACTGTAATCACATTTTATGTCCAATTTGTTTAAAAACCCATAACTTTATTTTTTTTTTGCAATTAAAACATTGTAAAAGTGATTTAATATATTTTGTGTTTTTTTTCTAACTAAGACTGATCATTATCAGAGCCGTATTTCTTATTTTGAAATGAAGTCTCCGCTCTTAAGAAATATTTACTGTGTGATCTATTTTTTACGGCTAACAACTGTTTGCCTATGGTTTCATTTAAACATCAACTTTTAAGTAACAGTGGATGTTCATTTATTTTGTTTCGTTTCTTTTCTTTTCGTTTTGTTTTGATTCATTCCGCATTTATTCTGTTTTGCACTCTTCCTCTTTTCGACCCTTTTATATTTTTTGATATCTAAATCAAAAAATTTAAAAAATCAAACTTTCAAAAAGCGAAATATTCAAGATTGCACGTTTAGTTTAGTAATTTTAAAGTTTGATTAAATATCTAAACTATCAAATTTGTAAACAATATTGAGGATTTTAAAGTTCTAATTAATTTTTTAAATTTCCAAAAAAAATCAAACTTGGAATTTTGATATTTTAAAACTTTGATCAAAATTCCAAAAATCTAAAATTTATAATGTTTGTACAAGTTTTAATTTACGAGTGTTACACGAACCATTTCACGGTTGAATTCTTTTACACATGTCTTTTTTTGGCACCTTTTTAACTTGCTTTTCGGTGTGTGCCAAGGCTCCGTGTTATAGAACGTACTTTGACTTATAACCGTTTACTTACACAAATTGTTCATTGGGACGCATACATGTACCACATCTTCTTATATCATTTTCTTACGCGTCATCGACTAAATTTATTTTTCTTCAATCGTACTGGCAATAAACACAGCGGTCGGTACAATTTCTGATTATTCTTGACTCAATTAAATTTTGTATTGCTTCGGGTTGATGGTAATTTGCATTTATAAGTTTTAATCAGGCTATACGGAATCTAGAGATTGCACGTTTAACAAATTGCCATTACAATATTATAGATATTAAATTACACTATCCAGTTGTGTAAGAATCCCCCATTTTTTAAACGGCTCTTCGATGGTCCACTCAAGTGGACTTTATATTTGTAATCAAGTACTCTGGTCAAGGCACCAATCTATGTATGGAGATTTGTATTTCGACGTTCATTTGTTGTTTCATTTCATTCATACAAATAAGATTGAGCATTTGGATGCACACATATATTAATTTATCGTGGGTATATATTAAAAACTGAGTTGGGTGATCTTGTTATATTAATTATTTAATGTATTGTTTAATGATTCATAACAGAGCAAATTAGTGTGCATTATCATACATGGATGTGTAAACACACACACTTCATTGTTCGGATTCGGTACACAATTAATACACCATACACATTTTGTACAAATGCAATCACAACTTAGCAATATGATTATGTATTGAGTTTACCATACTATTATTGAAATATCTATTCATTGCATAAGATGTTGTTCGTGTTCGACGCCCCATTGCAACCTTTTAAAAAAAAATAAGAAATCATCCGGGAAAAAGTCGCATTTTTTTTTTTTCGTTTACTTAGCATATTGCGATGCACCAATATTGTCTACGTATAAATGCATCATGTCAAAAAAATGATGATTAAAAAACTTACATTTCTTAAAGATCTGATTCACCGTGCATGTACACTTCTCAAGAAATACAGTTCTTGGCTATGAGTGAGAAAATAAACAAAAACATATCAATATAAATATACGAGACAATTTTTAACCATTATAAATATCTTAAAATAAATAGAATAATAATGATAATTTTCTGTCGTGTTCTATTTATACAGTATTTTATTTCAACACACAAATATTATATACCAACACCACAAGTTCTTAAACATCAACAAAGTATCAAGATATTTATTTTCTGTCTCAAGGAAAACATTTTTTAAGACGTCGTTTTCTTCAAAATATAAATATGGACATACCAATAAAACAAACAGTTCGTAGACATGTACAATGTATCGATATTTTATCTTTTATCTAAAGATTGCACGTGTAAATACAGCTGTTTGACAAACCACGCCTAATTTGGGGAGATACATGTATATCATATTCATAGATATTTTGTTGTTTACGTACTGCTTCCAAATTATGATCTGTATGTTTCACATCAGGTCCGAGACCACAATTGTCGTCCCTTGATTTTCGTTGTTCACGAATATAGTCCCTAGTGTTGACAGTGGGTTACTTGCCATTAATTTTAATACCCCTTCCAAATTGATTTCTTTATGTGTAATGCCTCAAATTGCAAGTAAGGGGGCGAAATTACACTGTAAAAAAATTTGGGTCCAGAATTTTAAAGGAAAGTAGCGATTAGGTCCAGCTGAAAAAGGTTAAAAATTAGCACTTCGGAAGCTGTCAAAAGATTTCAAGACGCCCTAAACATAAAATTGTCCATATTTTGAGTTAGAGCCGATAAAGTTTTCTATAATTTTGAAATAATTTGTCCAAAAAGTAGTACAACACACTGTAACAATTTCTTTGAGAAAGCGCAGGTGGGATTTATTTTATTTTCATTTATGTTCTAAAAGAAATGCACTACAAAATAATTGTGGTCTCGAACCATCATAGAGTCGTTAAATAATCATAATTAATACACCATCTACATTTTATTTTTCACACAACGATAATCTCCAAATTAGCAATATAAGTATGTGCTGTGGGTACCATGCTAGTTTTGTCGTATCCGTTTATTGCATGACCTGTACATCTGTTTGTTAAACAAAACTTCAACACTTGAACATTTGAATTCAATCAGAAACAATTTTAATATGTTTTTTGAATGCTATAACCATTGAAAAACAAATAGACGGTCCCATTGCGAATACTTTTACAGTTTAACTTAATATCTTAGTATATGGATTATATGTCTCAAGATATGGCCATTGTCAATGGTGTATCTATAATCAACCATTTAGAAAAATACATTTATATGATGAACTAAAACCAAACGTCTTAAAACATTTTTCCATGTCTCAAGACATTTTTCCATGTCTCAAGACATTTTTCATGTTTCAAGACATTCTGCCATGTCTCAATACATTTTGCAATGTCTCAAGACATTTTGCTATGTCTCAAGATATTTTTTCATGTCTCAAGACATTTTGCCATGTCTCAAGACATCTTTCCATGTCTCAAGACATCTTTCCATGTCTCAAGACATAAGCAATATTATAAAAGTTTAGCTGTAACATAGGGATACTAATTTGTTCATACCCCCTCCCCCCTAGGATGACATGGTAATAGATATCAATCATCACTGCTTTTCTCTCGACCGGCAGTAAAATCCTTGGTTTAGTGGAGCGTTCGTTCGCCGTGCGGGACATGAAAACAGATGAAACGTGTATAGAGAATATCACGTTCTTTTTACGTCATGACCAGGCCGGTAAAAGGGACTACGTAAAGGGCATAGTATAACGTATACATATTGATAACAACACAACATCTCTTACAATGTACGACTTTTTGTACAGAATGAATACAATAGATAACTGAGTTTATATTCAATATCATGTATATGCCTATTTGAATCGGAACACCTGTAAAATAATAAAGTCGTCTAAATTGCATCATGTGCGAAAACAAACGTTCAAAATATGTATTTATATGTTAAAATATATACTCACATTTCTTAAAGATCTGATTCACCGTCTATGTATACTTCTCAAGAAATACGGTTCTTGGCTATAAGTGAGAAAATAAGCAAAAACATATAAATATAAATATACGAGACAATTTTAAACCATTATAAATATCTTAAATTAAATAGAATAATATTGATAATTTCCTGCCGTGTTCTATTCATACAGTATTTTATTTCAACGTACAAATATTATAAACCAACACAACAAGCTTTTAAACTTCAACAAAGTATCAAGATATTTATTTTCTGTCTCAAGGCAAAACATTTTTTTAAGACTTAGTTTTCATCAAAATACAAATATGACATACCAATAAAAGAAAACAGTCCGTAGACATCTACAATGTATCGATATTTTATCTTCTATCTAAAATTTGCACCTGTAAATACAGCTGCTTGACAAAGCAAGCCTTTTTTTGGGGAAATATATTTTATTCAAAGATATTCTGTTTTGTTTACGTACTGCTTCCAAGATATGATCTGTATGTTTCATATCATAGAGTCATTAATTAATTATAATTTATACATCATCTACATTTTATTTTTTGCACAACGACAATCTCCATATTAGCCATAGAAGTATGCTGTGGGTTCCATGCTAGTTTTGTGGTATCCGTTTATTACATGAGCTGTAAATCTGTTTGTCAAACAAAACTTCACCACTTGCACATTTGAATTCAATCAGAAACCATTTTAATATGTTTGTGAAAGCTATAACCATTGAAAGACAAATAGACGGTCCCATTGCAAATACTTTTACAGTTTAATTTGATATCTTAGTATATAAACTATATGTCTCAAGACATTGTCATTGTCAATAATGTATCTATAATCAACCATGTAGAAAAATGCATTTATATGATGAACTAAAACGAAACGTCTAAGGACATCTTTCCCTGTCTCAAAACATTTTTCCCTGTCTCAAGACCGTTTTTCATGTTTCAAGACATTCTGCCATGTCTCAAGACATTTTGCCATATCTCAAGACATTTTGCCGCGTCTCAAGATTCTTTCCATGTCTAAAGACATTTTGTAATGTGCGAAAACAAACGTTATAAACATGCATTTATATGTTAAAATATATACTTACATTTCTTGAAGATCTGACACACCGTGCATGTACACTTCTCAAGAAATACAGTTCTTGGCTATGAGTGAGAAAATAAACAAAAACATATCAATATAAATATACGAGACAATTTTTAACCATTATAAATATCTTAAAATAAATAAAATAATAATGATAATTTCCTGTCGTGTTCTATTCATACAGTATTTTATTTCAACATACAAATATTATATACCAACACAACAAGCTCTTAAACATCAACAAAGTATCAAGATATTTATTTTCTGTCTAGAAGCAAAACATTTTTTTTAAGACTGAGTTTTCCTCAAAATACAAATATGACATACCAATAAAAAACAGTCCGTAGACATCTACAATGTATTGATATGTTAGCTTCTATCTAAAGATTTCACCTGTAAATACAGCTGTTTGACCAAGCAAGCCTCTGTTGGGGAGATATATTAAATTAAAAGATATTTTGTTTTGTTTACATACTGCTTCCAAGGTATGGTCTGTATGTTTCATATCATAGAGTCATTAATTAATTATAATTTATACATCATCTACATTTTATTTTTTGCACAACGACAATCTCCATATTAGCCATAGAAGTATGCTGTGGGTTCCATGCTAGTTTTGTGGTATCCGTTTATTACATGAGCTGTAAATCTGTTTGTCAAACAAAACTTCACCACTTGCACATTTGAATTCAATCAAAAACCATTTTAATATGTTTGTGAAAGCTATAACCATTGAAAGACAAATAGACGGTCCCATTGCAAATACTTTTACAGTTTAATTTGATATCTTAGTATATAAACTATATGTCTCAAGACATTGTCATTGTCAATAATGTATCTATAATCAACCATGTAGAAAAATGCATTTATATGATGAACTAAAACGAAACGTCTAAGGACATCTTTCCCTGTCTCAAAACATTTTTCCCTGTCTCAAGACCGTTTTTCATGTTTCAAGACATTCTGCCATGTCTCAAGACATTTTGCCATATCTCAAGACATTTTGCCGCGTCTCAAGATTCTTTCCATGTCTAAAGACATTTTGTAATGTGCTAAAACAAACGTTATAAACATTCATTTATATGTTAAAATATATACTTACATTTCTTGAAGATCTGACACACCGTGCATGTACACTTCTCAAGAAATACAGTTCTTGGCTATGAGTGAGAAAATAAACAAAAACATATCAATATAAATATACGAAACAATTTTTAACCATTATAAATATCTTAAAATAAATAAAATAATAATGATAATTTCCTGTCGTGTTCTATTCATACAGTATTTGATTTCAACATACAAATATTATATACCAACACAACAAGCTCTTAAACATCAACAAAGTATCAAGATATTTATTTTCTGTCTAGAAGCAAAACATTTTTTTAAGACTTAGTTTTCTTCAAAATACAAATATGACATACCAATAAAAAACAGTCTGTAGACATCTACAATGTATCGATATTTTATCTTCTATCTAAAGATTGCACCTGTAAATACAGCTGTTTGACCAAGCAAGCCTCTGTTGGGGAGATATATTAAATTAAAAGATATTTTGTTTTGTTTACATACTGCTTCCAAGGTATGATCTGTATGTTTCATATAATAGATTCGTTAATTAATGATAATGTATACACCATCCACATTTTATTTTTCGCACAACGACAATCTCCAAATTCGCCATATAAGTATGTGCTGTGGGTACCATGCTATTTTTTTCGTATCCGTTTATTGCATGAGCTGTACATCTGTTTGTCAAACAAAACTTCACCACTTGAACATTCGATTTCAATTAGAAACCATTTTAATATGTTTGTGAATGCTATTACCATGCAAAGACAAGTAGACGGCCGCATTGCAAATACTTTTACAGTTTAACTTAATATCTTAGTATATTAATTATATGTCTCGAGACATGGCCATTGTCAATGGTGTATCTATAATCAACCATGTAAAAAATGCATTTATATGATGAACTAAAACGAAACGTACTGCTTCCAAGGTATGATCTGTATGTTTCATATCATAGAGTCGTTACTTAATTATAATTTATACACCATCTATATTTTATTTTTCGCACAACGACAACCTCCAAATTAGCCATATAAGTATGTGCTGTGGGTACCATGCTAGTTTTGTCGTATCTGTTCATTGCATGAGCTGTAAATCTGTTTGTCAAACAATATAAACTCCATTATCTATTTTATTCAATCTGTACAAAAAGTCGTACATTGTAAGAGATGTTGAGTTGTTATCAATAGGTATATGTTATACTATGCCCTTTACGTAATCCCTTTAATTGCCTGGTCATGACTTAAAAAGAACATGATATTCTCTATACACGTTTCATCGGTTTTCATGTCTCCGTTCTGACCAGACTTGGCTGCGAAAATGATTATCCCGCACGGCATCAACATCTCTTAAAATGTATGACTTTTTGTACAGATTGATTAGAATAGATAACTGAGATAATATTTAATCACGTACAGCCCTTGGATGGTGTAAACTTTCCAAAAAAAAAACGTGTATGGTGTAATGGTGTAAGGTGTATGGTGCAATGGTGTAAGGTGTATGGTGCTATGGTGTATGGTGTAAGGGGAATGGTGTAATGGTGTATGAGGAATGGTGTACGACATTTCATTGGTGGAAATCGAAGTTCTTTTTATTTTATTTTTTCGGATTGTAAACATAAACAATAATATTAATATTTTTCCAGAGTAGCAAATTACTATACCCGATAGACTAAATATATATTATAGATAAGAATACGAAAAAAAATTATTTTCAATGTGTTTATTAAAGTAATTATTTTATTTTTTCATATTCTTATTTATAGAGAACAATGGCTATAAGATTGGACACTTGTTATCACTTGCAGCTATCATAAATTAAAATAATTTTTTTAAGTAGAAGCCGTATACAGAGGTTATCCGCGCATAGGAATATATTTTTGCAGAAGCAAAGTTATTAGAGTTAATCAGAGCTGCACATTTTTTTAGAGAATCGTGTAGCAGTCATGTATACTCGTGAATGGCCGAGTAGAGATCGAAGAGTGGTCGAATGTGGTCGCGTAGAGATCGATTATTGGTCGAGTAGGTCTGAGATGAAAATAATATAGAAGTCGTAGTGATCATGAAGCGATCGTGCATTGGTCGAGTTAATCTGGACCACATATCGTACAGGTTGTCGTTGATCGGGAACTGATCGGAGCAAAGTTCGTAATGATCGAGTACTGATCGGTAAACTATTTGAATTCCGACCAAAATCGATCTCTACACGATCCTTTTCCGATTAGTTCGACCGCTACTCGACGAATTCTCGATCTCTTTTCGAGTGACTGGCTTCTCGATCCTTACTCGAATGTTTTTGACATGTCAAAAACTCTCAGGTAGAAAGTCAAATCAATGACGACCAAGGTAGACCACCCGAACATTCTTGTCGATTGAGTCAGACCAGTCTCCCGATCGCTTATTTTATCTTGATCGAGTTGGTCTGATCGGCAGTGTGAACCTAGCTTTACACACCATTTCTTGGAGATATAGACGACATGGAAGCTAATAAGGAAAGTGACCACGACGGTCAGGTCTCATTAGTAGAAGTTTTATTAAACTAAATATTTTATCTGTATATTTGATGTGATTTGTAGCACGCGTTGTGTTCATTTTATGGAAATGTTGAGTATTATGTACACATGTGTTGTTTCAATGCTTAACATATTGAAATTTTATAGAAAATATACAGCCTTTCCCCTTGTATCATAATATTTGGCAATTATGTACTTGATATAAAAAGAATGATCGCATGCATTGCTAGCAATGATTTTCTAAAGACATGTTTATAAATTTATATATTGCATGTATTGGTTTAAATAAATAAAGATATGGACAAAATCAAGTACATTTTTTTGTACAGCTTCTAAAGTGCGCTCGACTATTTATAGACACAGAACAGTACGTGGGAAAAAAAGAATAGAAAAAAATGGAAAATAAACGTTGAAATGCTTCTTTTTGTTAATCGTTTGTTTGGTTATAATGTGCATGTATGTCAATGTTTGCTTATTGTTTTTGTTTTAGGATAAATTATTGAACACCAGGAACGATAAGAATTATCAATTTGTTAATTTCAGAGTTTTAATATATATCATGTTAATTTATTATAATATATATAAAAAAAAGAAGATTTGGTATGATTGTCAATGAGACAACTCTCCACAAGTGACCAAAATAACTCATAAATTAAAAACTATAGGTCACCGTACGGCCTTCATTAATGAGCAAAGCCCATACCCCATAGTTAGCTATAAAAGACTTTGAAATGACAATATAGTTGATTTATATTTGTTATATTTGGTTTTTTGTTTAATTTTTTTCCTCTTTTTTCAGTATTGGGAAGAAGTTTAAAACAATGAATATTTTAGTACAGTTTTTCCTAAGGACCATGAAAATTAAAAAGATATGATACAAGATGATCTGTAATTTTATTCTAAGTATACATTTTTTGGAAGAAGAAATATAAAAAAGAATGTATTTAAATTTTACACAACTTATATTTCATAAATGTATGTCCACAAAAGATGGATATGAAATAGCAATCATTATTTTTCTGGAGTGATGGATTTCTTTTTAAATTATAAAGTTTTGCTTTCGGCTTTTCATATGACAACTTCAATTCATTTCATAAAACAAAGTGGAATCAGCATGTTTTTGCTCATTTTTCAATACCAAAAAAAACGTGGATAAAATAGAATTCTGTATGATCCTGGATTGGTCTATTATGACATTCCGACAACTCGATGTAACTGCTCAAAGCACGCCAATGTACAAGGATAAATTGAAAGGTAAAAAAACGACTTCTGGTTCACAAAGCAAGGTCGAAAAGGACCCATACTTTTGGACTTATTGTTCATAAATTTAAACGACCCTTTAACATCGATTTGACATTTTATTTTACAAACTTTACAAGTGTGGACACAGATCAATGTCATTATTTCAAATAGTATCATTTCAAGCTTACGTTAAAAAGGGATTGCATAGTGTTTCCTTAATTTGTGAACTTTTATATTCTTAAAGTTTTATGTTGAAACGGAACATTGTTACAACTGATCAATAAAGTGTCATGGAAAGTATGTTAATCATGTAATACACTATTACAGATCTTAACCAATGTGAGACATGTGGCAAAGTTTACGAATCTAGGCCTGGCTTCCTTTCGCACATAGATATGAAACACACACAGCCAAAATATGTGTCCAACATATGCAACCAAGGATTTCAATCAAAGACCTTGCTTAAGGTACATAGACTTCGGCATGTGGAGGGGGTCAAGAATTGTACCTCCTTCCGTTTAATTGTTAACAAGTCGGTGTTTGCTTGTTATGTTTTGCTATGTTGCCAGGGATCAACTTGTACACATGGTCATCATCAGTTTGGTTGGCCTTTTCATCATTGTTAATCTTGACATTTGGAGATTTTTTAATGTAATGCGTTTCTCGAGGATGTCAATGTAACATGTATGTCCGGTCTGCTTATATCCGCCAATATTCAGGAGAGCGATATTGAATTGCAGAGATTGGTACGATCTATCCCCAGTTGTGTCGTTTAAAATTTTTCGGCGTATCTTAAAATTGTCAGATGTGTTGTGATTCTTAAAACTATGGTCTAGGATGTCAGAAGGTTTATCAGACATATAGGCACATACCAAATCGGAGCATATAAATTCCACTGAAAGTGAAAATATAAAGTTGATGTACATAGTGTTCTCTTATTTCAAGGATTATCTTCAACATCTAATTGGGGGGGGGGGGGGGAGTTATTAGGAGACCAATCTTCATTTTCGAATGTCTTAAAATAACCACGACGACGACAAAATTATGCGACAGTTTATGATTCCTAGATAATTAATCCACAAGAAATGGCATCATTAGTTCGACTAGTTCAAGAAATTATTGGTCCTAGTTATTTTTTTACTAAACCCGATTACATCAGAACTGCGTATGTTGTACTATTTCGTTAACTTAATTTATGCATACTATAATCAAAGTAACCTATTATTAATATTGTTTTCAGTAAACCTTATCTGAGTTTCATTAACATATATGCACAGTACTTTTAAACACTTTTTATAAAAAGCTGGTCTCAATACTCGAGTTACGATCATCTTTCAAAAGTAACGTTCATCTTTTAAAATTTACGATCATCTTTCAAAAGTTACGATCATCTTTCAAAATTAAAGTTACGACCATCTTGTGTTAGTTACGACCATCATCAAAAACATTATAGTTGAAGTTACGACCATCACACATGTTAGTTACGACCATCTTGTGTTAGTTACGACCATCATCCAAAACATTATAGTTGAAGTTACGACCATCACACATGTTAGTTACGACAATCATGCTCGAAATTTTGAATGGCTATTTCACAAAAGTTCATATGATTTTGTGTATCAAATTTTATTTCAGTATCAACTCGCTCACGATAAGTGTGTATGAGACAAGCAGTTTGGTTCAAATGAACCTTTACTACCCGAAAATCGGAAAAGAAAAACTGACCTCAAGAGTTGTCTATCATTTTCGGACGGTCGTAACTTGAAGTTACGACCCTCCTCTTCCCACCAGTGTATCTGAGTCGGAACACCTGTAAAATTATAAAGTCGTCAAAGTGCATCATGCGCGAACGAACATTCAACACATGCATTTATATGTTAAAATATACTTACATTTCTTGAAGATCTGATTCACCGTTCATGTAAACTTCTCAGGAAATACAGTGCTAGGCTGTGAGTGAGAAAATAAACAAAAACATATGGATATAAATATACGAGACAATGTTTAACCATTATAAATATCTTTAAATAAATAGAAAAATAATGACAATGTGTTGTCGTATTCTATTGATACAGCATTTATATCAAAATGCAAGTAGTAAATACCAATACAGCAAGTTCTTAAACATCAACAAAGTATCAAAATATCAAGATATGTTTTTTCTGTCTCAAGGCATAACATTTTTGTAAGACTTAGTTTTCTTTAAAATACAAATATGACATACCAATAAAACAAGTCCGCAGACATCTACAATGTATCGACATTGTATCTACTATCTAAAGATTGAACATGTAAATACAGCTGTTTGACAGACCACGCCTCTTTTGGGGAAACATATCGTATTCATAGATATTTTGTTTTGTTTACGTAATGCTTCCAATGTATGATTTCTATGTTTCATATCTGGAGATATGAGCGTCACTGATGAGTCTTATGTAGACGAAACGCGCGTCTGGCGTACTAAATTATAATCATTGTACCTTTGATAACTATTAGAGTCGTTAATTAATAATTTTTACACCATCTACATTTTATTTTTCGTTCAACGACAATCTCCAAATTAGCCATATGAGTATGTGCTGTGGGAACCATGCTAGTTTTGTCGTATTCTTCTATTGCAGGAGCTGTAAGTCTGTTTGTGAAACAAAACTTCATCACATCAACACTTGAATTCATTTAGAAACTATTTTAATATGTTTGTGAATGCTATAACCATCGAAAAACAAACAGACGGCCCCATTGCAAATATTTTTACGGTTTAATTTAATATCTGAGTATATTGACGATATGTCTCAAGACATGACCATTGGCAATGGTGTATCTATAATCAACCATGTAGAAAAATGCATTGATATAATTACCTATAACTAAATGTCTTAAGACATTTTTCCCATGTCTCAAGACATTTTGCCATGTCTCAAGACATTTTTCCATGTCTCAAGACATTTTTTCCATGTCTCAAGAAATTTTGCCATGTCTCAAGACATTTTTCCATGTCTCAAGACATCTTTCCATGTCTCAAGACATTAGCAATATTATCAATTTAAAAGTTCAGCTGTAACGTAGGGTTACTAATTTTTCATACTCCCCAAGGGTGACATGGTAATAGGTTTTAATCATCACTGCTTTTCTGTCGACCGCCAGTAAAACCCTTGGCAAAGTGGAGCGTCTGTTCGCCGTGCGGGATCTTCATTTTCGCAGCCATGCCCTGTCAGAACGGAGACATGAAAACCGATGAAAAGTGTGTAGAGTGTTTCACGTTCTTTGTATGACGGGTCTGTATTTGACCTTTTACAAGGCTAAATGTTGTCCCTATCTAACATACCCTCATTTTACAGTGCAAGTCCAAATTTCTCATACCTCCATCCCAGACGGCCTCTTCTTTGAGACATGTCTATAGTATATATATATCTATTTCTTTCTCATCCCTAACATGTATTATATATTTGCCGCTGGACGTTTAGCAACCATCAAACCAGCAATGAATCTTATTTTTTACATGTAAACCGGTAAAAGGGATTAAATAAAGGGCATAGTATAACGTATACATATTGATAACAACTCAACATCTCTTGTAATGTACGACTTTTTGTACAGAATGAATACAATAGATAACTGAGTTTATATTCAATATAAAGCATTTGCCTATCTGAATCGGAACACCTGTAAAATAATAAAGTCGTCAAATTGTATCATGCTCGATCGAAGTTCAACACCTGCATTTATATGTTAAAATAAACTTACATTTCTTAAAGATCTGATTCACCGTGCATGTACACTTCTCAGGAAATACAGTGATTGGCTGTGAGTGAGAAAATAAACAAAAACATATAAATATAAATATAAATATACGAGACAATGTCTAACCATTATAAATATCTTTAAATAAATAGAAAAATAATGACAATTTCCTCTAGTATTCTATTGATATAGCATTTTATTTCAAAATACAAATACAATTTACCAATACAGCAAGTCCTTAAACATCAACAGAGTATCAAGATTTTCTGTCTCAAGGCATAACATTTTTGTAAGACTTAGTTTTCTTCAAAATACAATTATGACACACCAATAAAACAAGTCCGTAGACATGTACAATGTATCGACATTTTATCTTCTATCGAAAGGTTGCACTTTGTTAAGGGCATACGATACAGTTTTGATCCCGTATTTAAATTTGTTTTAAAAGAGGTGTTTTGTTAAATTATTTGTAATTTATGTGTTTTATAAATATTGTATAAAGGACAAGGTATGATAAGAGCTGTGTCTGGCCCCCCTTTTTCCAGAATTTTTAAATTTGAAGTTGAAACCAATCACGCCTGTGTAATGAACTGCAGTATCTGACCGTCCATGTAGAACCTTATTTTTAGGTGTCATGTACTCAAATATGTTCAAACTGAGACCTTGAAAAACCCTAAACGACGAAAAGTGTAAAAAATCCACAATTCCGTCATGTTCGTAGACAAAAGGAGTAGGTCCGGTAAGGACCGATTTTGGCCTTAAATTTCAGGTTCATCTGACGAAAGATTTTGACCACTTTTTAAACACTTAAGTGTCTATTTAATTGAATTAATTAGTTTATGTGAAAGATTTTAACAGATTTAGTCATTAAACACGATCCGATTCAAGCTCAAATATGAAAAATCTACCTAATATGCCGAAAAATGTCACTTTTCAGATGGTTTTTGGTAAAAATGAAAGTGGCCGCATCCGTGTTCATCCTCAACCTTTATATATGTTATGTATTATCATAAAATACAACTTACATTTCAATATTAAGGATGAACACGAATGCGGCCACTTTCGTTTTACACGAAAACCGTCTAAAATTTAACTTAAATGCTAGAATTATGAGGATTTCAGTAATTTAGCATGACTTAATGGTGCTAGTACCGGATATATGTGCATTGTATTGTCAAAAACAGCCCATATTTATGTAGCAGAAGCATTCTACTGTCCAATAAATAACTAAAGGTTTACATTTTAACAATTTTGTAAACTGCTATATTTTGGGGCCAAAAAAAGGTCTTAATGAACCTACTCCTTTGACATCACCGCCAATGTAGACCATCTTGAAATTTTCAACCATCAACTGTACTCTTATGTATCTTTCACATAATAAAATATCATGGTGGTCTACGTTGGCACTCGTGTCTAAAAATTTGAAAAAATAATCCGATTGTTTACATATTTTGACAAGTCATTATAATACGTCAAAGTGAACGGCACGGGTACGAAATTATTTCGGGATCCATAATTGATCAGAATATCACGTACGGATTGTTTTATGTCGTATCCAGTCATCAACACATGTCACTCTCTTATAGAAATATGTTGTACGTGAAATTAGACCCATAATGATCAAAATAGTCTAACACTGTGCAGCCAAATACAGAGTTGTGTCCCTTGACATATGGTGAACTAATTCTTATTCATTATAATTTTCATATATTCAACGAAATCTTACCAATGAATTTTATAATAAATTCTCAATATATTCAAACTCTTTTTCTGAAGAAAATCATTTCATCGAAACGTATATATTTTGCACTTTAAAGTTTTCTATTTAACCATCTGATAGACAAAAATCTGCGTACATTACTAAACTAATACGTTATGCATGTGCAGTCGGTATTAAATCCAAAGTATGTAAAGTGTTGACAAGAAAAAAAAGGTAAGAATAAAGATAAAAAAAAATGTAATTATAAACATAATTCCAAGTAAAGAGCAGTTGATACTGAAATTAATTTAACTACACTTTTACTATACTATAAATTATGTATGTCCAGCCTATTCAAATATATCTATATGTGTCAGAGCACTCTTTTGACAAGATGTTATCATAAAATAAAAGTACATATGTAGCATTCAATTGACTCAGACACTGTATGGATTATCAAATAAAACATGCTATAGCGAAATTACTTTTAACATATTTTACTTGCATAAATACAAATTGGATAAGACCTATGGCAAACAAACTTATGAAGTATGCGCGAAAAAAACCATGTGTATTTGTTTGCCATTTCGAAGATGTATTTTGTTTTGTCTGGAGTTTTATGTAAGAGACCAAAGGAGTAGGTCCGGTAAGGACTCATTTTGGCCTCAAATTTCAGTTTCATCTGACGAAAGATTTTGACCACTTTTTAAACACTTAAGTGTCCATTTCACTTGATTCAATTAGTTTATGTGAAAGATTTTAACTGATAAAGTCATTAAAAACGATCCGATTGAAGCTCAAATATGAAAAATCTCTCAAATATGCCAAAAAACGTCACTTTTCAGATTGTTTTTGTCAAAAATGAAAGTGGCCGCATCCGTGTTCATCCACAACCTTTATATATGTTATGTATTATCATAAAATACAACTTACATTGCAATATTAAGGATGAACACGAATGCGGCCACTTTCGTTTTACACGGAAACCGTCTAAAATTTAACTAAAATGATAGAATTTTGAAGATTTCAGTAATTTAGCATGATTTAATGGTGCTACAACCCGATATATGTGCATTGTATTGTCAAAAACAGCCCATATTTATGTAGCAGAAGCATTGAACTGTCCAATAAATAACTAAAAGTTTACATTTTAACAATTTTGTAAGACTGTTATATTTTTGGGCCAAAAAGGGGCCTTACCGGACCTACTCCTTTCTTGCCAAACCTATACCGATTCCTGGAGTGCACTGGTACTTCTGACCTAGCTGTTTAATGTACATGTAAACTATGTCCTCTTAATACTATTTCACATTCCCCCTCTCCTCACGGGACAAAATGTCGAACACGTTCGTTAATTTAGATCTGTCCGTCCATCCAATCGTCCGTTCGTCTGTTTCTGTCCGGACATATACGTCTAGATATCTCCTTCAGTTTTTGACCTTGAAAGCTTTTTATTTATAAAAGAGGTGTGTATGTCTACATGGTTTTGATTTTTGTTATAAAATTTTCTTTAAATGTTCGGTATTTTTGGTACATTTTTATACAAGCTATATATATAAAGAGTCGGTTATCCTCCTACAGTTTTTAAGATACAGCTTTAATACCTAATAGGTTTATTGTACACATAATTGAAGCATGTATTGCCATCGGATTTTTATTATTCTTCAAATATTCTAAAAATGTCAGATTTTTTTACTTAGTCAATATTTCTTACTACTTAAAAAACAATTAGGGTAGTTGTTGCATATTCATCAAAAACGGTAGTTGAACTTGTTTTCCCTCTCACTTGCTATTGAAGTCACAACTTGCACTACTAGTACTACAGTTTAATGTCCCTAATGCAACAAATAAGATTTTTTTAGTAACTTCAAATATTTATTCAATACCGGAAAGGTTGAACTTGGTGAATACTACAGTCGATTTCATTGAGTGTGAAGTCAAAGGCAATATTTTTAGTTAGCTTGCTTGTTAGATGAACCATAAAGTCATTGTTAGGTCAGGTTAACTACCCTCCTTTAAGAATATACTAGTCCAGCAGATTACCAATCTATCTGTCTGATGGACTATGCTACTTCGAAAGGAGGGTAGTAAACCGTACATAATAATGACTTCAAGGTTCAGCTAACAAGCAAGCTTACCAAAGATTTTACCTTTGGCTTCACTCTCAATGAAATCGGCTGTAAATCTTGAAAGTTGAAACCTTTTGGCTGGACATTCAGTCCTGCAAGTGAAGACATTCAGAATGAAAATAATAAATAGATCAACATTGAAAGGAGAAATTAAGGTTGAAAACGAGTGCACCCGCACGAGCGGGGATCAAACTCACAACATCAGTGTTGACTGGCTAATGATTACAGAAGTAACTTCTTAGACCACTCGGCCACCGAGACCCTTTAATGAAGTATGTTTACGTTTCTAATCAAATTCGAATGTTTTGGGGTTTCATGAAATACTACTTACCAACAACTGTTTCATTAAAATAAAGCATAACAGTTTAGATAAGATAAGGAGATGTGGTATGCTTGCACATGATACTATACACCAGCGATTAATATGCTAATTTCAGGATATATATCGTTGAAATAATGAATTTCTTGCTAAGCATTTTTTTAAACTGAAATTGAAGTGACTTTTTATTTGCAAACTCAAGTTAGTGTTGAATAAACAATACTATTTTGAATTATGCTAGTGTGTAATGAGAAAGCAATGCATATGTGATAATTTGGCTATTTATTTAAACCGTTCCTAGGCAACCTTCCTTTCACCGGAACATAAAAAAATCATAGTTTTGAATAGTTTCTATACTAAGGCTATTAATGATGTATATATAAACTTATTTGGGAAGGGGGCCAAAAACGCCTCTTATCATACCTTGTCCTTTGTACATCTTATTTCTACAAATAACTCAAATTTATCAAATATTCATGAATGTAGAAAAATCCCGTCATTTTTTGCTGCATACTAATCAAATTTAAAAAAATTGCACTATTTACGTTTTCATGAAAGTTGGTACACATAATCGTCTTACTTAATGAAACCAAATGTCATTTTAAAAAAGAGGGGTCCGTGAACTCGTTTTCAAGTCAAATCAGTTTGAATGACAAAAATCAGCTGAGAACTGCATCTTTTCCCGTTAAGTCACCGTTTGACGTCGCGAAAATAACAATTTACGTTAGCAACTTCATTACCTCCCCTGTAACTGTATCGTATGGCCTTAATACAGCTGTTTAACTAACCACGCCTCTTTTCGGGAAAATATATTATATTCATAGATATTTTGTTTTGCTTACAAAGTATCATCTCTATGTTTCATCTTAAGGTTGCATTTCCGAAATATTGAAAATTCAATTTCTCATAGGAACTCTTCTTACGGCTAAAACTGTACCACTTTTACTATGAAGTTTTGATTTTTTTTCATCCTAGAATGGAAATTTACCCTGCTTACCCTTCCGAAGCACCTGAGATCACCCCTAGTTTTTGGTGGGGTTCGTGTTGTTTATTCTTTAGTTTCTATGTTGTGTCATGTGTACTATTGTTTTTCTGTTTGTCCTTTTCATTTTTAACCATGGCGTTGTCAGTTTATTTTTGATTTATGAGTTTGACTGTCCCTCTGGTATATTTCGTTCCTCTTTTATGAATTATGTTTTTAATTTATTCAGTAGCTAGTTTAATCGATTTGATGTTTTTTTGAAAGCTATAACCATCGACCAACATACTTTCAATAGACGGCCTCATTGAAAATAATTGTACAGTTTAACCTAATATCTTAAGATGTTTACTTTTCGTCTTAAAACCTGGGCATTGTAAATAGTGTATATATAATCCACCATACTGAAAAAGACTTGTACACGAATATGAGAGTTGTTATCCATTCGTTTGATGTGTTTCAGCTTTTGAATTTACATTTTTATTATGGAATTTTTGTTTTGAACGTTCCTCAGAGTTGACTTAAACTTTTGGTTTCATTTAGGAACCAATTAAATCTGTTTTTGAAAGTTATAACCATCGAACAACCTAATGTCAAAATACAGAAAAATCTTTTATATAATTATGACAGTTCTTATCCATTCATTTGATGTGTTTAAGCTTTATATTTTGTCATTTGATAAGTGACTTTCCGATTTGAATTTTCCTCGGAGTTTTTGTGATTTTACTTTTTTTTTTTTATATAATTAACTAAAATTAAACGTCTATAGATTTTTTTTCCATGTCTCAAGACATGAACAGTATCATAAACATTCCGCTGTTCTGTAGGGATTCTTTCAATACAAAATCAACTCTTAATTACGGTGGTTTTTCTGTCTGAAACGGATAGGATTTACAAACAAGAAAAAGTCAAATATCATATTGAACTTTTCAATATTACTTGCATCATGTTAAAATGTTTATAATGCTTGATATTGATATATCGTTATACATTTGAAAAATTACATACATAGACGAGTTTAACGAAATAAAAGATGATAAAAAACGTTTTAAAATATTTGTTTTCCTTTTTATCAAGTATCCATGTGAATATTTAGTTTTAATCTTAGTAAGACTATAAGATATTTACTGTTTTCAATATTTTTGGCATACTGATTTAGCATAATTTTATTCGGTATAACCAAAATACAAAGACCAGTAATAGACAGGTAGATATAATGAATAATCGTAGATTCTTGAAAAAGAAAACATGAGTCAACACTTATTCATTTTATCTATTACTTAAACTATTGCGTTGAAGTCTTATCAAAATTAAAGCCTTTTTGTACTAGAAGGTATTGCAGTTGAACATAAATAACAATGTTGTCATGTTCAACGATGTATTATTGAATAAACGTTCACAATTAATCTGTTATGGAAATGAAAATATAAAATATGTATTTAAATTATTATGCATCTTAATATTATCCTTTATTTTCAAAATAAGACGAGTTCAGTCCAAATATATTCAATATAACCTAAGTACGAAGTATTATGCTCATTTAAACAACGTTTAATACTCTTCACTTTTCGGACATATAATTACCAATCAATTAAATCATCATACAATACAATTCTTTGTGGAATTCGATTCATTTATTTACCGGCGGATAAATAGACTGACAAAAAATCATATAAAAAGTTTGTTAACCTTTGAATTAAAGGTCAGCTTATAATATCATTTGACACCATTTAAACTAACTATTTACTCACCCCTCCTTTCATGGTCATTATAGCTGCGCATTGCCACAGAAAATGAACTTTTATACAAAAGACTGTACAAATCATTGACCAAGTAATGTTGACACTTTACTTCAGTGTTTATTGGTATAATTTTACAAATTATAGGCTTTAATTCAAGAGCATGCAGCTGCTACTCGACTTGTCAAAGGGTACCAAAAAAGAATTAACGACTCAATGTTTTGTCAAAGGACATGGTGTTCTTTGTCTCAAAGGTTAATCGGCAAATACCACAACCTATCAAATTAGTATATCCAGTGTCTATTTCAAAAATAATACAAGATGATCTTGAGTTGTAGGTGCTGAAGTAGTTTTTTTGTAATTTTCTAGTTGATTTAACAATTTGTCCTTCACCTGTCCATGTCCGATTTTGTTAACTTTTGATAGCGTTTTATGTCGGTCGGAATTGAAATTAATTTTACTAAAATTGAAGATCTGTTTACATTTATTTATACAATAAGATATCATTTTATGTATCGAACATTTTTGACACAGTATATACAAACTTATGTTAAAGTCATTTTTTTTATTCGAAACCATACAAAATCTGACATTTAAATTATAAACTAATCACTAACACGTCTGAGTATCAATTAATCTTTTATGATGTTAAACTTTTCCAAAATATCATTAAGAAGGTCTACGCAGCTACATATCATTCTTTGTTTAACTGCTGTCATTAAAAACATGCCATATATATCATCAGTTTAATAATGGCCAGGAAACCTTCTAACATATTTCTAAAGTCGGAGTCATAAGACGAATTGGGGTCATTAATAACAATGAAAAGAACATGTTCATTTAATTTGATTTCGATAATTGTCCTATAAATTATCAGATCAACGAGAGTTCCAAGTTAAGATGAGGTATTATAAAACATCCTTTGTACTTCATTGTTGGTAAATCCGTGAATTATCCGGATATGCATGCTGTAAAGAATCGCACAACATAAGAACAAACTTCAAATTAGTTGCTTAACTCAATCTCATGAACTCCGGATTGCCACGGAAGGGTAGCAGGTTCCGGGCAACGTATTGAACGCGTCGTGTTTTTCGGGATTGCGGTTACGACAATTGGAACACATCCGTCGTCACCTGTGAAACAGGTATTCCAAACATTAGAAAAAAATCGGAAAACTCTGATTTCATAAAATTGATGATGTGTCGCTCAGTCCGATTTCACTGTTTCTCCGTGGATTCGTTTGATCTATGTTGAAATATGCGAGACACAGCAAACCTATATGTCGTTGCCAGTAATAACGTCGGTGTCTTCATCAATTAGGTCTTAGTTTCTCGTCTGATTTGTTTAACATCTGTCATTTCTAGACCTTTTATAGCTAGCTATGCGAAATGGAATTTGCTCAATGTTGGAGTCAAACAGTGACATATTGTTCTTAACGTCTATGTCATTTGGTATGTGGTGGAGAGTTGTCTTAGTAGGCATTTGCGGAAACGTTCATACACCTACGATTAGGATTACAATTACACTTACATGTATCATTGAAATCCTGGGACTTTTCAAAGTGCAAATATAAAACGTCGTTCTAAAACAAAGTATTGTTTTATTAGTTGTTTGTGGCTTTGAACTAGCTGTCAGTTACTGGGAGTTCTCTGAGATCAGTACTTTTGTTGTTGGGATAAACAACTACCCGGCCACATCAACTCTGTGTTTTTGTTAGATGTGTTATTATTTATATCCATCTGATGAGTTAAGCCTTTGTCAACTGCTTTTTATAGTTCGTTCTTATGCCATGTATGATGTGCTATGACAACACTGATCAAGGGTAGGGAGATGGTTTGGATTCCGCGAGCATGTTTTACCCCGCCACATACTGTATGTATGTGCCTGTCTCAATTCAAGAGTCTGTAATTCAGTGGTTATCGTTTGATGATTGATAACTAATAAACATCGCACGCGACTTTTTGTTCAAAATGAATAAGAGTTATATTCAATATCAGGTATATGCCTATTTGAATCGGAACACCGGTAAAATAATTAAGCCGCGTTTATTGCATCATTCGATAAAACAAACTTTTAAAACACGCATTTATATGTTAATATATACTTACATTTCTCAAAGGTTTGATTACCGTTCATGTACACTTCTCAGGAAATACAGTTCTTGGCTGTGAGTTAGAAAAAAAAGGTATAAATATGAACGTACGTGACAATTTTGAACCATAATGCAAATCTATGAATTAATAGAATGATTATGTTCCTTTTTTGTCTTTTTCTATTTAAAACAGCATAACATCTTATTGAATAAACATGTAGGACACAATGTTAAAATAAACTTATATATTTGGGTATTTTTTTCATTGATAGTATATTTATCAAATGTCAGTCGATGTACAGTCAATCATATTGTCATTTTCGTTTTATTGTCACTAAACATACGAAATCAACTCTTAATTTCAGCGGTATTTCTGTCTGGAAGCTAGGAGGATTAGACAAATTTCATTGTTTTAATATTGTATTTTCTAGCTAACGGTTAGGATGTCAAATAAGAAAGGGGATACTTTTTATAACTCTATTTTGTGCATTTTTCCTTTTGATCTTTTTTTCCATGTCATGCTACTCGCTTAAACTGGATAATTATCGCTAAAAACTAATGAGGCACGTTGCGTTGCTAACGAAATTGACATGAAATTGACAACGTCGTCATAGGTAAAATAGCGATAAACAGATTATCATTGGTAATCTCAACTCGATTGAATTTTCTCGCTTTCGTCGTACCGGCCCAAGCAAGAAAAATACTCTCGTTGAGATGATCAACGATAATCTATAAGTATAGCGTGCCATGTGTCTATAGCCATTTTATAACATCATTTGAAAGCATCTTTATAACGAAATAGTTATCAAAGGTACCAGGCTTATTATTTGATACCCCAGTCGTGCGTTTCCTCTACATAAGACTCATTAGTGACGCTCATATCAAAACAGTTAGAAAACCAAAACAAGTAAAAGTTGAAGGTCATTGAAGATCCAAAATTCCGAAATGCTGTGCCAAATACTGCTTATGTTGTCTGTCCTTTGGATAAAAAAATCCTTAGTATTTCGAGTTATTTATACATTTGAAAACTAAAATTCATAAAAAATACCATATGTTTGATATTCATGTCAACACCGAAATGATGATAAATCACTATGATGAACTAAAACAATAAATGATACAGATTTTATCTTATCTCAATATGCAGATGCTTATCAATATATCAGCTGCTAATTATTTATGTTCAAAATTTAAACCATTCTAAGCCGACATTTTTTTTACTATTCATACATGTAACACAGCCTATAACAGGTATCACTATCAGCATAAACAAAAGTATATATATTACTATCTATAAAAAAGGGGAACATTTTTTATTTTTGAGAAGTTCAAAAAATCCTTAGAGCATTAACTGAAAGGAGATATTAATAAACATTAATTATAACGTTTTTCAAAGTGAGAATTATTATTTTCTTACCTAAAAAGTACACATCTGTATGATATGAGATGTCCTTCACTGGATACGTCTGCCTCCCATTTCGATTGGTGGCCACTTGGCAACTTGCAAAACTTTAAATGGTTTGAAATGTTTTTGGTACATTCAGAAAGTTTCACATGTTCTTCATCTTTAGAAAATGTAGCAGAAAACCCACACCTCCCCCCAGCAAACTTCTGCAATGGACAGTGTGTCGTCTGTTTATCAACATTGGCAGCCATTAAAACATCGCCCTCTATGTAAACATTCTTCTAAGGGAGGTAATTGGGATAATTTCACTGATGATTAATTCAATATTCTGAGGTCTTAGATTTCATATTTCACGATCATTATCATTACTTTTTTTTCTTTAAACTTAAAAAAAATATTGTTTTTCTTATATATACAGATTATAACTTTCTTATTAACATTTGCAAAAAAAAAATTGGAAATGAAAAAAGTGGGTCACATTACTATGCATTTATAGTACTCTGAAATGGACAGTAATGGGAAGTTTAGACCAAAAAAAATTCACAAACCTCATTTTTAAGAAAAAAAAAAATTGTTTGTATTTCTAAAAATAATAAAGGAAGTCAATAACCAAAAATAAAGAAATTTGGAAATTTTTACTTTACCACCCTTTGTTATACGACTGCATGGTCCTTAGGAAGAACTATACTTAAAACGTTAATAGTGTTTGATAAACCGTCATATTATCCTGAGGGTTATTAACTTTGTGATACTTGTGGAAGAAAATAACGTCTTGCTAGTTGAGATGCTTTATGATCGTAAGATAAATAGATACGTAACAATAACGTTACGTTACATTAACAATAGTGTGCGCGAAAGTACAGGAAACAATTACATTACATAACGTTCTAATGTCTCTTGGCCTATATTCACGACATTCTGGGGGCCTCAAAATACATAAGAAAAGTCCGTACTTTTGCTGCTCGAATAAGTCCATCTCCTCCTTTGATGACGTCTTCTATTGTTCCTAATCTCCATAAAAGTCATGGTGATTCACTTCCTAATTGAACTACATCTCTGATGTTAACTTGTCCAGTATGTGTTCTAGTAGCTCGATGATATTCACGTAATCCGGTAAGATATTCATCAGACCAGCGTTTTGCGAAATGGTCTAATAAAAGTCCTTTCTCTCAAATAGTTTGTTTGCTGTGAACGTATCAAGTTCTTGAATATTCGCGTTGTGTTTGTCGTTGTGCATCTCTGTGGTCGTAATAATCCTTCCGTGTAAAAGATGAGATGGCGTCAAGGGTTCGGGATCTCTTATATCTGAAGATATATATGTAAGTGGTCGATTGTTTATAATAGTTTCAATCTCAGTGAGTATTGTTGTCAAATATTGTTCGCTGACGAGTGCTTTACAAAATAATTTCTTTAATGTCATTTTCGTTAAGCCAATTAGACGTTCCCACCATCCGCCATACCACGGCGCTCCTTTCGGAATGAATTTCCAGTTGATATGTGAATTCAGCTGACTTTGAAGGACATTTGATGCGGCTACAAATGTAGGCGCATTATCAGAATAAATGGTTTGTGGTGTTCCTTTTCCACTGATAAAACGTCTAAATGCTAGGATAAAAGTGTTCAATGACAAATCAGGTACAAGTTCTAAATGTATAGCTCGTATACATGCACATGTGAATAAACATATATATATACCTTCCGCGGTTGTGTTGATGTATCCTTGATGTGTAGAGGTCCGACAGAATCTATCCCAGTTGTGCAAAATGGTATGGTGTCTTTTACTCGATCCTTTGGTAGTGGTGGTGGTTCCGGGCTGTTATACGGTTTACCAATTATTTTTTGGCACTGTATGCATTAACGTAATACACTGTTCACTTATTGTCGAATTGCCGGTATCCAGTATGATTGCCTTATATGTGTTATTGTCTGTCCGACTCCTTCATGTAGATTTCCTAGATGTGCGTCCATAATAACAAAATCTGTAAGTTTGTGGTTCTTTGGTAGTAGAATAGGAAACTTCGCGTTTTCTTCTATAGATTAATTTCGTATTCTGCCTTTACATCGTATGATTCCATTTTCATCCAAATATAAACGTAACTATTGTATAAGCGGTAGTTATTTAACTTTCGGATTTAACGAAATATGTTTTAGCTCTTTCACGAACCTATCTTGCTGTTTATCTTTGATCAATAAATTCATAGCTAATGAAATTTCCTCTTTTGTTAGAATTTTCTTGAGCTTCCTGTCACCTTGTGAACTCCTTAGTCGATATGGACGTTTTTCCTGACAGTTCTTAACGAATTTTAAGACATATCCAGTTACAGTTAATAGTTCATGTAGATTAGAATACCTTGGCATATCTATGATCTTTGATATTCGCTGCGGATCACTTGGTATTTTATCGTCAATTCTGTGTGTCTTTGATCCTGTGATATCTGATAGCTGAGTATTTATTTCCACATGTCCTGTCCACGTAGGCCATTTACGTTCGTCTGTTATCCACTGGGGTCCATTCATCCATAATGTCGAATCTTCAAATTGCGATGCAATCAATCTACGTGTTTGTAGGTCAGCTGGGTTCATTTCTGTGGGTACATATTTCCATTCACGAGTTTCAGTTAATTCTTTAATTTCACTAACACGATTTTTTACAAACTTGTTTAACGATTTCAATGAGGTGAGCCAGTGTATAACTATTTGGCTATCGCTCCAAAATACTGCTCTTTTAACTCCTATGTTTTCAATTACATCTTTTGAGTGTCGTGCTCCAATCACTGCAGTCATTAATTCTAATTTTTCTGTGAGTCTGTGGCTTCTTCCGAGTCCATGCTAGATAGTATATTGTCAACATATAGATCTTCTTGTAGAATAGAAGCTACTTTGCTCGGATTCATGAATAAATGTTTCAGTAATGTTGCGTTTAAAATAAACGGCGAACACGTTGCTCCAAAAAGAACAACTTTGAATCTGTACATAATCAACTCACTTGTTGGGTGAGTTGAATCGGACAACCAAAAGAAACGTGTGGCGTCTTGGTCATCATTGTCAAGTCTTACTTGTAAAAATGCTTTATCTATGACTGTTGTGATGCCATATTTTCCTAATCTAAATCTTGTCAGAATGCTTGTCAATTTATTTAAAATAGGTGGTGCTGAAGATAGGCAGTCATTAAGGCTTGGTAAATCTGGATTTCCATGGCAACTGCAGTCATATACAATCCTAATAGGGGTCGTGTTTGAATCTTTCTTAACGGGATGGTGTGGTATGTAGTGGATTCTTCCATGCTCGCGATCTATTTCTGTAATGGGTACCTTTTCTATGAAGTCTTTCGTCTCCTGTTCTTTGATAATCTTGTCGTATAGATTTAACATATCCGGATCTTTAGCCAATTCTAGGTCCTCCTTCTTGTTATATATTCATTAGTGGGTAACTCGGGATGATATGGTTTCCATGGTAGTTTTGCGACATATTTATTTTCCTTAAATGTTATGCTAGAGTTTTGGTACTCAAGCATTAGATTTTGTACATCTAATCCGCTCGACTCAATATCCCAAAATTTCTGTAAATCGCACTCCTCGGGTTTGTGCGCCCCTAAGACATTCATCATCGTAGAATTCCATTGTTGAGTGTTGCTATCTGTGTTCAGTGGTCCTGATAGCAAATAGCCTATTTTAGATTTAACAGTTATTGGTCCGTCACCTCGAATAAAATCATCTTGTACTAAAGACCAGTAGTAGTCTGCTCCAATGAGAAGTGAAATGGAAAACTTTTCATCCTGCGTGACTGGGTGGGCAAGTTGTAATCCTCGTAAATAGGGCAAGCTGTTAATGTTTACCAGTTTCTTCATATGTATCGGTGCGGCAATATGTGGAACAATAATTACTTCCATTGGAATTCTTTCTTTTCTTTCGGTCTCAATGGATAATGTTGCTTTCTCCAGGTTGCGTACATCACCTACTTTTCCGCCAAATGCAGAAATTTGCATGCTTACTATACCAGTTGGTTTGATATGGAATTTCTCTATTAGTTCTTGAGAAATAAATGAATTCTGGGCGCCTTCATCGAGTAGAATGTTAGTCATAACACTTTCATTATGGTACCACACGGGCGCTACGGCGGTTTTCAATAGAATTTCGGTATGTGCTGTAACAGCAAAATGCATAGCGGCGCTCTTTGTTTCTGTGGTACTTTGTAGCTCTTCGTTGACAGGTTTTGTTACGGCTTTATTTTCATTTGAAGTGGAATTTTCATTTAGTAAATTATTACGGCAGATGCTACTGTGATGTTTCTTACCTGCATTCCGAAACCTTGTAATTCAGAAAACAGTTAAAGCAAACTCGTTTTTCCTCTACGATTTGGGTGCGGGTGTTTATATCGGTGATCTTTTTTCATTCATTTGGGTGATGCGGGTTTTGACAAAACAAACACGGCTTTTTAGTCTTAACTGAATTATTGTTATTACTATCTTTAGACCCTGTTGTCCTCCATCTTTTATTTGTAGTTTCTGTCACGAACGATGCGGTGGGGATAATATCGGTTTCAAAAGGATTGGCGTTAGCGGCCTCTTGGATACACATTTCTTTCTTTATTGCTTTGTGTAAACTTGAAATATCTCGAGTAATATTTTGTCTGACAAAGCATGAAAGTTTGTTGAGTATAAGCGGTATTAATAGGCTTTATAGTGTATTAATTTACGTTTTTTGATTGAGTTAAGCCTGCCAATTGATATTTTATCGTGTGTTTTTCTTTGTTGTGATGTTATGCTATTGTTTCAGAAAAAGGGTGAAGGTTTGGATCCATTAAAACGTTTAATCCCGCTGCAAATGTTTGCACTGTCCTAAGTCAGGAATCTGATGTACTATAGTTGTCGTTTGTTTATGTAATTTATACGTGTTTCTCGTTTCTCGTTTTTTTTTTTTTTATTTTATATAGATTAGACTGTTGGTTTTTACGTTTGAATGGTTTTACACTAGTAATTTTTGGACCCTTTATAGCTTGTTGTTCGGTGTGATCCAAGGCTCCGTGTTGAAGGCCGTACATTGACATTTAATGGTTTATTTATTTTAAAATTGTTATTTGGATTGAGAGTTGTCTCATTGGCACTCACACCACATCTTCCTATATCTATTCCGTACGATTTTATATCGACCCATTCCTTCTAGTTCACGTATATCATGTATATTACTTTCAATCGTGTCACTGAACGATTTCAGTCCCCTAATTCCGGGTATTGGTGCAGGAAAATTTAGCAAATTTTGCATGTATGCGCTTACTATTTTGTGTTGTTGGCCAAATCTCTCGTGTATACTTTGTATTGCTTGATTATAGTTTGTATTAGTCATTTGCACTCCCGAAATACACTGGCTAACTTCTCCATAAAGTTGCGATTTTAAATAATTAGATCGTTGCACGTCACTCAATGAAGGATTTTCTTGTACGGAATTATTATAGGAATCCCAAAAGGCTGACCATTCTAGTAGATTTCCGCTGAAAATTGGCAAGTTAAGTTTAGGCAATTTGTTATGATGACTTGACATTGTAGAGGTGGGCATGCTTGACTGGCTTAGGCTTGTTTGCTCTGAATTGAAAATTATCTGGCTAGAATGTTCTTGCACGCTGGGGTTATTGCATATAAAATCTGATGCATTAGGGTTAAGAGCTGATTGATTTTTAGACTGACTTACTTCTTTGATGAATTTCTCAATTTTCGTTATTCCAATTTGAATCTCTAACTCGTATCTGTCAACTTCTTCAATTTCTTCGTCGAGGTCTTCTTCTTCTTCCATAGATTCTAGAATCTTCTCATTGAGGTCGGACAATGTCTTCTGCTTGGTTTTGATAAGCTCCATCATGGATCTGAGGTTGACAACATCTTGTTGCGGTTCTTCTGTCATGTCTCCTTTTTTCAGTCGCTTTATTACTGCTCGTCGATGTGCGGCTCGTACTGTTTTGAGTTTCGAACTCATCTCTAGTTGTGGTTTTCGTCACGGCACCAATATCCTGAGGGTTATTAACTTTGAGAGACTTGTGGAAGAAAATAACGTCTTGATAGTTGAGATGCTTTATGATCGTAAGATAAATAGATACGAAACAATAACGTTACGTTACATTAACAATAGTGTGCGCAAAAGTACGGGAAACAATTACATTACATAACGTTCTAATGTCTCTTGGTCTATATTCACGACATATATCATTAAAGTATTACATAAAAATTATACATGATACGCCCGTCGTCTTGTGTGTTAGTTTTTTGCAATTATCATAAATAGTTTCTGAGATACAGCGTGACATGTGAAAACCCCCTTTTTTGACACAAAACTCAATAACTCTTAAATAAAATTTTGAATCATCACCAAAAAGTATATAGATCTTAAGGATAATATAATTAAGAAGAATGAAAAGTTTTGAGCAATTATCATATATTGTTTTTGAGATACGGCGGAACATGTGAAACACCCCTTTTTTTTACAAAAACTAATTATCACTAAAATCTAATTTTAAATCAAAACCAAAAAGTATACAGATCCTTAGATTATTATAACAAATAAGTTCGTAAAGTTTTAAGCAATAATCATAAATCGCTTTTGAGATACGACACGACATGTAAAAAACCTCTCTCCCTTTTCTACAAAATATTCAATAACTCAAAAAGAAAATGTTGAATCATCACCAAAAAGTATACAGATCTTAAGATAAATATAACAAAGAAGTGTGTAAAGTTTTATGCAATAATCATTAATCGATTTTGAGAGACGGCGCAACATGTAAAAAAAAAACTCCCCTTTTTTATACAAAATACTCAATTACTCAAAAATGAAATTTTGAATCATCACCAAAAAGTATACAAATCTCAAGATTGATATAATTTTAAAAGAAGTTTGTAAAGTTTTAAGCAATAATCATAAATCGTTTTTGAGATACGGCGAGACATGTGAAAAAAAACCTGTTTTAGTTAAAGTCCCTTAACTCATAAAGTTTAATCTTATTTTCAACAAAAAGTATACAGATCATTTTACCATCATAAGAAACAACTATATAAAGTTTTATGAACTTTGAATATGTCGTCCCAAGTTACGGTGCGACATGTTTACGCCGGACAGACAGACGGACGGACCATTTGTATACCATAATACACCCCGTCACAATTTTGACGGGCGTATAAAAACGGATGATTACAAACGTTTTAAAATGCTTGCTATCCTTATTATCAAGTATCCTTGTGGATATTAAGTATGTATGTAAATAATACTGTAAAATATGGTAGTACTGCAACTGACCTCGAAAAAAGACGCTTGGTTAACGAGTTTAATGTTCCGGAATAACAAGCGGCTGCAAATTGTTTTAAAATGGTAGAATAATATCTATATTTTAATTTCCTTCTGGTCATAAAAAGATTCTATGATCACATTTTTGTATTTTAGCCCTTTAAAGGAGTACCCATCAATTAACGGTTTTGAGTAGTCACTTTTAAATCCTAAAACCAAATGTTTTTGTAAAATTTTCGATGCACATATCGTCAAGGATCATCTGAATGATGAAGACATAAATATAATATCATCCCCGAGTAAAACTTTTAAACTTAAATTTGGCTATTTTTCAGATGGAAATTTAACGCTATTTTCTTTGAGAACGAGAAAACGTATGATTCAAAAACAGTATTTGACATTTGAGAGGACAAAATATGGTATTGCGATCCTGCAGGCAAATTTGGTTGGACAAATTCCAAACAATTTTGTCAAAAACTCAAAAATAAAAACATCATATGTATACGTACCTTTTTTAATTACGGAAATTTCCTAACCGTCAATCAGCTCCAGCATTTATTTTTTTCCTAAACAATGAATTTGATAGTTTCGATGTTAATATTTACTTTTTTCTAGGATAGTGAAGATAATTTATTTTTGAAAGATTTGAAAAAAATATTGTAGTTCTTTTGTATATTTTCTGTAAATAAGTTATATTTTAGTCAATAAAATTTTGACTTTTTATAAAAGTTAACCAAATCATTCGGATAAGATGGTTTTCCGGATAATGACTTGTTAAAATTGTGTGGAAAAATACATCGTATGTCAATGCTCAACCTCAGAGCAATTAATATGCATGCAAGCTGTCGGAGAAAAAGTACTATTGAACATTCGCAGATACTAGGTATGGTACAAGGTGATGCTGCAACCAACTTCTCTTGATATTCTGCTTTCCTTGTGCGAAAGAGTTGTGAATCATCAGTGATGTTATAAGACTTATACAAGAAGGCAGAAGTGTTGCGTCTTTAAATTAGAAACAACAGAAAGCCTTATATGTGATCAAACTGATCCACATGCATGTATCCTCACAACATGACACTTTTATTCGATCTCGCGCTCAGTATACTACTAGTAGTTGGGATATGAAAACAGGATATGTAAAAGCACAACCTTTATAAATGACTGAAAACAACACAAAACTGAGTCGTCTGAACGTGTTGACAGTACAAATACAGTCTACCTTTCAGCATGCATTATCAAGTACTTATTGAAGTCATCACCTTTGCATCAGATAAAACAGATTACTGAAAAATTAGAATTTGAAGTTTCTGTCAATTTATTGATAAAGATTGTTAGTGTTGATTTGTTCTTTCATAAAAAAAAAGCCTTTTTCATGTAGCCCATCCTCGACAAATACCGATCACTTTTCCCCAAAATTGTCTCTGATGAATACCAAACTACCAAACTCCAAAACAAACTAACTAGATATTATGACACCTTACAATTCAGACACAGCGGGATCAAGGGATATCAAATATAGAGTTTAACTCTGAACTCAAAATTAGGGATGCCATATCTGATACAGGAAAATTGAAGTCTATGTTAAGTTTTTCAGAACTACACCAAAATGTGTCTGAAGATATCAAGGATACATTAAAAGAAGAACAATTACTTCATTCTGCCGCCAGCACTTTTATGAGCTGTGTTCTTGTTAGATGTTTCTATGGAAAGGATGCCCGCATCGCTTCTGAAGTTCATTAAATTTGTTAGTTAATTGATGAACAATCCCAAAAAGGCGCTTCTGAACCGTATATTGTCCATAAAGATAACACAATATTGTAAATGTATGGCTATTGCAAAATAAATCGTTTCTGTAGCAACATTTGCCCCATTTTATTTGGGATTTGCCGTGCAGTTATAGCATGAATATGGAAATATGGGTCACGAACATTGATATAAACTTTGTACTTATAGGGCTTTTGTGTTTCCTATGCAGACAAGCATTGCCATTCACGAGTTTGACCAAATCAAGACGGTATTGTTTCAAAACACCAAAGGGGATGTTTCATACAAAAACGTGCCGATAATATAGTCACCTACACGAAGACACTGCAATGTCATTTAAATATAGATCTCTGATTTCTTTACACTACATAAAAAGAAAGAAAAACATATTGAAATAATTTGATTAACTGGTGTTTCATAGTTTAGAAAATAATTCTTTAATATACTGTAGTGAAATCAAGACGGTATTGTTTCAAAACACCAAAGGGGATGATTCATACAAAAACGTGCCGATAATATAGTCACCTACACGAAGACACTGTAATGTCATTTAAATATAGATCTCTGATTTCTTTACACTACATAAAAAGAAAGAAAAACATATTGAAATAATTTGATTAACTGGTGTTTTATAGTTTAGAAAATAATTCTTTAATATACTATAGTGAAAAAATATAATCAATATGAAAGTTTATGGATGTGAAAAGGTCAAGGCCATCTCTTCTTTTGCTACGTCATAAATTGAATAAATCAGAAGGTTCCAGACCAACGCTCTTCATATGAGTAGTCAAATTTGTCGTTTTACCATCGTTTATATCATATGCGTTTGGTTGAACCATTTTTGTAGCATTCTAATGAATAAATATCAGATAATTTCTCCTTTTTGTCATTGTGTCATTATTGATATTTTTAGGTCTGACCTTTGACCTCAGTTTCACAAAAATGTTACCACTCTGGATTTTTATGACCAAACTTTTCTTATTGTATACGTTGTCCTCTTTCCATCGATATATGATTTAATTGTGTGTTCTTCCGGAACATTAAAGTTTTAAAAATGAACTCAGGTTGCAGTACTACGGTATTCTCCTTTCAATATTGTTGGCATACTTATTTAGTCGGAATTTTATTCGGTATAACCGAAGTACACAGGTAATGATCGCTTTTTAGCTTTCCTTTTCTGAATATGTTATGTACATTGGTTCAAATAAAATGTAAAATAAAATAAATACTTTCTTTGGGAAGATCTCAGATATTTAGATACAGTGACAAAATAAATGTGATAGGAAATTTGTTTACCTTTTATTTAAAGGTCAGTGTGTGTATCAATGACACCATTTAAACGTACTATTGTCTGTAATTGTACCCCAAGACGGACTTGAGTAGCCGTTATAAGATGTCTTGACCAGAGATTGAACTTTTATACAAACCACTCTACAGATTGAATGTTCCAGTAATTTAATAACAGCTTATTAAATGTTGACCGACATGAATGTAGAACAAGTGTAACTTTACAAAGTGGGTTTAGATAAGAAAAACACAATGCACCAATATATACATGTATAGACTGTTTCGATCACGAGAGAAGTATACAATATAATGCTTCATTAGTTAAATAATATAACAGATAATGATATTAACGCTTATTCTTCTTACACATAACCAGTGAGTGCACTTCGACTATTGTATTTAAAGTGTCATTTCTTTAACGGGTTGCATTAATAGAAATTATAAAAGGTTGTAATCAGTAACTAAAGAAACGAATTAATAATTGCTTACACGAAACCAAATTTCCATCGACTTGAACATTGAAACTGTATATTCATCAAAATATTAGGAAAAAGTTGTCTATTATTACAAAATGTAAGAAATAAGGAGAAAAAGTCGTAAAAATCTTCCCAAAACACTAAGTATGGCTTGCTATATCTACTAATATGCATGGAATAGTCCTATTTCAAAAATGTGTTTCTGAGACTCAATCCATTCAGAATATTTCTCATTTGTAATATTTCACTTAAATAGCATGACATTTTAATAAATAACAGCACATACAAGGTTAAAGTTGAGTTATACACGCACCTTTGACCATGTATGTACATCATAAGTGTAATGCCACCATTTTTTACCCTATGAGTGTATGTTGAATTTTCACTTTTGAAAAATTTTGTAAAAGTTATCTTATATATCTTATTTTATGTTTTTATTAAAATTTCTTTTATTAAACAGAGTTCTTTTTTCACATTTATAAATGCAAGAGACATAAAAATAACAAAAATAACGGACTTCAATGCTAATTCAAAAAGTGAAATTCGATTAAACTTACAAAATCAAACTTTATCAACCAACGTAACAATGAGAACAAGTGAAAAACTAATTCCATATTCTTGAATTGGAACAGGCAGTTTCTAGTCATTCCTGGTGCAGGTGGGTCCTGGGGAGAGAAATAATTGGTGGGGTGAAACTGGTTGTTTAGCTAGCTAAAACGTCTACTTGTATGACATGTTTTTGTAGTTATATAGTTATATTGGCAATGTGATCATAATGGAGGTCCAGGATAAAAGAAAACAATGTACACATACATTACACACAAATAAATCTATTGACTAATAAAATCAAGCAGAAAAATATAATCTAGCAAAGACATCAACAAAAAAGGTGTAGAAGATAGTAAATAATAAATTTGACAATGCCGTAAACAAAAGTAAATATACATACAAGGGTAAACAAAATAGTAACAACACTGTGAATCTCTTTATATTTTAATCTCAGGACTCACCAACACCAGGAATGCCTTGAAGTAAATAAATCTAAAAACCGATGGTTGGATTTCTAAATACCGAGTCACGTCAAAAGTCATCCGATCACGAGTAACATAATAGCTAGAAGACAAATACCAGGAAACATAAAGTAGGATCTATGACTTTCTTGTAATATTTGCGAATTAGACACTACAAATGTTTGTATTAAGTCTTAGTACTTTTCTCTGATTTTCGTTTTAGAAAAAGACAATACTTTCTTTGACAAAAAACACACTGTAAGAATAAGTGATAATATTTTAACACTTCTGTTTAAAAACGCCTTCCTGGAAACACTTAATTACCATGTTAAAATATAAATTTCTAACACTGGTGTTCATAATAAATTGATTAACACATTACACAAAAATATTCCCCGAAACACTTAATAAACACTTTAATGTGTTAACCTTGTAGAAGTGTTTATCTCTTTAACATGTCACATGTGTCACTTAATAAACACACCAGTGTTCATAAAGATGAATGAGTTATTCCTGACGATACATGATCTAACTGGTTCCTGTTTTGACCTTATCAAGTTAACATATGCATTGGTCAGTCAATAATAGATGTAAACACCCAAGGATGTAGATTTTATTTGGGTAATTCATCAATTTTGCATTTTGTTTTGTCTGGAATATGCATTAATGTATGGAAAAATTTCAATTGATGAATATTGGGATAATGGAAACTGCTTTTAACAGAAAAGGAAATTTTTCTTGTTTATGAAAAATTCATACCAAAGAGACAATTAAACTAAAAAATCGCACACAAACAGACAAATACTTAACAAAGGTACCAGGCTTGTATATATATGTTTTTATATGCCTCACGAGCGTTTCGGCAACACAAGACTTAGCAGTGACGCTCGAATCAAACTGAATAAAGGTTCAAATAGAATACAGGTTTAAAGAGCATACTAAAAACGGCAGTAGTAGTATACCGCTGTGCAATGGTCATTTATTAATTTAACTAAAACAAATCCGGGTCATCGATTCAGGACCGACGGATGAATGCACGTACTGACTGAAAAACGTATTGACTATGTACTCTCATAGTTTTTCCATATATATACACATGGAAAAAAGTATTGCAACACCAAATTTAAATTCAAATTAAAAAAACACTCTTAATTTTGTTGTGATATAATTTGTTGAAATAGAATTATTTAAACATTATTTAAATATCACATGAGTTTAATCAATAAATATCGACTCGATAAGTTCTTATCTGCACATGCATGCAGCTGATGTTCTCGTAAACAATAAATCAGATGTTTTTATCCTCTTTGTTTTCAACACTTTAAATAACCAAGTTTATAGAGTTATGTGATTGACACCTTGTAATTGGTCATCCACAACTCATAACTGCAGCAAGATGGCAGATAATCAGCATGAGAGAAGCAGGTATGTCGCTGTGAAAATTGCACGTATTGTTGGTCTTCACCATTCCACTATAAGTCGTTTTGAGAATAAAAATCAGACAACAAACGATGTTTAAGACCTTCCGAGATCAAGAAAACCTATATACCATCTGCTAGCAAAAATCAAGCATAATGAAGGTTGGTCAGAAGGAAACCCATTGCGAACAATACAGTCCTAAAAAGAGAGTGATGACCATACAGGAGCCTTTAAACAAGAACTGTTCGAGAACTGCTCATCGCTACTGGTTATCGTGCGATAAGACCATTTCGGGGACCTTTGCCTACGAACAGACACTCAGTTGCCCGTATCCAATATAGTGCAGAGCTTGCCAAAGTTTGAAATTAGCATCGGTGAGGAAGATCCATTGTTCCAATGGAATTTGGTTTATCTTCCTTGGCCCGATCGTAGCCCGAATTTGAGCCATATCGAGCATATATGGGACACTATTGGGCGTGAAGTGCACAAAATGACACCCCAGTTCAAACACGTCATAAAATAAACAACACCCTTCGTAAGGAATGATTGCTGCTACCTTAGTAACAAATTAGTCGACTTATGGTAGGAATCAGAAGACGTTAAGATGCGGTTGTCCGTTTGAATGGAGGCTGCGCGCAAAGTACTAATTATTTGGCGTATAACGATCAACCATGATGTGAACAACCATCTAAAGATTAGTTTTGAAATGTCTGACATTGTAAAGTTCGACTACAGTAAAAGTTGTTAAATGCATTTTTTTGTACAAAAAACACTTCATTTTGTTATAAAAATTTTGATTAAATAAGATATTTCTTTTTCATACATTTTTTGTTCGTTTTAATGCCAATGTTATCATTTGTTATGTTTCAATATTATTTTACAAGTATTTCGTCCTATTCCATCAAAAACAAGAAGCTGATTTTTCAAGTTTTGAAAAATCAAGATGTTGCAAGACTTTTTTCCATGTGTATAGATAGAAACAGGACCAGATAAAAGCTATAGAAATCTTGAAAGATTCATCAAATTAGAACTCTTTATAAAACATATTAATTGAACGTCTAGTATTTACTCACTTTTATTTCTTGACAAAATATCAGTAGAGACATTAAGGCCTGGTTTTGGCAAAAAATGTAAATGTTTGATAACTTTTTCAAATTGGCACATAATGTTTAGAAATGCATAGGGTCAAGAAATAACAATAAAAACATTAAGATTTTTATGTGATGACGTCATGATATGTACTGTTTTCATAAAAATGATGAAAAATACAGAATTTATGCAGTTTTCTATCTTTAATTATGTTGTGATAACATCGTGCGCAGCCAAAAAACACCAAATAATTTAACAGAAGCTTTATTATAACTATTAACAAAAGCTCACTAAATATAATGTTGTTTCTTGGGTGCGCACATACTTTTTCAATCTACTTAAAAATTTGATGAAAAAGAAAGAAATTAACGAAATTGTACAAAATATTTTCAAATTAAGTCATGATTTGTTGCCATGGTCACTTGTTCAATGTCCAAAATTGATTTGTTTTTATGAATACCTTGTACCTTAGATATTGTACAGTAACTTAAAAATATGTATGATAACTTTTAAATTTGCAGTAATTTTTGGGCCAAATAAAGGGCCTTATTGCCCCTACTCCTTTGATTTTATTGGTTTATTTTTGTTGCGTGTCTTGGTCCTCAACTGCCAACTGTTGCAACATTTCCAAGTGTTTGTAAGTGTTTTTCATGAAAGTCCATATAAGTAGAATACTAAACACCTACTGGTAAAACTAAGTCCAACATATTGATGTTTAATCAATAATAATAAGTCCGTCTCCAATTGAAAGTGAGTATAACGCATTACCATCTTTGTCAAGGAACACCACTAAATTCTTCTTCTCCTGTTTCAAAATGTGTCTGGGTATGCGTATTAATATTCTGTATATTCTGAAAAATAAGACCGTCCTTACTCATTTCTTTTTGATAAACTCAGTATCAATTTATAGCAACTGAAAGAGTTGATAAAATGGTAACTTTGATGATCGTTCAAAATTTACATTCAATGATTTCACCTGATGACATGATTGCAGATAGTAAGAAGTCGCAAAGGGATCATTATCAGAGCCGTATTTCTTGTTTTGAAATAAAGTCACCGCTGTTAAGAAATATTTACTGTATTTGGCTAACAACTGGTTTCATTTATAAAAATCAACTTTTCAGAAACAATAAATGTTCATTCATTTTGTTTCGTTTCTTTTCTGTTGTATTGATTCGTTCCGCGTTTATTCTGTTTTGCACTTTACAGATATCCCTCTTTTCGCCTCTTTTATATTTTTGATATCTAAATCAAAAATTTTAAAAATCAAACTTTCAAAAAGCGAAACAATCAAAACTGCACGTTTAGTTTAGTAATTTTAAAGTTTGATGAAATATCTAAATAAACTCATCATAGATACCAGGACTAAATTTTATATATACGCCAAACGCGAGTTTCGTCAACAAAAGACTCATCAGTGACGCTCGAATCCAAAAACTTATAAAAGGCCAAACAAAGTACGAAGTTGAAGAGCATTAAGGACCAAAATTTCTAAAAGTTATACCAAATGCAGCTAAGGTAATATATGCCTGAGGTAGAAAAGCCTTAGTTTTTCAAAAATTCTAAATTTTGTAAACATTTAATTTATCAATATAACCATATCAATGATAATTTATGTCAGCACAAAAAGTGCCGACTACTGGGCTGGTGATACCCTCGGAGAAATAAATCTCCACCAGCAGTGGAATCGACCCAGTGGTTGTAAATAAACTCATCATAGATACCAGGACTAAATTTTGTATATACGCCAGACGCGCATTTCGTCTACACAAGACTCATCAGTGACGCTCGAATCCAAAAACGTTTAAAAGGCCAAAATTTCTAAAAGTTATGCCAAATACAGCTAAGGTAATATATGCCTGAGGTAGAAAAGCCTTAGTTTGTCAAAAATTGTAAACATTTAATTTATCAATATAACCATATCAATGATAACTCATGTCAGCACAAACAGTGCCGACTACTGGGCTGGTGATACCCTCGGAGACAAAAATCTTCACCGGCAGTGGCATCGACCCAGTGGTTGTAAATAAACTCATCATAGTTACAAGGACTAAATTTTGTATATACGCCAGACGCGTGTTTCGTCTACAAAAGACTCATCAGTGACGCTCGAATCCAAAAAAATTTAAAAGGCCAAATAAAGTACGAAGTTGAAGAGCATTAATGACCAAAATTCCTAAAAGTTATGTCAAATGCAGCTAAAGTAATACATGCATCAATTTCTAATGCGTCATCGACTAAAAGTATTTTTCTATAATCGTTCCGGCAATAAAAACAGCGGTCGGTAAAATTTATGATTATTCTTGACTTTCACCTATATATTATCCTGCGTCTTGTTCGCATACTTTACTTTAATGATGTGATCATGTTGATGTCCCAGTCATCATTACTGTGTAAAGGTTTATGTTTTTCGTGTTCTATCTGACGGTATTTCGTTGTATACCATTGGTTTAAGAATGGTTGCTAATATGCTCTCAATTGTTCGTATGCTATATTAATTTATGTCAGAAAAGTTACCAAAGCTGTCTCCGTATGACCATGGTGCAGTAAAATCAATTAAATTTTGTATTGCCTCGGGTTGATGGTAATTTACATTTATTAGTTTTAATCATGCTATATAGCTGTACGTAGTGCGGCCAGGCCCTGAATTTAATTTGGCAAATACGTAAACCTTTGTACGTATGTAAATGTTTTGATTATCATGTTGTGTTGATTGATACGGAATCCAGAGATTGTCATTTTAACAAATTGCCATTATAATATTGAAGATATAAAATTTCACTGTCCAGTTGTGTAAGAATCCCCCATTTATTAAACGGCTCTTCGATGATCCAATTAAGTGGACTTTATTTTTGTTATCAAGTACTCTGGTCAAGGCACCAATCTATGTTTGGAAATTTATATGTCGACGTTCATTTGTTGTTTCATTTCATTCATACAAATAATATTGAGCATTCGGATGCACACATATATTAATTTATCGTGGGTAAGCATTAAAATTTATTTGGGTGAACTTTTTATATTATTTTTATAATGTATTGTTAATGATTCATACCAGAGCAAAATAATGTGCATTATCATACATGGATATGTAAACACACACAGTCCAATGCTCGGATTCGATACACAGTTAACAGACCATACACATTTTGTACAAATGCAATGGCAAGTTAGCAATATGATTATATATTGAGTTTACCATACTAATATTATCATATGTATTCATTGCATGATACAGCAATCTGTCGTTTGACGCCACATTGCAACCTTTTAAAAAAAAAAGAAATCATCCGAGAAAAAGTTGCATCTTTTTTTCCGTGTGCTTTGCATATTGCGATGCACCAATATTGTCTACGTATAAATGCATCATGTCAAAAGAATGATGATTAAAATTTTAATAATTAACAAACATTTCGGAATTTTATTTTCAAATCAAACTTTGCCTGCCATTGTCAGTTGAGGTGTTCAGCCACAGAAATATTATGTCGACAAGGAAATCGAGTAGAGGCTACTGAAACAACATTGCTTTATTATTAAATTACCGTTTTTGAAGTCAACTTTGTAATTCATGTAACAGAAAATAGAGAATATTTTTAATCTTATTCTCTGACCCATTTATTAGATTTTAACCACACTTGGTTTTAAAATGCCTCATGGAGAGCAGACAACCTCTACTGATTGTGTAAGTGTTATGTTAAAAGTCACATCACAGCAATTGACTTCAATCGATACAACCATTTAGTTACTGCATCGATGTAGTATGATTACAAATGAGACTAAAATTAAGAACTACATTGTATAGGTCACCGCACGGCCTTTAATAAGGAACAAAGCTCACACCGCATAGTCAACTTTAAAATGCCCCGACATGATATACTTTATTCGCTAAACGTAGCTTGAAAAAGAATATTTTGGTTTTGTGCATGAAATTCCCCAAGACAATTTTGGACAGACAAGTATGTCTTTCCAAAGCTCATTTGTCACTGGTCGGATAAAATTATCATCAAAGTACACTCTAACAGATAAACAACTTCTGCTTACATCAATTCAGGACTACACATAAGTAGTGATTCCGTCAAATATTCGTTCAGTCATAGTCAAGGATTGATGTTATGCTATTTCTTAATTATGGAAGTATTTTTTTAGGGGAATTGCTCCTTCATATTTTTTTATATATCCTTGTAACCATTTCATCAACAATATTAAATTCAAGAAACAGATGGGCATGATGATATTAGCAGGACCACACTGTATGATTTTCATAATTCAATTACATTATCTCATGATAATTTATAAAAAGAATCATTTTTTTTTTCGATGATTTCGTTCAGTTAATCTGTCTTTGAAACAGACAAACTCTGCAGGTAGTAACCATCACTTTGAGAGCGGAAAGTTATAACATTGGTTTTTATATTCAAAATACATTTACGTTTCCAATAAATTATGGTTGCTTCAATCTTTTGCAGTGTTACTGAACCCATATGTTTAAGCTCTCATGACCAACAAATTAAATATACCAGCATTTTCAGTAAAACTTGTTAGACGAGTAAAGGTTTATGAACGTTTAAAATTTCGATATTGACATGCATGAGCATTTTTATTTTAAAATTCTGAATATGTTGCCTTTGTATCTATATTTCAAGTTGTAATCAAAATGTCTAATGCCTGTATGAATTATATAACTGTTATAAAGATAATTATTAACGCTGTAAAAGTATCATGCTCTTTGAGAAATTTGACTGCTTTTTTTTAATTTTGCTGTATGTGTAATATTTATTGTCATTTGTTTACCGTTTGACTGTTTTCGAATCATTATTAAATACAATTCAAACCCGGCACCTGTATCCCTCTACGAAGACATATTACAAATCAAAAGTAAACTTGAATCGTACCGATAGTTGTGCCAGAATACAAACTTATCTTCGTTTGGAATTCTAAATTAGGTGGAAAAATTTGCTTCAGTTTGTACAAGGACTTAATACCACAGGACTTGCTGCTCACAATTTTAAGACAATAGACTAATGCTTTTAACAGAACTCAACCATAAGGATGTTGTTAAAATGTTTTATGATCAAGCATGGACCAAAGCAGAGTTTGTTAGATAACCAAGAGAGCGGATACTCTCTGCATACCTTCATTTTAAAAATTTAACGAAAGAACCTTGCAATCATAAACTGAAATCTTTTTCGGATTTTTTGCAGCTGATTAATCATTCCCAAAATGTACACTGGTCATCTGAAGTTCAGATTCCGAAACATTTGTATCAGTTTATCATGATCGGGAAAATGTCCAACATCAATGAATTTTCGGAAAAATTGTTAAAGAAAATAGGAGCGTGGAATGTTAAAACTAACGAGTTGCTTAGATCAAGGAAGCTCTTTATGGATCCAAATCCGCATTCTACTAACGCCGTAAGCGTATTGCAACAGTACTATAAAAATACATTAGGTCAAAGTCAAATGTTTGGAAATGTTCGGTGATGACTATACAGGAAATATTTTTAGTCACCTGCAAACCTTGAATTATGATTAGACTTGAATTGAATGTGTGTTGATGGTTTAAACTGATTATTCTTTAACATTAATAATTGCATATACAAGCAGTAAACACCATTTAAAGTTCATTACCCCATGTAAAATCATCACTAACTCATGATCATAGGAATACACACAATCTTTTTATGGTCGGTAATAGTTCCTTAGAACTAGAGCTATTTAAATATTTGTCAAACAATGACTACTACAGAAACTCATTCGGTCTTGCATCTAGTATCACGTAATTTGATTGATTATCAATTATTTATGGTAAGTAAATCGATTTATACTTTGATGTAAAATAGTATAGTATATTTTCAAAAAGTTATTTCTATTGCGAAAAACATATCTACATGTAAGATCATGGCTTCTGTCGGTTACCAACCCACAAACAAAGGGTCTTTGGGCAACCGTAAATTAGATGCAAATAAAATAGATAAATAAAATTCAAAATTCAAAATTCAAATAAAAAACTAAAATGAAATGAAATTTTGAAATAATGGGGTGCTGACTTGAACCCTGGCTACAGATGTCCAAAATCAACATGAGAAACTACGTTTGAGGTGGAAATGAAGATTACATGGATTAATGTTCTAGATTAAATAATAATACGGTGATAAATCAAGTTCATCGGTACTGGTGCAGCCTATAAAGTCCGCCACTAAACAAGTTCAAAAACATTCATTTCATAAAGAATGTTTTGGAACTTGTTACCGCCAACCAGTATCATACATTGAGAGTCGATATTACAGATAACTCTGATTGTAATATTGTGTAATAACAAGAATCTGATCGCAGTAACTACTAGCTAACAGATTCCCGAAGCCAATATCCTACGTCGCCGTTTGATGGTCAATAAATGAATGCAAATTGATAATAGCATAACTGGATAATAAATAGATGAAAATAGATAATAGCATAACTGAAGTTGTAACTTGTATAAAATTAGATAACTTTGTATATCTGACAAATAACATATTCCTTCTCACTGTAGTTTGGTTCAATCACTTATTTGGAATCTTGTTCTTGTATTGCAATCGTGGTAACATTGGAACCAAGCACATTTGACTAAGGTTACATATATTGGAAAACATCAATATCGCTTATAAGTTAAGTCCTATCGTATTGAACGCTTTGTCCGATGTCATGTCCATTTTAGTGGATTACTTAATATTGCGGGGCCCTTCGAGAATGAGCATACGACTAGTTTATCTCTTTACTTAAAATGCCTCATAACACTTTGACCTTGCTAACAAATTGTGATACTGAAATGTATAAGAGAACACAACCATAAGTAACTACAATCTTCCGAGCACGAACGAAGTCATTTTGGTGATTAAAAAACCCACTATCCAAGCACGCTTTGGAAACATGAAATATCTCAAATTGACAATCAATCAAAATCAGCTCCAGATTGGTAATATACAATATAGAAAAATAATTAAAATTGATATGATAACAGATGAAGATATTTGACTTGCCAACTGTTATGTTTGTAATCAGATATATGGTTAATACTTTTTATATTACCAATGACTGAATTCTACTTTTACCATCAGAAAATATAAAAACTAAAAGATCTGACATGAATGTCAATGAGGCAACTATTTGCCTAAAACTTAATAGCGTGGGCGTAAACAGCTATAGGCCACCGTACAGCCTTCAACATTGAACATAGTCCATACAGTATAATAGCAATAAAAGGCCCCGGCAACAATTCAAACAAGAAAACAAGGCCATATTTAAGTATAAATCAATCTAAACGTAAAACAAGTATAATAGACTGCGACAAACAACAAGTTTGTGAGTACTAAACACTCCCGTAACCGGGGACAGTGGTTAACAACACATAATAAAACAAAGTTGAGGTAGGTTTGACTCATCAGATCGACACAAAACACAATACACAACTAACAAATAGACTAAGACATCAAGTACCCACCTAAGAGTACTCGCAGTTACTGAAAGCTTGTTCAAAGCCAATTGAAACTAGTAAATGAATCGTGTTTCCCCAGACAAAAACTTTTAAAACTGGGGTGCAGTTAAGACCCCTAAAATTAGACTCTAAAAATAGCTGATGGAATATTGCCGTCTCTAGGGCGCTCGTCAATACGGCATTAAAACTGGTATCTTGTAACAATTTGTTTTGTTTGTTTAATTTTGTTCTTGTTTTTTTGTCAGTTTTGTTTTTGTTTTTTTTGTTTTGTTTTTGTTTTATTGCATATCATGTGTATGGCGTTCGACAACAATTATTATCCCAAATCATTGATAACTGCTTCCAAAAACGAATAGTCCCTAACATACGTATATACATAAAATTCCATGTATAACTGTTCACAGTATTTAACCCAATTGCGTTGTTTCTCTTTCAGATAACAAAATCGTATTAATTAGCAGTTTTATAGTCTGAGATATACGCTACTATTAAATCTAAACCACAAAAGCAATAAAATCAATTCATCACCTAACTTATTTGAACTTTTCTTGACCTCTGTAATGATATAAATAAGATTTAAGAAAACCATTAACCCAGGCAATAACCCGCTTAAGTTGTAAATTTATATCAACAATTTTCCGACGATAATTTTATCAAAGATCTACACATCTGGTAATAAAGTTTGTAAACGTAACTTGCAGAAGTGTATACTATTTCTTCTCTATTCGTTGTTAATGTTAATTAAAAGATTATAATTGCCAGTGATACAACTATCCACTAAAGTACAAATGAAGTAAATGTAAGCAAATATATGCAACCTTACGGCTTTCAACAATGAGAAAAAACCCATACCGTATAGTCTGCTATTAGAGGCCCCCACATTAAAAATATAAAACAATTCGATGAAAAACTAACGGCCTAATTTATAACAAAACAGTTTACGAAAAACAAATATGACAGACATAAACCAACGATGCCTTTTTCCAAGTAAAGTAGTAAAACTATCTTGCCTTGCTGATCAATTTTCTAAAACTTGAGACTAATGGAAACATTGTAATCTGTAAAACTAATATCATTTTAACTTTAAAGTTGATAATGCGCAAGTGGATTGATAGCTACTAGTTCCACTCATATGAAAAATCCAATAAAGCTAGTTTAAACAAACCCCGAAAAAAAAAAAAAAAAAAAAAAACAATAAAGATTCGTTACTTGAACGGCAAACAGATGGCAATACTATTTTCAGCTTATGTAAATATTTGATGGTTATAGCAATCTTGAAAAATCAACATTTGATTATCTTGTCCATTACATGTAGCATTTTATTTTTCTGGGCACGATTAAAACGTGCGCAAAAAAGTTGTATGAGTAATGACGGTTTATCCTAGTGCACGACCTTAGTTTGATCACACTATTTATACATAATACAGACAGGGTATGAATGATTTGTTGTGATCATGGTACATGAATAATAGCCATAGATCTAAATCAACTGGTTCCCAGTTACAAGACTGTGAAATTGCTTTCTTTAACCGAAACAGCTCGTTTCCAACTTATGACCTGCATGAACCCTGCTAGCTCCAAGTCTTATTTGCTCATATACTGGATGAGCTCTCTTGCCTACTTCAAATTGGTTGTTAAATAAATATCTAATATAAAAATGCATCAGTTTACTTACTGATATCATTGATATTTACCGTTGATGAATTTTTATATAGCTGCGAGATACCATCTATTTTTTTATATTAATATATACTTCGCACAAATAGTGCAGAACTAGGTAGTTTCTGAAATTACTGAAATGGTTCTCTCTTTTATAAAGATGACATATGAAAATAAATCAAATTTAGGTAAACTTGTGGTGAGAATGATATAATTAGAATAAATGTAAAAAATGCTCTGAATATGCGGGACTATACCTTCTCAGTGTAATTATAAAATAAATCAGTGTTGAAATGTTTTCTTATCGGGATGAGATATATAGATAAGAAACCAATTATAAATAAATCAATCTTATTCTTATTCTTATTCGTGGTATGGTCTTTCATAGTAAAAGCAATCCGGATCAATATAGTATTCGCCATTTAAAATCGTTTTCCTTATTATGCTCGAAATGCTACTACTGAAATCACTGTTAAAGCTAAAATTGGCATGTACTGAATTAGCTACATTAAAATTAAAGAATAAAAGATGTACCTGTTTTATTGATGTAATTAGATAAGGCATACTGCCACTTTTCTGACTAACATACATATAGATGGTCCTGCTGATGAATGACACAATCCTGCATAACAAATTTTAAGTTTCTGTTTCAGATGCGTAGCTATTTTGACATCACAGGTGGCTAAAGCAGTTTTCTTTACCCCAATTATAACACCTCTTTCAACGCCTTTTCTACTCAGGCATCATAAACCTTCCAATAAATGTCATTATGAACAAATATAATTCAATTAATATATATTTTATACACAAAATAAATATCAAAATGTGTGCAATTCAATTTGGATAACCGAAAAAACAATCGGTTATAAAGACACAACTTCAAAATATGAATGAATATTATTTGAAATAAATATTATAATATATATCAGAGACATATTGTATTATATGTCTCTGTATATATGCAACACAATTTCTTGTACCGAAAAACAATCGGTTATAAAGACATCACTGTAGCTGCCATATCAAAAATGTTATCAACTTATTTCTTTTAACGGAGGCTCAACTTTGAAATATAATTTACGATTTACTGCTGTCCTAAACACGCTAAAGAACAATAAATGGTACCATAAATTAATTAATTGCATTTGATGGTGTTAATGTCTCACAAGGCAACTCCATTATTAAATAATAGTTAACATACCTGATAATGGAACAATACCATTTTAATCTGCATTACGAAATGTAAATTGAATAGAAATACCTGGAATCTAGTTTTCATTTTTAATAACTCGATAAAAAGATACAAAAATATTAATGTAACTGGAATTAAAAACTATGTGAATCAAACATTTATTATACAATCAATAAATTCGCTCGTATTATAATAACTTTAGTCAAAGATTTGTATACTATATATAAATCCTTGCTTTAGTAAATTGTCCACTAATGTATAAATTATCAAGTTGAATGTGACCGATTTTAAATTAATTAATCAATAATCTGTTGAAATTGAACAATTAATAAGATAAGTATTTACATTAATTATGCGTACAATAAACTCAACAATCTGACCTTAGATGAATTCAGTTACTTCCTAGCAGACCGTGCATTCAAAATATTGTGAGGAGTGCTTTAGCTGTTAAAATTGATAAGCCGTGTAATCGAATTATGACATGCGCGTTACATTGACCTGTGCATGAACTGTCGCAAGTCTTGCCTTCCTCTGATAACGTGATTTAACGGTCAAGCCCTTTAAATCGAATTATATATGATGACATAAACATACAGTTAGATATCTTGATCTCGATGTTATGCTTTTTTTCTAACAGTCAGTCGAATATTCCTGTCTAAAAAAAGTCGCCGAAATGTTGCTGCTAATGTTATGAGATTATTTGACAAATTTTCAAATTCTAGTAAAATAAATAGCAGCAAATAGTCAATAATTGTATATTAAAGAAATATTGCACAATTATCACTAAATTTGTTAAAGTTCATAAAGTCTTTTTTTACAAAAATAATCAGTCAGCCCAAATGAAGACATATGTGTTCGAATGCATGTACGAGTAATTGTCTGAAATACGACGTTACCAAAGTTATGTTTATCATAAACATCTATTTATAGAAATGCCTAATTGTGTTTTATTGCACAATTGTCACTAGCATTCTCTTTTTTAAAACTCCCAAACAATAGAAAAACGTCATTTTATTCGTAATTTCTTATAAATAATACTGTTTTAAGTGGCTACTTTTTTAAGGTTCATATGTTTATCAAAATTAAACCATATAACAGTGTGCCGTTATATAAGATAACATAAATGTACAGTTCAATATCATCATCTTGATGTAATGCTGTTTTTCTAACAGTCAGTCGAATATTCATGTCTAAAAAAAGTCGCCGAAATTTTGCGTCTTATCTTTTTATAGTATTCCTCAAATTTTGAAATTCTAGTGAAATTAATAATTACAAATCGTAAATAAGTGTATATCAATGAAGTAAGTTATCAATGTTGCCAATGATACAACACACCATCCAAGTCACAATTTATAAAAGTAAACCATTATAGGTCACGGTCCGGTTTTTCAACACGGACCCTATGCTCAAAAGTTCATTTGTTAGTTAATTGATGAAAAATAACACAAAGGCGCTTCTGAACCGTATATATATTGTCCCTAAAGATAACAAAAATTCGTAAATGTATGGCTTTTACAAAATCAATCGTTTCTGTAGCAACATTCGCCCAATTACATTTGGGATTGGCAGTGCAGATATATCATGCATATGCATATATGGGAATATGGGTCACGAACATTGATCGAAACTTTGTACTCACATTGCTTTTGTGTTTCCTATGCAAAGGTAAGACTATATCTGACGAGTTTGACAGAATCATGACGGTATTTACGCTCCAGATACCATTTGTACTCAAAAACTGTGTTTGCTTTGAACAAATTCTGTCCTGCGCCGAACTTGTTCTTATAAAAAAAAAAAAGGGGGAAGTGTCTTGTAAATTATGCGTATACGCGTACTGAATCCGCATATGATGACTAAGAGATTGATTCATGTCCCTATTTATTGAATACTTGAGCTATTGTGTGTCGCTTTTAAGAGTTATATAAGGATCATGACTGATTTTGAATTACAACATTAGAAAATTTGCATTGCGTTTTTCATCCTTCCTTTAAAAAATTAATGAGTTAAATTTTTTAACCAGGATTATCCCACTACAAAAATGTTCATGCACCAAACCGACTTTGTTTTACACTCAATTTTTTTTTAAACCTCGCATTCGCCTCGGGTGACTATAGTATATTTTGTGTCATAAGTGCTCTGTTTAGACTTTGCAAATACACAATATGTATTTATCTATAACTAGATACTAATTTTTACAAAATAAACAACCTTTAAGATGCAAAATTAAAAACACTGTTTCAGCGCTTGAATTTTGTTTTATTTGATTCAAAGATAGAAAAAATATTGAAATAATTTGATAAACTGGTGTTTTATAATTTAGAAAATAATTCTGTTATATACTATAGTAAAACAGTGTTTAACACTATACACAATATGAAAATTTATGGATGTGAAAAGGACAAGGCCACTTTTTCTTTTGCTATGTCTTAAATGGAAAAAAATCAGAAGGTTCCAAATCAACGCCATGTTGTAATGGCAGCTCTTCATATAAGTAGTCAAATTTGTCGTTTTAACATCGTTTATAGCATATGCTTATGATCGAATTGTTTTTGTAGCATTCTATTGAATAAATATCAGAATATTTCTCCTTTTTGTCCTTGTGGTTGAAATATTGATAATTTTAGGTCTGACCTTTGACCTCAATTTCACAAAATTGTGACCACTCTGGATTTTTACGACCCTACTTTTCTTATTGTACACGTTTTCCTCTTTCCATCGATATATAATTTAGGTGTGTGTTTTTCCGGACCATTAAAGTTTTAAAAAATGACCTCTGGTTGCAGTACTAATTTTCCTATATCTATAGACCATTGGTTTTCAAGTTTGAATGGTTTTACACTAGTCACTTTTGAGGCCCTTTATAGCTTGCTGTTCGGTGAGAGCCCATGCAGGCACGGTGTTGAAGACCGTACTTTGACCTATAATGTTTTACTTCTACAAATTACGACTTATATGAACAGGAGACTTTTCTCATTGGCAGTTATACCACATCTTCTTATATATTAATACAACACTGAGCCACCCAACCCATAGTATACACCCCAATTACTCGTTTGTGAGGGCTGCCTAGAGTCAAAGGTGGATTTAGGGGGGCAGGGGACCCGCCCCCCCCCTTTTTGGGAAAAAATTTGGTTGCTTGTATAGGGGAATCATTGAAGCGTGACTGGAGCCGGCCCCCTCTTAGGTCAGTCAGTGGGCCCCCACTTATGTAAATTTCTGGATCCGCCACTGAGAGTGGTTACACCGGGCCAAAAATGCATCGGACTGAAACAACATACTGGTTGTGTGTACATTGACAATCAAATTAAAATTAAAAAAAATGTATAAAATATTGTAAAAAATAATTTTTCATTTGAGTGCATTTACGTAACAATAACACAATGTAACCGAAGACATAAATATCATTGTTACACTCGTAAGTATTCATGCAGTTCCTTAGTCAACCCTAGGCCTGCATTCCGCCGGCGATATAGCCTAAACTTCATTGTAACAATAACTTTTTTATGACTGTTACATTTCAATGTAACCATAGCCAGTACCAAAATAAAATAGAAAAAATATTTCACAGACATCTTTCTTTACAATATAAAAATAGGAAGACTGTTGGATGATTTTTACCACATCAAATGCCCAATGAGCAAACCCATATATCGCATTGCCCAGATCGCATAGTATGCTAAAAAAATATTTAAAATACCCGAAGTAACAGAAATGTTGTTGTAAAACCATTTCAAACGAGATCACTTATATATAAAAATATATATATATGCAGCAACAACTGAACAGCAACAAACACAGCAGTCAATGTGGCGAGATGAAATAATTTTGTAGGCACCTAGGACTTATATATTAAAATGTTTCCCAAATTAAATGAAGCATTGGTATAAAAAAAAATCCTGTCAAAATAGGAAACACATTTTTAAAAGGGGGTTCCAAATCTGGAGATAGGGTTTCCAAATAGATTTCCCTTTTCAAATTTATGCATTTATCGTTAAAAAGGGGTCCAACCTTCGGACCCCTCCCCCTTCTTACGCCGAGGGGTGTACCGCACCTCCCTTTATCCAATCATATGTTTAGAAAGTCAGGCTGATCATTTCTCAAATATCAATTTGACAAATAGTAATACTATAATCTATTTAATAAGGTTTGGTAAAGAAGTAATAATATGTATATCCAAAACATTCTCGCGATTTTATACCTATTTTGACATTTACAGAAAGTTCTGTAACCAGAGGCGGATCCACCCATTGTTTTAAAAGAGGGTTCCAAACACTCGGGATAAAAGGAAAAAGGGGGTTCCAACTATATGTCCCAACACAGTCGCCTAAAGATTTCATAATTATAGCGAAAAAATGGGGGAAATAAAATATTTTAAGTAGTATTATATAGAATAATGCATTGAACGTCCAAAATAATTTGGTGTTCCAACCCCCGGAACCCCAGGGGTCCGCCACTGTGTAACGCGTATTCTCCTTCTTTAACTAACGTAATATGTTTTGAATTAGCTATGCTACACTTTTCTCAGTTTTAAAATATTCAATGTACTACTATACCTTGATCTACCTTCAATCCCATTGTGGTATTCAATCCAGAAGAAGTTTGAACTGTTGAACTGTTGAAATGTCAGTGCGAGTGCAAACATAACGTTTGTAAACAATGAATGACGTCATGTGTAAATCCAATCACATAAACGTTTTACAATAGGCAATTGTATGTTCCATATTGACGCGCTTTTGTGATTACGATAATAACATCAACGGCAAAATTTGAGACAACAGCAGATCAGCCGGGAAGGATAGGATACAGAAATACAGCAGAGAAAATATCGGTTTACCAGCCACTTGCAGAAAGTCTTAAAGTTACAGAAAGAGACGATTGTTACGACAAGTCAGAGATGGCGGATCCTTTTTGAATCATCTACGGATTGCTATTGACGTATTGTTCATGTATGTTTTGCAAATGTATGTCTTCTTCCATCACAAGTTTTATTCCGTGAGCATCCTGTCAGATCATATATTTTGCCGGAATCAACATTCTGTATACTGTGTCAACAGAATACAGAATGTTGATTCTGTATTCTGTTGACACAACATTCTGTATTCTGTTGACATTTATACAAAAACAATGTCTTTCCCTTCAAGAATTTAGTTCAAATGTGGTTCATAAGGGAAAACAAAACATTCGATTTACATATATATATATATATATATATATATATATATATATATATATATATATATATATATATATATAATATATATATATATATATATAATCATATTCAAAACAGTGTGGTCCTGGCCATTGATTGACGACCTAAATTATCCCATTGACTGGGACAGATTAGGTGAACGTTTGTCTGTAACGACCATTGCTCACTTCTTACTTATTATAGAATTTAAACTGTGGGGTCACCAAAGGTTCTTAACGCCTTTAATAATAAAATAATTCGAAAAATTATTCAGGAATAACCTTAATGTTTGATTTATATTATTGATATAAGTCAACACATCGTATTATTCCGGATTCGTTTTTCGAATTGCCATATTAGGTGTTGAGAACCTTTGGTGACCCCACAGATTCAGTGTCTTTAACAAGTACATAGTGAGCAGTGATTGTAACCGACAAACGTTCACCTAATCTGTCACAGTCAATGGGCTAATTTAGGTCGTCAATCAATGGCCAGGACCACACTGTTTTGAATATGATTCTATATATATTTGTCTATAAAAAAAGATGCCGTATTATTGCCAACGACACAACAACAACAGCAACAACATATATTTTATTTGCCAATCATGGCACCAAAAATGAGCGGAATAATCACAACTCTCCACAACAGATCAGATGACCAGAAATTAACAAATATAGGTCACCATACGGCCATCAATAATGAGCACAGCCATATCGCATAGTCAGCTAAAAAAGGCACCAAAATGACAAATGTCAACGAATTCAAACAAGAAAACTAACGTTCTTATTTATGTACAAAAATGAACGAACAATGAATATGTAACACACCAACAAACAACAACCACTGAATTACAGGCTCCTGACTTCGGACAGGAACATATATACAGAATGTGGTGAGGTTAAACATGCTAGGGTCTTCCCCCCTAAACCTGGAACAGAGTTGTTACAGTACTACATAACAACAAACTATAAAATTCAGTTGAAAAAGGCTTATTTAACTTTAAATAACAGATAAATGCAAATAGAAATACATCTAAGTAACAAAAACATAATGGACTGGACGTTACCGTTACCCAACAAAAAAAGTCACTAAATACAGATCTGAGAGTACTTGCAGTTACTGACAGCTAGTTCAAAGCCACTAACAACTAATAACAAAAATCATGCATCTAACTTCAAAGACTTAGTTCATAGCTTTTTATACTTCTGTTGATTATATTTAATCTTAGTTTTTTCCTTCTGTTAAAAAGAGATTAAATAACAGACGCAATGTTCAACATATTTGTTTTAAGATGGCAAATTTGTGTTACATTCGTTTAATTTATAATAATACACACAAACTAAAGAGACAGAAAGACAAAAGTTTGCCTCCAACGACAAGCAAGAATAAACCAAGAAACAGAAAACAGACAATTTTCCAATGTCCTATTTGGCTGGCTTTCATATTATTCCCATTGTTGTTATAAAATAGACAGGCAAAATTTATAATAAAAAGTGAAAAATGGTATAGAATATAACAGAATACAGAAATGAAGAAACCACTTCAAGACCAGACCCTTTTATAAGTTGCACATTTTTTAAATTTTTTTTGCCTTTTAAATCTTTCTGTTCGGACACCATATTGGTCCGACACCCCAATAGCCTGACGCCCTATTAGTCCGACGACCCATTTGACCGACACACGAATACTAGTAATCCGACACATAATTATTGAGCAATACTTTGTATGAATAATATTTATATTTCAAGAGGATAATCCCAATAGTTTAAAATGATCCTACTGAGATTCCTCAAAATAATAACATATTAGAGTACATGTATTAAACATTTGCTTAATGTCCAGTGGCAAATATTACATGCATGTTCAAAACAATTGTTAAATAAGTACAATAGGTAAGTCCTGTAAAAGATGTCATCTGGGGTGAAAGGTCAATGAAACTTGGACTGCCACTGGACAACGAAAGCATATTGAAGGTGGACAGGAATTTGCCCTGCTGCATATTCAAACAAAAGGCCACCGACGGCCTCTCAAAGAGTTGTTGCAATAGTTATTAACCTGCAGAGATCATGGCACTCTCTTTCTATACATGCTATATGAGACATCCGATTAAAGGTGACCAATCTTACATTTGTTGAAAATTAAACATCCCGCACAATTTTACTACCAATGTTTTTACTGTTTTCACTGTATCACATAAACATTATCCGTTGTGATGACAGACTTGAACTTCTGGTGACATTTTCTTAGTGAGAATGTGTTCACATATATATGGAACAAATCTTGTCCTTATGTCCCACGTAAGTGTCATCAATTACTCCTGAACCACTTTACAGAATTTTGTAAATCATCGATACAATCTTTATCTCATGATGTATTTTTTCAAAGGACAATTTACAAAGTGTTACGTCCATAATTAATACCATAACAATACATGTTGGGAAAAACAACTTTCTATAAATGCATGCAAAGTACTTGATGCAGTATGATCTATTGTTATAGGTATCTAAAAATGGATCCCACCAGAACACAAAGACTAAGTCTATGAGGAAAATAAAGTTTTAGATCAACGACTAAAAATTGTCATGAACAGATAAAATATTAGATAGAAATAGAACTGGTATGAAAGGTTACAGTAGAACATTGAAATAATTTGAAAGGTAGGTATATATATATATATATATAGTTTACAACACGTCTGAACATCAACCCAACAATGTTAGATTTAAGAAATAATTCATGGGGGCTTGAATATATCGTTATTTTACCACGGGTTGGCCCTTTATGACAAATATTTTACCCTGAGCGATAGCGAGGGGTAAAATATCGGCATAAAGGGACAACCCGTGGTAAAATTTAGATATATTCAAGCCCCCATGAATTATTTCGATTCTGATAAGACAAATATAGCAATTGTTTTGGTTCAAAGCGCACTAGATGGAGGCAAATATTTGCCGTTCCCATAAATTAACCCACTTTAAGATTGGCGGTAAAGCACGGAGCAAACAGATTTAGTGACATGCTCAAACTATTTACAATAATATATTTAGATAGATTTGGATGAATTTTAATGATAATTTACTTATATATCTTCTATGTATATAAAAAAAGGCTTATACCACATTTTAGTATTGTTTGTTTACGTTTCATTCTGGTGATGATTTTCGGTATCAGAAGCGTGTATTTTCCCGAAAAATGCTTAAACTATTACGTTATCATTCCATGACGTCGTGTACTCCATCCATAAACAATCATATGACGTGGGAGTACAATCAGAAATGCCCAACCAATATATTCATATTTTACCACGGGTGTGTACTCAAAGCGTTTGAAGGACGTCATGTTAGAACTGTAAATTTGCGAAAGCAAATTTTTGGTTCTTCCCTCGCCGGGATTCGAACCCATGCTACTATACATTATGTACACAGCCATGTATCACCATCATTGATGGCGATCCGATGGATACATCTGTTGTAGGGTTGTCACTGACTCAGACGTACTTATATATATATAGTTTTATACTCAATTATGATTTTTTAAAAGTAAGAATTTGCAGTTATTCCTATAATTTTATTTCAATATCATGAAATGTTGTAGTGTGTTCATATGACAACAAACCAACAACGAGCAAGTTCAAAAGAATAAAGAGTAGAAATACAATTCTTCAACAATTGAAAGATATCATTAAAGTTAACAAAGAAGTCTACGGGAAGTACATATTCGTACACACAACTTCTCATTTAACTGTTTCACAGATTGCATTGATATTGTGCTCGAATAATCAGATTATATTAATACATATGTGTTTTGGTGCCGATCCAAAGATGTCAGAGTGTTACAGCAGGACATAGTTGAACTTAGGAACCTAAAGGAAATATAAACAAAGATCTCATTCTCGGTAACCGAATAACAGATTTAAAAGATAGTAATATATTATAATGAGAATTTCCACTGGTACTGATAATGAAAAAAATCACAAAAAGAATACTTTTATTCATTTTTAAACTATTGCATAGTGTATAAAATAATAAAAAGTTGTAGGATTGTCACTGAGACAACTATCCACCAAATTTGAGACGATGTGAATGTGAACAATAATATACAACTGTGCAGACTTCAACCATGAGAAAACCCATACCGTATTGTCGGCTACAAAAGACCATGACCTGAACAATATATGAAACAATTTAATTTAGAAAAATTAACGACCTAATTTATAACAAAACAAATTAAAAGTGTTAAAAGTGCAGCCCGTATTGAAAACATGGAAATTTGCCATGAACCCAGACGCTAAAATTCTTCTCCAAATCGTATAAGATCAGACCCTGAAGTCATAAAAAAATTTTTCAGTGCCCGGAGAAAAAAAATCGTGGTCGAAAATTGAAATCCTGCATTTTGATTGGTTGATTTGTTGATTTTGGAGTTTGAGTAAATAACTGACTCGAAACATTGTTCCATTTTTTTCTTTCATTTTTCTCCCTGTATAATATAAACCTTGTATACTTAACGTTATACCACCTTTAGCAATGCATGTACACTGATTCACATTATGTCATGGTTGACCTATGTTTAATCTTATTATTGGACTTGAACAAAATGATAAATGTTATAATCCACTTTTTCCTTTCCAGAATCAAGTTGGCAAAGATATATATCACATGCACAGGAAGAGCAGTGGAAAATAACATTGGAGCAGAATTATGAAACAGTTATTTTAAAAAAAACATTAAATTGAGAGAGAGAAAAACACATTTTTTTTACTTTTTAATGCTGTTCATTCTTAAGATTACTGTTTATTGTATTTGCAATGGAAGTTATTGCAGTTGATAAGAAGATAGAACTAAAAATTTGAGTTCTTCAGCTTGTTTTATTCAGTCAATAAAAATCAATTTTGAAAAGCAAACCAAATATGTTCAAAAATCAAAAAGGTTAATTATGTACCAAATGACCTCCGTCAGACATTAATCAGTCTGTTGGAAATCTTTCTTTAAATTTTTATGCTTATTTTACAAAATGTACCTCTTTTTGTTTGTCTGTAAGATTCAAATCCATCAGAGATTTCTGAGGAACTACAAACCAAGAGTTTCTGAAAGTCATCAGTCCTCATGTGAACATGCTATACTGAGTAATGTAGTTCTCACCCTTTCAACTCCCCGTTAACGGGATGCCTAAATATTGTAACACCAAAGTTCATATATTCTTTTCGTAAAATACGCTCTGCAGTTTTATAGGAAAGAGTACAAGAGTTATGCATACATGTATTTAAGTTACTATTCACAATACACTCATTACAAGTGAATGAAATTGCAGCATGATTAATGCATAAAAAAAATATCTGTCAATAAATGTATTTAACCATTAAAAATCTTACAATGAGCATATGATTGGAAATTTATTTATGAGAAGTTAGACTAAAAAAGTGGTCGTATTCTGAATATTCTCTCAGCTCACAGTAAAAGGAGAAAAACATACACTGTTCAGTCTGAAGGTACCTGTTCATGTAGGGGGACATGTCTTATAGCATATTCTCTCCTTGTGGTGAACTAACATGTTAAAAAGGAGCTCAGTGCATTATTGGTCTAGTTCTGTACAAAATATGTTAATTACATTGTATTTATATCTGAGTATCATGTCCTCTTCCTGCACTTAACTTGCCACTGGATCACATAACATCAATCCATCCACCCATCTTCTCAAAAGTAATATACCGAGTTCCAATGTTCAATATGTTCTGATTTGACTCAAGCAAGATATAAATACATGTAATATGGTATTGTCAAATAGAAGTATTAATATGTATTAAAAACATAAACCTTATAGACCAAACAAGATGCAATTCTGACAATAAATATGACATAAAGCCAGAATATTTAAAAAAAAAAAAGCTAAAGTAACTGTCGAAGAGCTGGACCTAAAGCAAAACCACTTCAGGACAACAAAAATCAGAGAAATAAAAAAAAACATAACGAAAACATTAACATGTCACGATATAGAAAATGAATGGAAATGGGGTAAGTGTCAAAGAGAACAATTAACCCATCCCAAATATACAAAACAACTATTACTAGGCATCACTATACAGATACAGTCTGATTTAAAAAGTGTTATAATGAAACAGTACTGAAGAAATTAGTAACGAAACACTATTTACGAAATCAGTACTGAATCATTACTGACGAAATCAGTACTGAAACAGTACTGTCAACATCAGTACTGAAACAGTACTGTCAAAAACAGTACTGACAAAATCAGTACTGAAACAGTACTGTCAAAATCAGTACAGAAACAGTACTGACAAAATCAGTACTGATTTCATTGAAAGTATAACATTATAAGTTTTCAGTCTTTCCTAACAGTACTGATATGCACGAGGGTAGAAATGTACCAAAAAAGTGTGGGTAAATTATTGGTAGTGTAAAATATTACATTACAAATTGTATCTTCATTTAAAGCATCTATTGATAGCAGTGCCTATTTATTTTTTGGCATAATTTGTCACCAGCTTTGATGTGTTGAAAACTTCCCTTGCAATTGAAAAAAAACATTTTATTCGCAATTTGTTATAAATAAGACTGTCTTACGTCGCTTAATAACTGGGTCAATACATTGATCAACATTAAACAACATTACACTAAGCCGTTATATATGATAACATAAATGTACAGTTAAATATCTCGATCTCGATGTTATGCTTTTTTTTTTAACAGTCAGTCGAATATTCCTGTCTAAAAAAGTCGCCGAAATGTTTGATGTTATTGTTATGAAATTATTTGACAAGTTTTCAAATTCTAGTAAAATTAATAGTAGCAAATAGTCAATAATTGTATATCAAAGAAATATTACACAGTGATCACTAAATTTGTTAAAATTCATAAAGTCTTTTTTACAAAAATAATCAGTCAGCTCAAATGTAGACTTCTGTGTTCGAATGCGTGTACGAGTAATTGTCAGAAATACGACGTTACCAATGTCATGTTTATTATAAACATCTTTTAATAGAAATGCCTATTTTTGTTTTATTGCAAAATTTTCACTAGCTTTTTCGTTTTTAAAACTCTCCAAACAATAGAAAAACGTCATTTTATTCGTAATTTCTTATAAATAATACTGTTTTATGTTGCTATTTTTTTAGGTTCATATGTTTATCAAAATTAAACCATATAACAGTGTGCCGTTATATAAGATAACATAAATGTACAGTTAAATATCTTCATCTTGGTGTAATGCTGTTTTTCTAACAGTCAGTCGAATATTCCTGTCTGAAAAAGTCGCCAAAATTTATTCGTCTTATCTTTTGAGAGTATTCTTCAAGTTTTGAAATTCTAGTGAAATTAATAGTAGCAAATAGTCAATAATTGTATATCAAAGAAATATTGCACAGTTATTACTCAATTTGTAAAGGTTCATTAAGTCTTTTTTATACAAAAATAATCAGTCAGCTCAAATGTAGACATCTGTGTTCGAATGCGTGTACGAATAATTGTCTGAAATACGACGTTACCAATGTTATGTTTATAATAAACAACTTTTTATAGAAATGCTTATTTGTGTTTTATTACACATCAAATTTAAACCATATAACATTGTGCCGTTATATAAGATAACATAAATGTACAGTTAAATATCGATCGTATTCTTGATGTAATGCTGTTTTTCTAACAGTCAGTCGAATATTTATGTCAGAAAAAGTCGCCGAAATTTTTGCGTCTTATCTTTTGAGAGCATTTATCAAGTTTTGAAATTCTAGTGAAATTAATAACTATAAATCGTCAATAATTGTATATTAATGCAGTAAGTTATTCATGTACAATAGAAAACCGTGTATACTAAATTTGTTTGAGATCAATAAAATTTTTACAAAAATAATCAATATCCACTAAAGCAGATACATGTGTTTGAATGCATTTCAACTAATTGTCTGAAATATTACGCTACCAAATGTATGTTCCTTAAAAACATCTATTGCCTTTTTAGTTTTTGGCATAATTTGTCACTAGCGTTGATGTGTTGAAGACTTTTCTTGCAATTGAAAAACTTCATATTATTTGCAATTACTTATAAAAAAGCTGTCTTAAGTGAGGTTTTTGTTTAGTAAATATTTTTTACGAAACTAGACTACATACAAGAGCGCCTTTATAATAGGAAGAACAAATGTTCACTTGATTGTCTTGATCGTGGTGTTTTGCATGTTTAATAGCACTTATTTAAATATACCTGTTTACAAAAACTCGTCCAAAATGTATGCCTCTGATTGCAAGAAACTATTCCAAATAATCGGATAATCTCCTGAAAATATAAATAGAAAAAGTCAATAATTGTATATTTATGTAGTAAGTAATAATTGTACAAAAGAAACAGTGTACATTAACAAAATTAAGTTCATTTTTTTGACGGAAATAATCAGTTACCTTGGGTGCAGATATATGTTTTCGAATGTATCTACGAATGATTGTCTGAACTGTTAAGTTACCATTGTTATTTGTTTTGAAAGCATTTTTTTTTATATAAGAGAGCTTATTTGTATTTAATTGCACTCTATGTCACTAACTTTTTCTTTTTTAAAACTCTCCTAACAATAAAAAAACGTCATTTTATTCGTAATTTCTTAAAAATAATACTGTCTTACGTGGATACTTTTTTGGGTCAATATGTTTATCGAAATTAAACCACATTAAACGATGCCATTAGATAAGATAACATAGATGTACAGTTAAATATCTTGATCTTGATGTAAAGCTTTTTTTCTAACAGTCAGTCGAATATTCCAGCCTTTAAAAAATCGCCTAAGTGTTTGCTGTTTATGTTGTGAGATTATTTCACAAGTTTTTAAATTCTGGTGACATAAATAGTAACAAATGGTCAATAGTTTTTTACAACAATTATCAGTAAGCGCTAACACATATATGCGTTCGAGTGCATTTATCTGAAATATTATGTAATTAATGTAATGTTCATTAAAAACATCTTTTTATAAAAGTGCTTATTTGTGTTTTTAATGCATATTTGTCACTAGTTTTGTCTTTTTGAAAACTCTCCTTACAATAGAAGTATGTCATTTTATTTGTAAATTCTTATAAATAATACTGTCTTACGTGGCTACTTTTCGGTCAATATGTTTATCAAAAATAAACCTCTTTACACGGTGCCGCGAAATAAGATAACATAATCACTGTGTCTAAACCACACCGGCAGAATTTGTTCGGACTCAATGGTATCTAACATCCGGCACAATGACGGAACATTAATAGACAGAAGAAAGATATGTTTCTCCTTATTTTCTTATTTTTTTTATGATATCGAAGAATATATATACATATACAACTATTTTCTGTTGTGATATGCAATATTTTCTACAACCGTTCTATATTAACGGAGAAATAAGTAAAAATGCATGTCAAAATGACGAATTGAGTGAACCTTGCCTCGAAATTGTTTAATTTCTCGTTAACTTGTTCACATTGTACGGAATGAATGGTACGAGAAGATAGATACTGACACGGAGATTGCAAAACTTGTTTTTATGAACATCTCAATACTTATATTTCTGAGTATGGAACGAAAGAAATGGGTCATGTCAAAATGGAACTGGTCGGTTTCGTTAATGTGTACCAACCGGTTTGGTCTTAGATTTCACAATGCATAACCCGGTTTGGTCAAATAAAAATAAAATCATAATCGCATTGCATTATAATTGATAATTTAACTTCAGTGTTAAAAAGGAGTTTTGTGACCGGGTAGTTGGAAAACAAGTTCTTTCACAGGACAACGGCTTATTATTTATATGATTAGTCTCAGATTCAAATAAAAAATAAGCAAACACTAGAATTCCTACTCTTATAGAACACAAATAATTTTAATTTTATTTTGCATTCAAAATTTTTTAACAGCAGAATACATATAAATGAAGGTTATAACGCAAATTGAGGTTAAAGCTCTCAAATGTGCGTTTTCTATATGAATTATGGAAAATATGATAAGACAAATGTATATATGAATGCATAACCGACATGGAAAATGTTTATAGGAAGAAAAGGATTACAACTACCATGCATCAAAGGTGGGATCGGGGGGAGGGGGTGCAATATATACGTCTTCTAGATTCGCCACTTATATGATAAAGTGTATACCGAATTAAAATATTGTAAGAAATAAGAAAACAGGGACACCCGCGAAATCGGATTATATGAGTCCGATTATGTTTATTATAAACATTCTCATTGATATTTTTAAACAAGCGACACTAATTGATTTGAATTCATAGCGTTTTGAACTACATGTATTTGTATAAAGCTGCATATGTCAAAAGTAAGAAGGTTTGACTGTAACATATACAAGTATGAAACACAGATCTAACGATTTTTTTTTCCTATTTGTCATATGTCCATTGCCCTTGCCCTTGACCTCATTTTTATATTATTTTTCCTTCGGCCACAGACCTTCACCATAAATTGAATTGCGACCATTTAAGCATTTGTGACATGTCAGTGCGTACACGTAAATATAAATAATATGTCTTATTTGTTTTATTGATAAAAACGCCTGTGAAGCTATGTCCGATCCGGTTTGTGAAATTTGAAATTTTCAGTTGTTACACATTTTTTTTAAATTCAAGAACGGTGTAATTTTGTTTGAAATTCTTTAATTTAATTTTTTTCAATAATAAAATAATAGATAGAAATTATTATGTTCAAACATATATATAAAAGTCATATAGCAAAAATGACTTAGGAAGTCTATAAGATATACAAATAAATCGACTTGGTCGATATCCTAATAAAACTTTTAACCTTTAATTAAGAGGTTTTTTTTCATTTCATTGCGTTTTTACACGCCCGTCAAAATTTTGACAGGACGTATTATTGTATACATCCGTCCATCCGTCTGTTCTTCCTTCCATCCGTCCGTTCCTCCATCTATCAGTCATTCTGTCCGTCCGTCCGTCCGTCTATCTTTCCGTCCAGTGTAAACATGTCGCACCGTAACTTGAGAACAGCTTATCTAGTTTTCATGAAACTTAACAAAGTTATTTCTTGAAATGGTCAAACGATCTATAAACATTTTAGTGAAAATCAAATGAAATCTTATTGAGTAACAGAACTTTGTAAGTAAAACAGGAGTGTGGTTTTTTTTAACATGTCGCGCCATATCTCAAAAAAATTTATCATTATTGCATCAAACTTTACACACTTCTTAGTAATATAAATCTTAACTTCTGCATACTTTTTGGTGATGTTTTAAATTTTGTTTATTAAGCGTTATTTAGGGGGTTTTTTTGTCCAAAAAAAAAAGGGTCACATATGGCGATGTATCTCAAAACCTATATAATAAATATCATAATGTTAATGTTAAAAAAATAATTAGATATCAGCTGAGACTACTATAACACATGTTATAGTAGTCTCAGATATCAGTGTTTGCTAATGAGTATTTATATTCCATTTAAAATTAGTTTGAAGATCAGTGAAATAACGGATACGTCTTTCATTAGGAAAATGTGTAGTACTATAATTACCTATGTAAATAAATGTAAACACGCCAAGTTTACTTTATATTAAATATATATCTAAATTCTTTCGTAAGACAATGTTCAGATCCGTGTTAACGTTGCTTTTCATAAATTGTTGGTTTTAAAAAAATGTAAAAAACCGGGTGATATATATAGACGAAACCGGGTGATTGTTAGTAAACAACAATGACGAAACCGGTGTATTTTAATTTGACAAGACCCATTTCTGTCGTTCCAAACACAGAAATACAAGTATTGAGATGCTCATAATGACTAGTTTTGCAATCTCCGTGTCAGTATCTATCTTCCCGTATCTTTCTTTCCGTACAATGTGAACAATTTAACGAGAAATTAAACAATTTCGAGGCAAGGTTCACTCAATTCGTCATTTTGACATGCATTTTTACTTATTTCTTCGTTAATATAGAACGGTTGTAGAAAATATTGCATATCACAATAGAAAATAGTTGTATATGTATATATATTCTTCGATATCATTAAAAAATAAGAAAATAAGGAGAAACCTACCTTTCTTCTGTCTATTGATGTTCCGTCATTGTGCCGGATGTTAGATACCATCGAGTCCGATCAAATTTTGCTGGTGTGGTTAAGACACAGTGAAAATGTACAGTTAAATATCTTGATCTTGATGTTATGCTTTTTTTTCTAACAGTCAGTCGAATTTTCCTGTCAAAAAAAGTCGTCGCAATTTTTGGGTCTTATCCTGTATTAGTATTTATTAAGTTTTGAAATTCTAGTGAAACTAATAATTACAAATCGTCAATATTTGTATATTAATGAAATATTTAACAGTAATCACTAATCTTGTTTAAGTTCATAAAGTTATTTTCTACCAAAACAAATTAATAAGCTCAAATTCAGATATATGTGTTCGAAATGCGTTTACGACTAACTGTCTGATATATGACATTACCAATATTATATTCATTAAAAGCATCTTTCTATAAAAGTGCTTATTAGTTTTTTATTGCAGATTATGTCACTAGCTTTGTGTTTTTTAAACTCTCCTAACAATAGAAAAAAGTCATTTTATTCGAAATGTCTTATAAATAATACTGTCTTACGTGGCTTAATGTCAGGGTCAATATGTTTATCAAATCAATTACACTCTGCCGTTATATAAGATAACATAAATTTAAAGTTAATTATCTGGATCTTGATGTTGTGCTTTTTTGCTAATAATTGAATATTAATGCAGTAAGTTATCAATGTACAATAGAAAACCGTGTCTTCTGAATTTGTTTGAGATCAATAATTTTTTTATAAAAATAATTAATATCCACGATTGCAGATACGTGCGTTCGAATGCGATTACGACTTATTGTCTTAAATATTACGTAGCCAATTGTATGTTCATTTAGAGCATCTATTGACAGCAGTGCCTATTTATTTTTCGGCATAATTTGTCACCATCTTTGATGTGTTTAAGACTTCCCTTACAATTAAAAAAACGTCATAGTATTTGCAATTACTTACAAATAAAGCTGTTTTACGTGAGATTTTTTAGTAAATATTATTTACGGAACTAAACTACATACAAGATCGCCGTTATAATAGGAAGAATAAATGTTCACTTGATTGTCTTGATCGTGGTGTTTTGCATGTTTGATAGCACTTATTTAAATATACCTGTTTACAAAAATTCGTCCAAAATGTATGCCTCTGATTACAAGAAATTATTCCAAATAATCGGATAATCTCCTGAAAATATAAATAGAAAAAGTCAATACTTGTATATTTATGTAGTAAGTAATAATTGTACAAAAGAAAACAGTGTACACTTAAAAAAATTAAGTTCATTTTTTTACAGAAATAATCAGTTACCTCGAGTGCAGATATATGTGTTTGAATGCGCTTACGACTGATTGTCTGAACTGTTAAGTTACCATTGTTATGTGTATTGAAAGCATCTTTTTGTAAAAGAGCTTATTTGTGTTTTATTGCACACTATGTTACTAGCTTTTTTTTTTAAACTATCCTTACATTAGAAAAACGTCATTTTATTCGCAAGTTCCTATAAATAATACTGTCTTACGTGTCTCCGTTTCTGGTTCAATATGTTTATCAAAATTAAACCACATAACACTCTGTCGTTCAATAAGATAACATAACTGTACAGTAAAATATCTTGATCTTGATGTTATGCGTTTTTTTGTAACAGTCAGTCGAATATTCCTGTCTGAAAAAGTCGCCGAAAAGTTTTGAAATTCTGGTAAAATAAATAGTAGCAAATAGTCAATAACTGTATATTAATGAAATATTTAACAGTGACATAAAATTTTTCTGATATGTTTTTTTCAATAATTTATATGTAATATCACAGTGTATGACTCTATCGTAAGCCTTCTGAAAGTCCACAAAGCAAGCATAAATGTTCCCCCCTTTTTTGTTAATATTACTTATGTTATTTCAACTGATCGAGCGGAGCTTATGTTCTAATTTGCATAAGGACAGTTTATTTGAAACTGTGTGTGATAAGGATGATTGACGTTATAATTATTATTTAATTCAATTCACCTATCAGTGTCATCAAACTCATATACGACAGAACTGAAGCTATGGTACGGGACGAATAACTGGACACTATATTGATGATTTTATTCAAAAACCCTGTCTATAGATGAACTGATCATCTTAAATACGCGAACTTCTTAAACCCCGCCAAGTCAAGTGAAAAAATTCTAGTAATATATTTGTCTAATATGGTTTTTAAAACAAACATATGATCAGATGTTCTACTCTTTTCTGAAAAACCAACTTGACATAGATGAATGATATTATTTTTATCAAGATGAATGATAATAAAATTAAAAATGGAAATGGGGAATGTGTCAAAGAGACAACAACCCGACCATAGAACAGACAACAGCAGAGGGTCACTAACAGGTCTTAAATGCAGCGAGAAATTCCCGCACCCGGAGGTGTCCTTCAGCTGGTCCCTACACAAATATATACACTAGTTCAGTGATAATGAACGCCATACTAAACTCAAAATTGTCCACAAGAAACTAAAATTAAAAATAATACAAGACTAATAAAGGGTAGAGGCTCCTGACTTGGGACAGGCGCAAACATGTGGCGGTGTTAAACATGTTTATGAGATCTCAACCCTTCTCCTATACCTCTAGCCAATGTAGAAAAGTAAACGCATAACAATACGCACATTAAAATTCAGTTCAAGAGAAATCCGAGTCTGATGTCAGAAGATGTAAACAAAGAAAATAAACAAAATGACAATAATACATAGATAACAACAGACTACTAGCAGTTAACTGACATGCCAGCTCCATAATTCAATTAAACTGATGGGTTTAGTATCATACCATCATAACATATATGTGCAGAACATAACCCGTGTTATGCCAACAACTGGTTTTTAAATAAATGTGTGTAGTTCCAATGCAAAAACAAGTCTTTTATTAAGAATACCGATAAATAATTTTCCAATACATGAATTTATTGGCCATGCCTCTGTAATTTTCAGGTTTACTAGGACTCCCTTCTTTAGAAATTGGACATAAATAAGAGAATAACCATTTGCGAGTGTATGTTCCAGAGCAGCATATCAAATTAAAAACATTCTGCAAACAGGTGCAAAATCTCCCCCCTGCTTTTAATATCTCATTTGGAATACCACCCAATCCTGCAGTTTTATCTTTTTTTAGTTTATGTATAGCATTCAAAATGTTTTTTGTGGTTATTTTGTAATCCAGTTCACAAAAAGTTGGATTTTTTTTTATATTTTTTTACTTTCTTACTAATTTCCTCTAATCTGTCTTTAAATTTGTGAGAGTTGAAATTTAATGATTGAAAATATGAAAACCAGACATTACTATGAATAAATTTTTTTAGACTATCCGAAATGTCTTCTTTTACTTCTTTGATGAATTCCAATAACTCTAGATTATCCAGACTGTCAAGAATGTTTTCTTTACACTTCCTTTCTTCATATCTACGTAGCGTATTATATATACTCTCTATAACATTTATAAGAAGACCCTTTTATAATTGGGTCCCAAGGGAATTTTGATAATAGCTTACCTTTAGAATAAGACTTTTACGTTTTTGTACTAGGTCTTTGTCATACAATTTTTGGTTTTTGTGTTTGATTAAACCTTTTAATTTTCCTTTACGGAATATCAAACATTTACTAACAATAATATTTGTTTCTTGAATAATATTACTATTATAGTATTATAACTATAATTATCATACATTGGTACAAATATATGTGAATCATTAACATCATTTATTATCAAATCTGGCTCTGATCCTGTCTTTGCATTTAGATCACCACACAATATAATACTATCTTGATGACTAAACTCAATAATATTTTTTTCTATGTACAATAATCCATTATCATGATTGATAGGGTATTAGGCCTGATAATTCACAATGCCACTAATATATCACTATTCAACATGCCTCAGACACTTTATTACACAATGTCACCAATGGATTTCTATGCAATATGCATCATGAAATATCACACAAAATGTATAAACACGTTAGCACATGTATACAACATCAATTAACAATATCCTCCAATGTATAATATCACCTTGAGATGTTCAATTCTCCACAATAACACAATGATGCGTGTTTAATGCCTCAATGCACAATGAATTTATATGAACACAGCTAAACGCACACGCTATCCCTTCGTTTGATATGTTCGAGCTCTTAATTTTGCCACTGTATTAGGATTTATATATAGAAATTGACTATGAGGGTCGGTTGGAAACAAAACTTTACGACAAAAGAGGTTGTTTCAGCTTCCCAATAGTGAAGCATTGGGGAGCTGAAATCATCACTTCGTAATTTTAACGGACGCCATCACGAGTGGGTTGACCGTTATGAAATATTTGTTATATTAATGATATCGGATATGTATGTCGTAACTACAATCCCGTTCTCTTTTCAGGAATGTGACCTTTCGAATTAGAGTTTTTACCTATAATGTCTGTGTGTTAAGTTCACAAATCATTATCAATATCATTAAATTTGATCCGACTGTCGTACAAGTGGGGGAATTATCGTTTTAAAAACAGGTTCAACCCACCATTTTCTACATTTGTAAATGCCAAGTCAGCAATATGATAGTTTTTGTCCATTCGTTTGATGTGTTTTAATTTTTGATTTTGTCATTTGATTAGGGACTTTCCGTTTTGAATTTTCTTAGGAGTTCAGTAGTTTTGTGATTTTACTTTACACTGATTACCACTACGAATCCGAACAAAATGAATATATTCTAAAGTGGTAAGATTAAACACAGTTCACTTTCACTTATACACTTCCACAATATAACGACTTGCAACACCAGCAAGTATACACCGTGTTTTCTGACAAATACACATCTATGAAGTATTCATATTTCCCCAGTAGTACAACTTGCAACACCAGGATGTATACACCTTGTTGTATCACTCATATACTACCACACTAGCAAAACTTGCACTACCAGCAAGTATTACTTGATTTCTGTTACTTGACTGGGCAGAGTTTTAGCGGTTCGCTCATCAAAGACTATTTCATCTATATATAGGTGTTTTTGGATAAACTCATCAATGAATTGTCCACATCATACACTCATGTTTTTGTAAATTCGTTTGGTGACACGATAGGTGATTAGAAATCAATAATAATTGAAACGGCAATCATCCTTATCACACACATCTTCAAATAGACTGTCCTTATGCAAATCAAAACGTAACCTCCATCAAATCAGTTGAATTAACATTGGTAATATACACCTTGTATTCTCACTAATACAATAACTTAATATATAAGTTTCACTTTGTATCACAATCACTTTTGCAATATTCACATATAAATCCACACACTATATATATCATTTGGAATCACTCTACTTACCAGTTGGAAAATAATACCTGATGTTATCACTTCAACGGTCCACATAAAACTTTCTCTGTCTTTTGCTGGTTTGCATAAAATCATCTGGATCAGTCTTTTATACTTAAAAGGGTGAAAATCAAAACTATACTACAAACCAGTAAAGTCTAAAAATGCCCTGTATTCGTACTCGACTGTACTGATTTTTACTCGACTAGTCTGAATTGGTCTGAATTTCACTAAACAATACTCGACCACAGTCTTAACCGTACTCGACTGTGCTGATTTGTACCTGACCCTTATCTTTGACATTGACAATAGTCTGAATTATTACTCGCCCAGTCTGAAAAGTCTTAACCCGTTCTCAACCTGTACTCGACCTATCATTTTTAGTCTCAACCATACTCACCAAGGGTCTGATCAACACTCTACCTGTCTGAACCATACTTGACCAAAAAAACTCTCCTTTTTTTAATTTTAATTTTCAAAATAACTTTCTTTTTTTAACTGACATGACAACCGCCCCAATAAAATAAAGATATAATATAAAATCAAATTTTTACATCCTTACATGATTTTCAGATTTATCAAATAGAGAAGGTTAAATCAGAGTATCGTATAAAATCATTTTATTTTACTAATTTTAAAGTTTGAGAGTTTAGAAAAATAAAAGATTGTCTTTTACCTAAAACTACAAGTATACTGAAGATTAAAACAATAATACTGTCTTACGTGGCTACTTTTCTTGGTCAATATGTTTAGCAAAATTAAACCACTTAAAATTGTGCCGTGATATAAGATAACATAAATGTACAGTTAAATATCTTGATCTTGATGTTATGCTTTTTTTCTAACAGTCAATGGAATATTCCCGTCTGAAAAAGTTACCGAAATTTTTGCGTCTTATTATGTGAGAGTATTCCTTATGCCCGCGTCACACTGTCCCGATTTTTATATACGATGGACACCCGAATGCGAAAATTGTAAGTTCGTACGAAGTTGGTCCCGATCTCGTTAAAATACCAAAAAGTGACCGAAGCAAGTACGATGAATAACGAAGTCTATACGAGGGTGTCGAAAGTATATACGATAGCAAAAGATGGACACACGAAGGTTAACCGAAGACGGTATTTAAGCTTCATATCTCAGCCGAAGCCTACAAGATGGATCACGAAGGCTACACGATGAATTACGATGATGGCGCGATGGCCATACGATGTCTAAAAGACGTCGTGTACAGCTTACGATGCATTTAAATTATATGCCGAAGGCATCTCGCGTTTTAAATTGTTTGATCAATATTGAATATATATTATATTGTACATTTAATTTTTGGTTTAATCATAAGACGGAAGACCGTGGGTATTTCCAGTTACTGAATAATTTGGTTGATTTCTAAAAAAATAGTTTATGTATCAAATATGCGTATTCAATTGACCATTTTCTGCATGTGTCATATACAAATATAGTGTCCATATTTGTCCCCAATATGTTACATACGAGGGGATGCCACGCTCGGCATTGCCTTGTTTGAACTGTAAAATGTGTGCACTAGTCTGAATAATCACCCATAATTATGCCCATGTTTACTGATCTATCTTAAAGGTAAGGTATTGGGTTCGTTGATCCGTTTTATTCAATAAGAGCTCTTTCCAGGAGAATATCATAATAATATAGACTAAAGGAAGGATGTGAGGAAAGCAACAAATGCGGCAAAAGATGACATATAGAAAACAAAATGTTTATGGAGTAAACATTCGTGTGACAACAACTCAGACGATACATAAAAAATCAGAATAATGAAGAAAAAGTTGGTTTCCCTATATACGTGTACCTGCAGTGTTTGTATACGAAGCGCGTTTATGGTTTTCATTATGTTATTTGATATGAAAAATTGACAAAAATAATATTTTATTTGTAAAAGTAAATCCTTAGCCTGTAATACCTGCTCTTCTTAATTGTTCCATTTGAATTAATAGAAACAACGCTGTCGCCTTTCTTGTTCTCATAGAATCATATGATATGAGCTTCATGTTTTGTGAACGTCTTTCTTAACTGTCGTATGACTGACCAGTGCATATCGCGCATGGCACTTTAAATGTATTTAAGCACGAAAATTAACTTACATTTAGCTGGATTTATTGCCGTCGTAGTTCCATCTTGTCACCTTCGTACTTTTATTCGATGGCATCACGACGGGATTACGAGGTCTTCACGAAGTCGTGTTGCCATCGTAAGACCTTCGGGTAGCTTCGTGATTCATTCGTGTAGACACCGTAATGTCAAAACTGCCCGATGGAAACGATGGAAACACGAATGCAATACGATGTTCAAAGATGCATTCCCGGTGGCATTACGATGGTGAGGATGGTGATACGAATTCAATACGAACCCTCAACATAGGACGCACCTTCGGGGATTTTTTAACATGTTAAAAAATTTAGAACACTTCCCGAAGTTGTCCCCGAAGGCTAGAAAAGGTGGCCGATGGTTCTTCGATGGTTAAAGATGGCACTACGAATAGCCCGATCTGGATACGATCAGTCCCGATTTTGAAAATTTCAATAATCGTGCTGCCATCGGCGTAAAAATCGGGACAGTGTGACGCGGGCATAAAGGTTTGAATTTCTAGTGAAATTAATAATTGAAAATCGTCAATAGTTGTATATTAATGAAGTATTTAACAGTGATCACTAATTTTGTTTAACGTCTATAAAGTTACAAAAAAAATTGATAAGCTAAAATGCAGATATATGTGTCCGAATGTGTTTACAACTAACTGTCTGAAATATGACGCTACCAATATAATATTCATTAAAAGCATCTTGCTATAAAAGTGCTTATTAGTTTTTTTATTGCAGATTATGTCACTAGCTTTGTCATTTTTAAACTCTCCAAACAATAGAAAAATGACTTCTTTTTCACAATTTATAAAAAATAAGACTGTCTTACGTGGCTTCTTTCCTTGGTCAATATGTTTATCAAAATTAAACCACATTACACTCTGCCGTTATATAAGATAACATAAATGAACAGTTAAAAAGCTTGATCTTGATGTAATGCTGTTTTTCTAACAGTCAGTCGACTATTCCAGTCTAAACAAGTCGCCAGAAATTCTGCGTCTTATCTTGTAAGAGTATTCCTCAAGTTTTGAAATTCTAGTGATATTAATGATTACAAATCGTCAATGATTGTATATTAATGAAGTAAGTTATCAATGTACAATAGGAAACCGTGTATACTAAATTTATGTAAGTTCAATCAAATTTTTACAAACAAAAATCAATATCCACGAATGCAGATACATGTGTTCGAATGCGTTTACGACTAATTGTCTAAAATATTACGCTACCAATTATATGTTCATTTAAAGCATCTATTGATAGCAGTGCCTATTTATTTTTTGGCATAATTTGTCACCAGCTTTGATGTGTTGAAAACTTCCCATGCAATTAAAAACGTCATTTTATTCGCAATTTCTTATAAATAAGACTGTCTTACGTGGCTTAACGACTGGGTCAATATGTTTATTAAAATTAAACCACATTACACTAGGCTGTTATATATGATGACATAAATGTACAGTTAAATATCTTGATCTCGATGTTATGCTTTTTTTCTAACAGTCAGTCGAATATTCCTGTCTAAAAAAGTCGCCGAAATGTTTGCTGTTAATGTTAAGAGTTTGACAAGTTTTCAAATTCTAGTAAAATTAATAGTAGCAAATAGTCAATAATTTTATATTAAAGAAATATCACACAGTGATCACTAAATTTGTTAAAGTTCATAAAGTCTTTTTTTTTTTTAAATAATCAGTCAGCTCAAATGAGGACTTCTGTGTTCGAATGCGTGTACGAGTAATTGTCTGAAATACGACGTTACCAATGTTATGTTTATTATAAACATATTATTAACATCTTTTTATAGAAATGCTTTTTTGTGTTTATTGCACAATCGTCACTAGTGTTTTTTTTTAAACTCTCCTAACAATAGAAAAACGTCATTTTATTCGTAATTTCTGATAAAGAATACTGTTTTACGTGGCTACTTTTTTAAGTTAATATGTTTATCAGAATTAAACCATATAACAATGTGCCGTTATATAAAATAACATAAATATACAGTTAAATATCTTGATCTTGATGTAATGCTGTTTTTCTAACAGTTAGTCGAAGATTCATGTCTATAAAGTCGCCGAAATGTTTGCGTCTTTTCTTTTGAGAGTATTCTTCAAGTTTTGAAATTCTAGTGAAATTAATAATAACAAATTGTAAATAATTGTATATTAATGAAGTAAGTTATCAATGTACAATAGAAAACAGTGTATACTACATTTGTTTGAGATCAGTCATATGTTTACAAAAATAATCAATATCCACGAATGCAGATACCAGTGTTCGAATGCGTTTACGACTAATTGTCAAAAAGATTACGTTACCAATTGTATGTTCATTTAAAGTATCTATTGATAGCAGTGCCTATTTTTTTTTTTTTTGGCATAATTTGTCACCAGCTTTGATGTGTTGAAAACTTTCAATGTAATTGAAAAATGTCATTTTATTCGCAATTCCTTATAAATAAGACTGTCCTACGTGGCTTAGTGTCTAGGTCAATATGTTTATCAAAATTAAATCACATTACACTGGGTCGTTATATATGATGACATAAATGTACAGTTAAATATCTTGATCTCGATGTTATGCTTTTTTTAAACAGTCAGTCAAATATTCCTTTTTAAAAAAAAGTCGCCGAAATGTTTGCTGTTAATGTTATGAGATTATTTGACAAGTTTTTAAATTCTAGTAAAATTAATAGTAGCAAATAGTCAATAATTGTATATGAAAGAAATATTACACAGTGATCACTAAATTTGTTAAAGTTCATAAAGTCTTTTTTTACAAAAATAATCAGTCAGCTCAAATGTAGATTTCTGTGTTCGAATGCGTGTACGAGTAATTGTCAGAAATACGACGTTATCAATGTTATGTTTATTATAAACATCTTTCTATAGAAATGCCTTTTTTTGTTTTATTGCAAAATTGTCACTAGCTTTTTCGTTTTTAAAACTCTTCAAACAATAGAAAAACGTCATTTTATTCGTAATTTCTTATAAATGATACTGTTTTACGTGGCTACTTTTTTAGGTTCATATGTTTATCAAAATTAAACCATATAACAGTGTGCCGTTATATAAGATAACATAAATGTACAGTTAAATATCTTCATCCTGGTGTAATGCTGTTTTTCTAACAGTCAGTCGAATAATCATGTCTGAAAAAGTCGCCGAAATTTTTGCGTCTTATCTTTTGAAATTATTCATTGTAGTGAAATTAATAATTACAAATCGTGAATAATTGTATATTAATGAAGTAAGTTATCAATGTACAATAGAAAACAGTGTATTCTTCATTTGTTTGAGATCAATCATATGTTTACAAAAATAATCAATATCCACGAATGCAGATACATGTGTTCGAATGCGTTTACGACTAATTGTCTAAAATATTACGTTACCAATTGTATGTTCATTTAAAGCATCTCTTGCTAGCAGTGCCTATTTATTTTTTGGCATAATTTGTCAACAGCTTTGATTTGTGGAAAACTTCCCAACCAATTGAAAAACGTCATTTTATTCGCAATTTCTAATAAATAAGACTGTCTTACGTCGTTTAATGTCTGGGTCAATATGTTTATCAAAATTAAACCACATTACACTGGGCCGTTATATATGATAACATAAATGTACAGTTAAATATCTTGATCTCGATGTTATCCTTTTTTTTCTAACAATCAGTCGAATATTCATGTCTGAAAAAGTCGCCGAAATTTTTGCGTCTTATCTTTTGAAAGTATTCATGAACTTTTGAAATTATAGTGAAATTAATAATAACAAATCGTAAATAATTGTATATTTATGAAGTAAGTTATCAATGTACAATAGAAAACAGTGTATACTCATTTTGTTTGAGATCAATCATATGTTTACAAAAATAATCAATATCCACGAATGCAGATACATGTGTTCGAATGCGTTTTCGACTAATTGTCTAAAATATTACGTTACCAATTGTATGTTCATTTCAAGCATCTATTGATAGCAATTTCTATTGATTTTTTTGGCATAATTTGTCACCAGCTTTGATGTGTTGAAAACTTCCCATGCAATTGAAAAACGTCATTTTTTTCGCAATTTCTTATAAATAAGACTGTCTTACGTGGCTTAATGTCTGGTTCAATATGTTTATCAAAATTAAACCACATTACACTGGGCCGTTAGATAAGATTCATAAATGTACAGTTAAATATCTTCATCTTGGAGTAATGCTGTTTTTCTAACAGTCAGTCTAATATTCACGTCTGAAAAAGTCGCCGAAATGTTTGCGTTTATAAATTTGTTTGAGATCAATCATATGTTTACAATAATAATCAATATCCACGAATGCAGATACATGTGTTCGAAAGCGTTTTCGACTAATTGTCTAAAATATTACGTTACCAATTGTATGTTTATTAAAAGCATCTATTGATAGCAGTGCCTATTTATTTTTTGGCATAATTTGGCACCAGCTTTGATGTGTTGAAAACTTCCCATGCAACTGAAAAACGTCATTTTATTCGCAATTTCTTATAAATAAGACTGTTTTACGTGGCTTAATGTCTGGGTCAATGTGTTTATCAAAATTAAACCAGATTACATTGGGCCGTTATATATGATGACATAAATCTACAGTTAAATATCTTGGTCTCGATGTTATGCTTTTTTTCTAACAGTCAATCGAATAATCCTGTCTGAAAAAGTCGTCGAAATGTTTGCTGTTATTGTTATGAGATTATTTGACAAGTTTTCAAATTCTAGTAAAATTATTAGTAGCAAATAGTCAATAATTGTATATGAAAGAAATATTACACAGTGATTACTAAATTTGTTCAAGTTCATAAAGTCTTTTTTACAAAAATAATCATTCAGCGCAAATGTAGACTTCTGTGTTCGAATGTGTGTACGAGTAATTGTCTGAAAGACGACGTTACCAATGTAATGTTTATTATCAACATCTTTTTATAGAAATGCCTATTTGTGTTTTATTGCAAAATTGTCACTAGCTTTTTCGTTTTTAAAACTCTCCAAACAATAGAAAAACGTCATTTTATTCGTAATTTCTTATAAATAATACTGTTTTACGTGGCTACTTTTTTAGGTTCATATGTTTATCAAAATTCAACCATATAACAGTGTGCCGTTATATAAGATAACATAAATGTAAAGTCAAATATCTTCATCTTGGTGTAATGCTGTTTTTCTAACAGTCAGTCGAATATTCTTGTCTGAAAAAGTCACCGAAATGTTTGCGTTTTATCTTTTGAGAGTATTCTTCAAGTTTTGAAATTGTAGTGAAATTAATAATTACAAATCGTAAATAATTGTATATTAATGAAGTAAGTTATCAATGTACAATAGAAAACAGTGTATACTAAATTTCTTTGAAATCAATCATATGTTTACAAAAATAATCAATTTCCACGAATGCAGATACCAGTGTTCGAATGCGTTTACGACTTATTGTCTAAAATATTACGTTACCAAATGTATGTTCATTTAAAGCATCTATTGACAGCAGTGCCTATTTATTTTTTGGCATAATTTGTCACCAGCTTTGATGTGTGGAAAACTTCCAATGCAATTGAAAAACGTCATTTTATTCGCAATTTCTTATAAATAAGACTGTCTTACGTGGCGTAATGTCTGGATCAATATAGTAATCAAAATTAAACCACATGATTCTGTTCCGTTATATATGATGACATAAATGTACTGTTAAATATCTTGGTCTCGATGTTATGCTTTTTTCTAACAGTCAGTCGCATATTCCTGTCTGAAAAAGTCGCCGAAATGTTTGCTGTTATTGTTATGAGATTATTTGACAAGTTTTCAAATTCTAGTAAATTTATTAGTAGCAAATAGTCAATAATTGTATATGAAAGAAGTATTACACAAAGATCACTAAATTTGTTAAAGTTCATAAAGTCTTTTTTACAAAAATAATCATTCAGCTCAAATGTAAACTTCTGTGTTCGAATGCGTCTACGAGTAATTGTCTGAAAGACGACGTTACCAATGTAATGTTTATTACAAACATCTTTTTATAGAAATGTCTATTTGTGTTTTATTGCAAAATTGTCACTAGCTTTTTCTTTTTTAAAACTCTCCAAACAATAGAAAAACGTCATTTTATTCGTAATTTCTTATAAATAATACTGTTTTACGTGGCTACTTTTTAAGGTTCATATGTTTATCAAAATTAAACCATATAACAGTGTGCCGTTATATAAGATAACATAAATGTACAGTTAAATATCTTCATCTTGGTGTAATGCTGTTTTTCTAACAGTCAGTCGAATATTCATGTCTGAAAAAGTCGCCGAAATGTTTGCGTTTTATCTTTTGAGAGTATTCTTCAAGTTTTGAAATTGGAGTGAAATTAATAATTATAAATCGTAAATAATTGTATATTAATGAAGTAAGTTATCAATGTACAATAGCAAACAGTGTATACTGAATTTGTTTGAGATCAATCATATGTTTACAAAAATAATCAATATCCACGAATGCAGATACCAGTGTTCGAATGCGTTTACGACTAATTGTCTAAAATATTACGTTACCAAATGTATGTTCATTTAAAGCATCTATTGACAGCAGTGCCTATTTATTTTTTGGCATAATTTGTCACCAGCTTTGATGTGTGGAAAACTTCCAATGCAATTGAAAAACGTCATTTTATTCGCAATTTCTTATAAATAAGACTGTCTTACGTGGCTTAATGTCTGGATCAATATGTTTATCAAAATTAAACCACATTATTCTGTTCCGTTATATATGATGACATAAATGTACAGTTAAATATCTTGGTCTCGATGTTATGCTTTTTTTCTAACAGTCAGTCGAATATTCCTGTCTAAAAAAGTCGCCGAAATGTTTGCTGTTAATATTATGAGATTATATGACAAGTTTTCAAATTCTAGTCAAATAAATAGTAGCAAATAGTCAATAATTGTATATCAAAGAATAATTACATAGTGATCACGAAATTTCTTAAAGTTCATAAAGTCTTTTTTTACAAAAATAATCAGTCAGCTCAAATGTAGAAATCTGTGTTCGAATGCGTGTACCAGTAATTGTCTGAAATACGACGTTACCAATGTTATGTTTATTATAAACATCTTTTTATAGAAATGCCTCTCTGTGTTTTATTGCACAATTGTCACTAGTTTTCTCTTTTTATAACTCTCCAAACAATAGAAAAACGTCATTTTATTCGTAATTTCTGATAAATAATACTGTGTTAAGTGGCTACTTTTTTAGGTTAATATGTTTATCAAAATTAAACCATATAACAGTGTGCCGCTATATAAGATAACATAAATGTAAAGTTAAATATCTTTATCTTGGTGTAATGTTGTTTTTCTAACAGTCAGTCGAATATTCATGTCTGAAAAAGTCGCAGAAATGTTTGCGTCTTATCTTTTGAGAGTTTTCTTGAAGTTTTAAAATTCTAGTGAAATTTATAATTACAAATCGTAAATAATTGTTTATTAATGAAGTAAGCTATCAATGTACAATAGAAAACAGTGCATACTACATTTGTTTGAGATCAATCATATGTTTACAAAAATAATCAATATCCACGAATGCAGATACATGTGTTCGAATGCGTTTACGACTATTTGTCTAAAACATTACGTTACCAGTTGTATGTTCATTTAAAGCATCTATTGATAGCAGTGTCTATTTATTTTGTGGCATAATTTGTCAACAGCTTTGATGTGTTAAAAACTTCCCATGCAATTGAAAAACGTCATTTTATTCGCAATTTCTTATAAAAAAGACTGTCTTACGTGGCTTAATGCCTGGGTCAATATGTTCATCAAAATTTAACCACATTACACTGGGTCGTTATATATTATGACATAAACGTACAGTTAAATATCTTCATCTCGATGCAATGCTGTTTTTTAACAGTCAGTCGAATATTCATGTCTGAAAAAGTCGCTGAAATGTTTGCTGTTAATGCTATGAGATTATTTGACAATTTTTCAAATTCTAGTAAAATAATAAGAGCAACAAGTCAATAATTGTATATTAAAGAAATATTACACAGTGATCACTAAATTTGTTAAAGTTCATAAAGTCTTTTTTACAAGAATAATCATTCAGCTCAAATGTAGATTTCTGTGTTCGAATGCGTGTACGAGTAATTGTCTGAAATAAGACGTTACCAATGTAATGTTTATTATAAACATCTTTTTATAGAAATGCCTGTTTGTGTTTTATTGCAAAATTGTCACTAGCTTTTTTCTTTTTTAAAACTCTCCTCACATTAGAAAAACGTCATTTTATTCGTAATTTCTTTTAAATAACACTGTTTTACGTGGCTACTTTTTTAGGTTAATACGTTTATCAAAATTAAACCATATAACAGTGTGCCGCTATATAAGATAACATAAATGTACAGTTAAATATCTTGATCTTGGTGTAATGTTGTTTTTCTAACAGTCAGTCGAATATTCATGTCTGAAAAAGTCGCCGAAATTTATGCTTCTTATCTTTTGAGAGTATTCTTCAAGTTTTGAAATTCAAGTGAAATTAATAATTACAAATCGTAAATAATTGTATATTAATGAAGTAAGTTATCAATATACAATAGAAAACAGTGTATACTAATTTTTGTTTGAGATCAATCATATGTTTACAAAAATAATCAATATCCACGAATGCAGATACATGTGTTCGAATGCGTTAACGACTAATTGTCTAAAATATTACGTTACCAATTGTATGTTCATTTAAAGCATCTATTGACAGCAGTGCCTATTTATTTTTTGGCATAATTTGTCACCAGCTTTGGTGTGTGGAAAACTTCCAATGCAATTGAAAAACGTCATTTTATTCGCAATTTCTTATAAATAAGACTGTCTTACGTGGCTTAATGTCTGGTTCAATATGTTTATCAAAATTAAACCACATTATTCTGTTCCGTTATATATGATGACATAAATGTACAGTTAAATATCTTGGTCTCGATGTTATGCTTTTTTTCTAACAGTCAGTCGAATATTCTTGTCTGAAAAAGTCGCCGAAATGTTTGCTGTTAATGTTATCAGATTATATGACAAGTTTTCAAATTCTAGTCAAATAAATAGTAGCAAATAGTCAATAATTGTATATTAAAGAATAATTACACAGTGATCACTAAATTTGATAAAGTTCATAAAGTCTTTTTTTTACAAAAATAATCAGTCGGCTCAAATGTAGAAATCTGTGTTCGAATGTGTGTACGAGTAATTGTCTGAAATACGACGTTACCAATGTTATGTTTATTATAAACATCTTTTTATAGAAATGCCTGTTTGTGTTTTATTGTACAATTGTCACTAGCTTTCTCTTTTTTAAAACTCTCCAAACAATAAAAAAAACGTCATTTTATTCGTAATTTCTGATAAATAATACTGTTTTACGTGGCTACTTTTTTGGGTTAATATGTTTATCAAAATTAAACCATATAACAGTGTGCCGCTATATAAGATAACATAAATGTACAGTTAAATATCTTGATCTTGGTGTAATGTTGTTTTTCTAACAGTCAGTCGAATATTCATGTCTGAAAAAGTCGCCGAAATTTTTGCGTCTTATCTTTTGAGAGTTTTCTTCAAGTTTTAAAATTCTAGTGAAATTAATAATTACAAATCGTAAATAATTGTATATTAATGAAGTAAGTTATCAATGTACATTAGAAAACAGTGTATACTACATTTGTTTGAGATCAATCATATGTTTACAAAAATAATCAATATTCACGAATGCAGATACATGTGTTCGAATGCGTTTACGACTAATTGTCTAAAATATTAGGTTACCAATTGTATGTTAATTTAAAGCATCTATCGATAGCATTGCCTATTTATTTTTTGGCATAATTTGTCACCAGCTTTGATGTGTTGAAAACTTCCCATGCAATTGAAAAACGTCATTTTATTCGCAATTTCATATAAATAAGACTGTCTTACGTGGCTTAATGTCTAGGTCAATGAGTTTATCAAAATTAAACCACATTACACTGGGCCGTTATAAATGAAGACATAAATGTACAGTTAAATATCTTGATCTCGATGTTATACTTTTTTTCTAACAGTCAGTCGAATATTCCTGTCTAAAAAAGTCGCCGAAATGTTTGCTAATATTGTTGTGAGATTATTTGACAAGTTTTCAAATTCTAGTAAGATTAATAGTAGCATATAGTCAATAATTGTATATGAAAGAAATATTACACAGTGATCACTAAATTTGTTAAAGTTCATAAAGTCTTTTTTACAAGAATAATCATTCAGCTCAAATGTAGATTTCTGTGTTCGAATGCGTGTACGAGTAATTGTTTGAAATACGACGTTACCAATGTAATGTTTATTATAAACATCTTTTTATAGAAATGCCTGTTTGTGTTTTATTGCAAAATTATCACTAGCTTTTTTCTTTTTTAAAACTCTCCTAACAATAGAAAAACGTCATTTTATTCGTAATTTCTTTTAAATAACACTGTTTTACGTGGATACCTTTTTAAGTCAATATGTTTATCAAAATTAAACCATATAACAGTGTGCCGTTATATAAGATAACATAAATGTACAGTTACATATCTTGATCTTGATGTAATGTTGTTTGTCTAACAGTCAGTCGAATATTCATGTCTGAAAAAGTCGCCGAAATTTATGCGTCTTATCTTTTGAGAGTATTCTTCAAGTTTTGAAATTCAAGTGAAATTAATAATTACAAATCGTAAATAATTGTATATTAATGAAGTAAGTTATCAATGTACAATAGAAACAGTGTATACTAAAATTGTTTGAGATCAATCATATGTTTACAAAAATAATCAATATCCACGAATGCAGATACCAGTGTTCGAATGCGTTAACGACTAATTGTCTAAAATATTACGTTACCAATTGTATGTTCATTTAAAGCATCTATTGATAGCAGTGCCTATTTATTTTTTGGCATAATTTGTCAACAGCTTGATGTGTTGAAAACTTCCCATGCAATTGAAAAACGTCATTTTATTCGCAATTTCTTATAAATAAGACTGTTTTACGTGGCTTAATGTCTGGGTCAATATGTTTAATAAAAATTAAACCACATTACACTGGGCCGTTATATATGATGACATAAATATACAATTACATATTTTGAACTCGATGTTATGCTTTTTTCTAACAGTCAGTCCAATATTCCTGTCTAAAAAAGTCGCCGAAATGTTTGCTGTTAATGTTATGAGATTATTTGACAAGTTTTCAAATTCTAGTCAAATAAATAGTAGCAAATAGTCAATAATTGTATATTAAAGAAATATTACACAGTGATCACTAAATTTGTTAAAGTTCATAAAGTCTTTTTTTACAATAATAATCAGTCAGCTCAAATGTAGACATCTGTGTTCGAATGCTTGTACGAGTAATTGTCTGAAATACGACGTTACCAATGTTATGTTTATTATCAACATCTCTTTATAGAAATGCCTATTTGTGTTTTATTGCACAATTGTCACTAGCTTTTTCTTTTATAAAACTCTCCAAACAATAGAAAAACGTCATTTTATTCGTAATTTCTGATAAATAATACTGTTTTACGTGGCTACTTTTTCAGGTTAATATGTTTATCAAAATTAAACCATATAACAGTGTGCCGCTATATATGACAACACAAATGTACAGTTAAATATCTTCATCTTGGTGTAATGTTGTTTTTCTAACAGTCAGTCGAATATTCATGTCTGAAAAAGTCGCCGAAATTTTTGCATCTTATCTTTTGAGAGTATTCTTCAAGTTTTAAAATTCTAGTGAAATTAATAATTACAAATCGTAAATAATTGTATATTGATGAAGTAAGTTATCAATGTACAATAGAAAACAGTGTATACTACATTTGTTTGAGATCAATCATATGTTTACAAAAATAATCAATATCCACGAATGCAGATACATGTGTTCGAATGCGTTTACGACTAATTGTCTTAAATATTACGTTACCAATTGTATGTTCATTTAAAGCATCTATTGATAGCAGTGACTATTTATTTTTTGGCATAATTTGTCACCAGCTTTGATGTGTTGAAAACTTCCCATGCAATTGAAAAACGTCATTTTATTCGCAATTTCTTATAAATAAGACTGTCTTACGTGGCTTAATGTCTGGGTCAATGTGTTTATCAAAATTAAACCACATTACACTGGGCCGTTATATATGAAGACATAAATGTACAGTTAAATATCTTTATTTCGATGTTATGCTTTTTTTCTAACATTCAGTCGAATATTCATGTCTGAAAAAGTCGCGGAAATTTTTGCGTTTTATCTTTTGAGAGTATTCTCTAAGTTTCGAAATTGTAGTGAAATTAATAATTACAAATCGTAAATAATTGTATATTAATGAAGTAAGTTATCAATGTACAATAGAAAACAGTGTATATTACATTTGTTTGAGATCAATCATATGTTTTCAAAAAATAATCAATATCCACGAATGCAGATACATGTGTTCGAATGCGTTTACGACTAATTGTCTAAAATATTACGTTACCAATTGTATGTTTATTTAAAGCATCTATTGATAGCAGTGTGGCTGTGGCCATTGATTGACACATGAAAATCATCCATTGACTGGGACAATTTAGGTGAACGTTTGTATGTAACGACCACTGCTCACTGTGTACTTTTGAAAGACACTTTAACTATGGGGTCACCAAAGGTTCTCAACACCTTAATAAAGTAATTCGAAAAATTAATCAGAAATAACATGATGTTTTGATTTATAACAATTATATAAATCAAAACATAAAGGTTATTCCTGATTAATTTTTCGAATTATTTTATAATTAAAGGCGTTAAGAAACCTTTGGTGACCCCACAGTTTAAATGTCTATCGTAGGTACGTCGTGAACAGTGGTTGTTACAGGCAAACGTTCACGTAAATTGTCCCAGTCAATGGATGAATTTAATGTGTCAATCAATGGCCACAGCCACACTGTTTTGAATTTCATTCTATTTATTTTATAGTATAATTTGTCGTCAGCTTTGAAAAACGTCATTTTATTCGTAATTTCTTATAGATAATACTGTTTTACGTGGCTACTTTTTTAGGTTCATATGTTTATCAAAATCAAACCACATTACACTGGGCCGTTATATATGATGACATCAATGTACAGTTAAATATCTTGATCTAGATGTTATGCCACAAATGCAGATACATGTGTTCGCATGTGTTAACGACTGATTGTGTAAGATATTACGTTACCAATTGTATGTTCATTTAAAAGCATATATTGATAGCAGTGTCTATTTATTTTTTGGCATAATTTGTCACCAGCTTTGATGTGTTGAAAACTTTTCTTGCAATTGAAAAACGTCATTTTATTCGCAATTTCTTATAAATAAGACTGTCTTAGGTGGCTTAATGTCTGGGTCAATATTTTTATCAAATTAAACCACATTACACTGGGTCTTTATTTATGATGACATAAATATACAGTTAAATATCTTGATATCGATGTTATGCTTTTTATCTAACAGTCAGTCGAATATTCCTGTCTGAAAAAGTCGCCGAAATGTTTGCTGTTAATGCTATGAGATTATTCGACAAGTTCTAGTGAAATTAATAGTAGCAAATAGTCAATAATTGTATATTAAAGAAATATTGCACAGTGATTACTAAATTTGTTAAGGTTCATAAAGTCTTTTTTTTACAAAAATAATCAGTCAGCTCAAATGTAGACATCTGTGTTCGAATGCGTGTACGACTTATTGTCTGAAATACGACGTTACCAATGTTATGTTTATAATAAACTTCTTTTTATAGAAATGCTTATTTGTGTTTTATTACACATCAAATTTCAACCATATGACATTGTGCCGTTATATAAGATAACATAAATGTACAGTTAAATATCGTATTCTTGATGTAATGCTGTTTTTCTAACAGTCAGTCGAATATTTATGTCAGAAAAAGTCGCCAAAATTTTTGCGTCTTATCTTTTGAGAGCATTTACCAAGTTTTGAAATTCTAGTGAAATTAATAACTATAAATCGTCAATAATTGTATATTAATGCAGTAAGTTATTCATGTACAATAGAAAACCGTGTATACTAAATTTGTTTGAGATCAATCAAATTTTTACAAAAATAATCAATATCCACTAATGCAGATACATGTGTTTGAATGCGTTTCAACTAATTGTCTGAAATATTATGCTACCAAATGTATGTTCCTTAAAAACATCTATTTTCATCAATGCCTTTTTAGTTTTTGGCATAATTTGTCACTAGCGTTGATGTGTTGAAGACTTTTCTTGCAATTGAAAAACTTCATATTATTTGCAATTACTTATAAAAAAAGCTGTGTGAAGTGAGGTTTTTTTTTAGTAAATATTATTTACAAAACTAAACTACATACAAGATCGCCGTTATAAGAGGAAGAATAAATGTTACTTGATTGTCTTGGCCGTGGTGTTTTGCATGTTTACTAACAGTTATTTGAATATACCTGTTTACAAAAACTCGTCCAAAATGTATGCCTCTGATTGCAAGAAACTATTCCAAATAATCGGATAATCTCCTGAAAATATGAATAGAAAATAGTCAATACTTGTATATCTATGTAGTAAGTAATAATTGTACAAAAGAAACAGTGTACATTAACAAAATTAAGTTCATTTTTTTTGACGGAAATAATCAATTACCTTTGGTGCAGATATATGTTGTCGAATGTTTCTACGACTGATTGTCTGAACTGTTAAGTTACCATTGTTATTTGTTTTGAAAGCATTTTTTTATATAAGAGAGCTTATTTGTATTTAATTGTACTCTATGTCACTAACTTTTTCTTTTTTAAAACTCTCCTAACAATAGAAAAACGTCATTTTATTCGTAATTTCTTATAAATAATACTGTCTTACGTGGATACTTTTTTGGGTCAATATGTTTATCGAAATTAAACCACATTAAACGGTGCCATTATATAAGATAACATAGATGTACAGTTAAATATCTTGATCTTGATGTAAAGCTTTTATTCTAACAGTCAGTCGAATATTCCAGGCTTAAAAAAATCGCCTAAGTGTTTGCTGTTGATGTTGTGAGATTATTTCACAAGTTTTTAAATTCTGGTGACATAAATAGTAACAAATGGTCAATAGTTTTTTACAACAATTTTCAGTAAGCGCTAACTCATATATGCGTTCGAGTGCATTTACGACTAATTATCTGAAATATTATGTAATTAATGTAATGTTCATTAAAAACATCTTTTTATAAAAGTGCTTATTTGTGTTTGTAATGCATATTTGTCACTAGTTTTGTCTTTTTGAAAACTCTCCTTACAATAGAAGTATGTCATTTTATTTGTAAATTCTTATAAATAATACTGTCTTACGTGGCTACTTTTCGGTCAATATGTTTATCAAAAATAAACCTCTTTACACGGTGCCGCGAAATAAGATAACATAATCACTGTGTCTAAACCACATTGTTCGGACCCAATGGTATCTAACATCCAGCACAATGACGGAACATTAATAGACAGAAGAAAGATAGGTTTCTCCTTATTTTCTTTTTTTTTATGATATCGAAGAATATATATACATATACAACTATTTTCTATTGTGATATGCAATATTTTCTACAACCGTTC